>CM031608.1:91251469-91283969 GCA_018398815.1 Conus ventricosus | reverse complement strand
CCAGTTGGATGACGGGATTGAAGTGGCTCTGTGGCTTTTGTTGATGCCGAGTTACTCCTTCACAATGGAGAGCTTTCGCTCTGTCGGCGGCTTGGTTCCAACGTTCGCGCGCGCGCGCGCGCGCGCGTGTGTGTGTGTGTGTGTGTGTGTGTGTGTGTGTGTGTGTGTGTGTGTGAATTATGTTCCGTTTCTTTGAATGACAAACGTTGACATTCTGTTCGTAATGTTTTCTTAAATGTCAGTACAACCATGAGTTAATCTGACAATGAATTGGTTTCAGTCAGTCAGTCCGACGTTTCGTGACGGCTCTTTAGCTTGCTGTGACCAAATTCATCGCTTGGTTTGACCACACACAAAAAAACAAAATTATGAAAGAATCGAAAGACTAATGCATCAACAGTACTTGAGGTATCCCCCATATCTCTGGTATATATGATCAGAATAGCGTTGAACATCTAATTCTTATTCTTCATACTTTTCACAAAGTAGCTGCGATCGCCTCCCATATCTCTGGTATATATTATCAGAATACCGTTGAACATCTAATTCTTATTCTTCATACTTTTCACCAAGTAGCTGCGATCACCTCCCATATCTCTGGTATATATGATCAGAATAGCGTTGAACATTTCTTATTCATCATACTTTTCACCAAGCAGCTGCGATCACCTCCCATATCTCTGGTATATATGATCAGAATAGCGTTGAACATTTCTTATTCTTCATACTTTTCACCAAGCAGCTGCGATCACCTCCCATATCTCTGGTATAATATGATCAGAATAGCGTTGAACATTTCTTATTCTTCATACTTTTCCACCAAGTAGCTGTGATCACCTCCCATATCTCTGGTATATATGATCAGAATAGCGTTGAACATTTCTTATTCTTCATACTTTTCACCAAGTAGCTGCAATAGCAGTGTGTATGAAGCCAAGTCATGGCGAACGGAAGTTTAGGTGTTGACGACATGGTGGGCGAATGTGTGTTTAAACCAAGCTGTATGGCTTATAGTTCAGCTGTATGGCTTATAGTTCAGCTGTATGGCTTATAGTTCAGCTGTATGGCTTATAGTTCTGTTCCCATAGCCTCGTTTAAACCAAGCTGTATGGCTTATATTCAGCTGTATGGCTTATAGTTCTGTTCCCATAGCCTCGTTTAAACCAAGCTGTATGGCTTATAGTTCTGTTCCCATAGCCTCGTTTAAACCAAGCTGTATGGCTTATAGTTCAGCTGTATGGCTTATAGTTCAGCTGTATGGCTTATAGTTCAGCTGTATGGCTTATAGTTCAGCTGTATGGCTTATAGTTCTGTTCCCATAGCCTCGTTTAAACCAAGCTGTATGGCTTATAGTTCTGTTCCCATAGCCTCGTTTAAACCAAGCTGTATGGCTTATAGTTCTGTTCCCATAGCCTCTTCGCTGTAGCAGCAGTGAACTGTCATCACTTCACCGTGTCTGAGGCACGCCATGATGGAAGATGGAGCCCATCCCTCTCCTTCCGCAGCCTTTAAACTTCCCAGAACAGATTCAGGTACCCGTTTACTGCTGGGTGGACAGAGAGGTTTACTGCTGGGTGGACAGAGAGGTTTTTTTTTTTTTTTCAAGCCGGTTAAAATCCGACCGCGCCTGTAGTTCAAACACACGACCCGTCGGCTCCGCGGTCAAACGTTTTAACCATGTGGCCGCGTGCTTATTGGGTTGCTCTGACCAAATGATAGTGATGATAACAATAAGAAGAATCACAGGTTTGTTTAAATCCTGTAATGATGATTCAAAGGGGCGTACAAACCAAGTATTAGTGAATGAGATAAATGTTTTATAGAATAAGCTACGTTTGTTTGTTTTTTTAATGATGCATCTGTGAAACCGAATATCCGTGATCAGAACGTGTATAAAAAAACAAAAACTAAGCAACCAAACATGGTGAACGAGACGCTGACGCCACACCTCCACATGGGGGGGGGGGGGGTCATGATTGTGTCAAATCCCTCCCCTGTCAACGCAAGATGAACGTCCGTTGACCATGTCAGTTAGCGGCCTCCAAGAAAGAAAAAGAAATCGTAAGACACGCCCTCTCTGAGCGTGCGACTGTTCAGAGAGCCGTGAGCCGAGAGCCACTGGGAGAGCCACTGGCTCGCAGGCAGAAATTTTGGTCAATGCTAGCTTAACGTGAGGGATGTGTCGAGTCACTCAACCAACCTCCAACAGGTAGCCACTGGCTCGCTGGCAAAAATTTTGGCCACAGCTATCTTTACGTGAGGGACGTGTCGAGTCACTCAACCAACCGCTAACAGGAAGCCACGGGCTCGCAGGCAGAAATTTTGGCCAATGCTAGCCAGCATGAAGAACGGGCCGGTCGCTCTACCTCCAACAGGTTCCAGCTTCTTACGTTTGGGAATATTTGTCAAGCGACTTGATGTACTGAAGTGTGCTTGGACAAATTCCCGCTTTTATCATCTTCTCTCATCATAATCCCATCCTCATCTAATCATCATCATCAATATCATTATTATCGTTATCATCATCATATCATCATTATCATCACATTCATCAGCATATCATCATCATCATCATCGTTCTTCTTTCTTCTTATCTTTATGGTTATTACTACTATTTTTATTATTATTATTATCGTCATCTATCATCATCAACATCAGCAGTATATTACTTTCATGTGTTGATGATGCTGCATTATCATCATTACGATAGTTGTTGATGTTGTTATTGTGTTTAGTTGTTAAGAGTACTTGAATAGCGCCATTCCTCGGTTAGACAGATACTAAGCCTCTGCCACTTTACAACCCACGCTCTCCCTTTACCACAACGGTTAGAGCCGACTGAAGCTGCCTGCTGGATCGTACACTCGGTCGTTTCCCGCGTTATTCAGGTCTGTCAATTGTTTCCCGGTTATTCAGGTCTGTCATACTAATATTCATTCTTTCATGTCCATTCTTTTGGTGCATGCTATGTATGTGACTACGTGTCATCCATACCAACGGGCCAGAGTGGCCTTCACTTCTGTTAGTTGGTCGATGGGACTTAACGTGTGTGCAGGATGATATCCATGCGTCCACACAGGGAACCTCGGTTTATAGCATCATTCGAAGGTCCTTTTCAGAAATGGGTCTCAACCATTGTTGTTTCTGAGGACAACAATCAACAAAACAGCAAAGTCCTTCTTGCACCAAGGACGACAAGATTCGACCCCACCCCCCCCACAATCACAGGATCATGAGGATAACGAGGTCCGGCGCTCTGCTAACCAGTCCATCCATTCTCTGGAAAAATTGATAAACGAAAATTGTACGGTTTGAAAATAATATGGTGAGATGACCAAAACTGAAACAGCTGTGCGCTCGATACGGGCTGAAGCCAGTTAAGGGTAAACCGTGTTTGTAGTAATGATCAAGGTGTAATTCTTATACAAGCAGGGAGGCGGAAGTCTATATACAAAACAAAAAGCGGCGATGGGGATTTCAGCGGACAATACAGAGGAAAACAAAATGGGTGGTAGGGTGTTTTGGTGGTAATGGTGATGGTTTTTTTTTACAGTGCCTGTCGAGAGAAAGACAGTGGTGGGGGGGGGGGGGGGGGGGGGGGGGGGGGGGGGGGGGGTGTAAGGGATGGTTGGTAACCCTAACAAGGGGAAAGTAAAACCGAGTAGGTAAGAGTAGAGAGAGTAAGTGTAGGGTTAGGAAACGTAGGAGACGTAAGCAAGTTGGGGATGTAGTAGAGTAAGTAGAGTGGAGGAAGAGGTATAGAGGAGAGGAATGTAATAGTCAGTAGAGGTATATAGTGGGTAGAGTAGTAAAGTAGAGGTAAGTAAGTAGGTAAGTAGGACGACGTATGTTAAGTATGAGTAATAACCGTAGAAGGTTTAAGAGTAAGAATGGATAGACGAGAAGTATAGAGAGGAGTAGACAGGGTAGTAAGAAGAGATAGAGATGAGGTAGGTAAGTAAGTGAGAAGTAAGTGTAGTGAAGAGTAGGGGTATAGTA
This sequence comes from Conus ventricosus, assembly GCA_018398815.1. NCBI lineage: Eukaryota > Metazoa > Mollusca > Gastropoda > Neogastropoda > Conidae > Conus > Conus ventricosus. The sequence continues at coordinate 91,279,970 of CM031608.1, read as the reverse complement.
AGTAGTAATGAGAGGGAGGTCGTATAGTAGATAAGGAAGAAGTAAGTGAAAATGTAGATACCAAGAGGTTAAAGAGGTTAGTAGAAAGTAGGAAGTAAGTAGTATGTAGAAGAGTGTAAAATGTAGAGAGTAAAGAGGGTGAGTTAAGTACAAGAGTAGTAAGGACGTAGTAGAAGAAGAGGGAGTAGATGTGTAGTATGACGGTAGAGTAGTAGCAAATATGAGGTAGGGTAGAGAGAAGCAGGGACAGAGAGTAAGGTAGATAGTAGAGAGTAGAGTAGGGAGATGGAGGTAAAGGAGAAGTGAAGTTGAGTATAATGAGTAGTGTAACGAGAAGGTAAGGTAAATGCAGGAGTAGTCGTAAGACGGTTAATAGTAGAGTAAGATGAGTAGATAGAGGGTTAGTTAGGTAGGAGGTAGTGAGTAGTGGAGTAGTCGTAGTTTAACGGAGGAGTTGAAGTATGTAAAGTAGAGAGAGTAAGAGGTGAAGTGGGTAAAGTTGATGTATGTAGTAGTAAAGTAGAGTAGTAAGAAGGAGGAAGTGTAGGTAGTGAGTAAATTCGGAAAGAAGTAGGTAGAGTAAGTTTGAAAGTTAGAGTAAGTTTTATGTAGTTGTGATGCAAGAGAGAGTGGTAAGTTAGTAGAGCAGTACAAGGTAAGAGAGTAAGTAAGTAGATGAGAGTAGGGTGAAGGTTAGTAAGTAAAGTTCACGTTATAGGTAGTGCCTCTGTCGCTTTGCATAAAGTAAAGACAGTGGTATGGTGGTGGGTGGTGGGGGGGGGGGGGGGGGGGGGGGTAACGGTTGATGGTTGTAACCCTAACAAAGGGAGTAGGCCATGTGTTATGGCAGAAAGTAGCTGATGTTAGTGGCCGTAACTTTTCGTTTGGTGTCTTCGTTCCTTGATGGTCGCTGGCTCCGGGGCTTTAATTGTCAGGGATTTACATTGCGCGTTCGAGTAAGTTCCCTCAGTTAATTGTATCAGTTGCGCACAAGCGCACGCTCACGAGTATCACACACCACACACACACACATCTCACACACAACACACACAACACACGCACTCAACACACACACACTCTCTCTCTCTCTCTCCTCTCTCTCTCTCTCTCACCTCAATCACTCATTCATCCTCGCTCGCTCTCTCTCTCTCTCTCTCTCTCTCTCTCTCTCTCTCTCTCTCACACACACACACCACACTCACACTCACATCACTTTCACTCTCTCTCTCTCTCTCTTCTCTCCTCTCTCTCTCTGTCATCACAACACCACACACACACACACACACACACACCACACACACACACACACACACACTCACAAACATCATGGATGTCGATGCAGGCAATTAGAAGGGCATAATGACGCTTAGCGGTGTGCGAAAATTGGCCTGTTCACACAGGCCACAAAATGGGCATTTGCGGTTTCCGATCGAAACGTGCCACATGGCTGAATTTACTGCCTGGATACATTCAGTGTTTTGATGCCTAAGCCACCTCGCACGCTCACGGAGAGGGGGGGGGGTGGGGGGTGAGGTAGGAGGGCAGGTGAAAATGAAGGCCGAGGAGTAGTGGAGGGGTGGGGGTGGGTGGGAGGGAAGAAGAGAGTAGAACAGCAGGGGTGGCCTGTTATTGGTAATGGCGTTGGGGTCAGAAGAATGACGTTAGAGAGGACAGGCAAACGGGGGTTTGGGAGTGAGGGGGAAGGGGGGGGGGGGGGGAAGAGTATGGATGTGAGAGAAAGAGGGAGAGAAAAGTGTGCTGGCTTATAATAAATTGATACTGACTTTGTCTGTCTGTCTCTCTCAGACAGAGCGAATGAAGAAGGGGGGGGGGGGGAAGAAAAAAGAGGGTGTTAGTGTTAGTTAGCTTGTATTTAAACTGCCTCTGACTTTGGAGAGAGAGTGAGAGAGTGAGGAGACCGAGAAAGTGTGAGAGAGGGAGAGGAGAGAGAGAGAGAGAGACAGACAGACAGACAGGACAGACAGACAGACAGAAAAGACATGACAGAAGGAGGTGGGGGGGGAGGGGGGGGGGGGAGGGGGCCGGTGGGCAAGCATACGTGTGATTGTTACTGAAATTTTACTGTTATTACAAAAGCAGTTCGTCAAATTATGGTGGTCAGTGATGTATTGTTACTACCGGTCCTTGGTTTCAGTGTCAAGGTTAGACACGCTTTCGGATTATTTTTAAAGTCTTGGCGTTTAGATGGGAACACGGACATCACTCATGCTGATTCCAAATATTGTACGGGTAGTAAACTTTGGACGTGGCTACTTTCAATCTGTTCAGCTGCGCTGTGTATAAACAGCTTGATCGACGCTCGAGAGTTGGATGTTTTATAAACAGTATGTGACGCCTCCATTCTCATCAAACGGCTTGAATTGCGGTCTAGAGTTGGGTTTTTTTTTTGCCGTGTTTGATTCATAAAATTACAGCTTTGCCTAATTTACCTGACAAACGAGCAAATGAAGCTTTTAAACAGTTTAGCTTGTTCCTGAGGAGATCATAAGTTTACATGTAAACTGGTAGACAGATCTGTTAAAAATGGAGGCGACAACATTGACTCCGGATTTATATTCCATTATAACGAACCTGTAATTTACTGATTTTGAATAAATCGTAGTGAATTTTTAAAAAAAAAAACATCGCGAGAAAAAGAAGGGGGGGGGGGGGGGGGGGGGGGGGATTTAAAGGGCCCTCACACAACTGAATTTTACATTTTGAAAACAAATTTTTCTAAATCGGTGCCTTCGTACAGCACAGTTTGAATCATGCCCGCACAACAAATACACGCGCCGCGCGCGTACACAACACAACCACACTCACACACACAACTCACAACACACACACAAACACACACAAGCACACACAGGCGCGCGCGCGCGCGCACACACACACACACACACACACCACACACTCACACACACACACACCACACACACACACAACTGCCTGTGTAGCAGTCCCCAAGATTCGAATCAAAAATGAATTTAATATGCACGGTTCTTTCAAAAAAGCAACGCATTTGCATCGGCAATGAAACCATTAAGTATTACTTTTCAAGGGAAAATCGGTCCGTTGTGAATAATTTAGAGCGAGGTTGAGAATGTGTTAGGACGGGGCTATCATTAACAAAAAAAACCAAAACAACAAACAAAAGCGTTAATAATCGGCTCCAGCTGGATTCCTTTTATGACAAACAGCAGACAACAGTTTGTCCACGCCAACCTACCGAACCTAGCGGCAAAATAACGAAACAAGTTGGGTAAAACTCTTGCTCTGTGATGAGTGCGGAGAGAGAGAGAGGGAGAGAGAGGATGAGAGAGAGAAGAGAGAGAGAGAGAGAATTACCGCCCATTTAATTCCAAGCAGACGCCTGCTGCTCACGACACCGTATCGCCCGCGCGCTGTGATGCCCGAAACACATCAAAAAGCCACACACAGCAGAACGAGAGCAATGTGACATATCCCCCCCTCCACCAGGAAAGGATTGTTATCAAAACAGCGTGCCTATATATTTATATATATTTTTATATATATATTATATATTTTATATAGATATATATCTCTGAAACATTACATAGCATCAGCCCAGGGGCGGTGGGAGGGGGTAATGGCTAAATCACGCGTTTGTAAATGTACCCCAAATTTGTATGGCCATATTTTCTTCTTTTCTTTTTGTGTTTCTTTTCTTTCTCCTCCCCCCCCCCCCCCCCCCCCCCCCCCCCCCCCCCCCCCCCCCCCCCCCCCCCCCCCCCCCCCCCCCCCCCCCCCCCCCCCCCCCCCCCCCCCCCCCCCCCCCCCCCCCCCCCCCCCCCCCCCCCCCACACTCTCTCTCTCTCTCTCTCTCTCTCCTCTCTCTCTCTCCTCTCTCTCTCTCTCTCTCTCTCCTCTCTCTATCTCCTCTCTCGCTTATTCCATATATTGTGTGTGCTAAGTCTTTTTTTTTGTAATCAAATTTCTGTATTCTTGTTTGTTGTTTAAAATCGTTCTTTTTCCTTTTAAAGTTCACTACGCCTTAACTGTTAATGCCATAAACTTTTTTAATGTTGTGAAGATATGTGTGTTTGTTAAAAGTTTTGTTAAGTCTTCGTCGCTAGTCATAATTAGTCCCTTTAACGTGGCAAGGGCCGGATGAAAAAAAAGCATGTGTTTGCTTATCTTGTTACCCTTGGAAAATAAAGATTTTCTCATCATAATCACCTCTCCTCAGCTTGGCATTTCTGAAATTTGCCGAGCATTTATCATGACAGTCATCGTTTCATAGCGAAACAGATTTAACATGTCACTTTGCAGAAAGGACACAGAAAATGAAGTGCATTTTGTGTTGTGTCTGCCCTGTCTTGCACAAAGTTAAAGAGCTAGTATATACCGGATCAAGTTTGATAAATTCTCCAGTCAGTTGTAGATTCGCGCTTACTCTGGCATGTACTCATGACAAAACCGTTTAAACATGGTCCGTTTGTTTATTCAAAGCATTCAAGTTTGCGATCATTCATTCTGTCATAATGTAGTTTTCACAATAACCTCATTAGTTATGCCTGCGTTGCAGTTGTCGGGTCGACTCTTGGCTTTGTTCATTCTGGCTTTGTTGCTTCTATGAGAGTTGTGTTTCCCTGGCCTCTTGGGGAGGGTGGGGGGGGGGGGGGGTGGGGGGATGGTGGGGGAGAGTATGGTGGGGAGGGGTGGGTTGCGAAATGGACTCCGAATTGCTGATGGTCTGTCTGTGTCTCTTTCTGTCTGGTCTGTCTGTCTGTCTGTCTCTCTATCTCACTCTCTCTCTCTCTCTCTCTCTCTCTCTCATCGCTTCTCTCTCTCTCTCTCTCTCTCACTCTCACTCTCTCTCTCCTTCTCCACCCCCCTCTCTCTCTCTCTCCTCTCTCTCTCTATCTCCCTCTCTCTCTCTCTCTCTCTCTCCCTCTCTCTCTCTCTCTCTCTCTATCTCCTCTCCTCTTCTCTCTCTCTCTCTGTCTCTCTCTCTCTCTCTGACGCAAGATGTCATTGTCTTCAGAGGCCTCACAATTGCAGGCATCGTTGTTGGCTCAGTGGCATAAATGATGATGAACAGCCAGCATCAAGAAAGACTGTCTCTCGAATCGTCTGCCACCTTTCCTTCAGAGAGACTGTCTCCTCGATTGTTCTACACCTTTCCTCAGAGAGACTGTCTCCTCGAATCGTTACACCTTTCCTCAGAGAGGACTGTATCCTCGAATCGTTACACCTTTCCTCAGAAGAGATTGTCTCCTCGAATCGTCTTACACCTTTCCTCAGAGAGTTTGTCTCCTCGATCGTCCTGCACCTTTCCCAGAGTGATGTGTCTCATCGAATCGTCTGCACCTTTCCTCAGAGAGATTGTCTCCTCGAATCGTCTACACCTTTTCCTCAGAGAGTTTGTCTCTCGAATCGTCTAAACCTTTCCTCAGAGAGATTGTCTCCTCGAATCGTCTACCCTTTCCTCAGAGATGATTGTCTCCTCGAATCGTCTAACCTTTCCCAAGAGCTGTCTCCTCGATCGACTAACCTTTCTTCAGAGAGATAGTCTCCTCGAATCGTCTACACCTTTCCTCAGAGAGGGACTGTCTCCTCGGAAACGTCTACACCTTCCGCAGTGAGATTGTCTCTCGAATCGTTTTCTTCTACCTTTCCTCTGAGAGATTGTCTCTCGAATCGTCTACACCTTTCCTCACACTGCAGCGTGGTGGAGGATGACTGTCCCATTCCAGATCTGATTACTAATCCCTCCGGTCCACCCTCCACCCTTCTCTTTTCTAGTGGGATGTTATTCGCTGTCATGTTGTTGTTGTTTTTTTCCTGGCAGTCTGTCAATTAGCAGCATCTGAGACAGGGATGTGTAGTGTAGACACAAAGAGAGGAAAGCAAGTCTCCTCATTTCTCTTCTCCACCAAAGGACTGTCGGACTGATCACAACGGTGTAACCAGGTACCATGCCAGAAAGGTGAACGCTCACCTCTGCTACTCTGGAGTTCAGGTTTCACTGATCAACCAGGGGATTGGAATAGCTGAGTGGTATTAGAGCGCGGACTCGTAATCTTGGGGTTGCACGTTGAATCTCTGCCGGGCCGTTTTGGTCCAGGGCGGATTTTTTTCCCTCGGAAGTTAACATTGGATCGGACTCCATTTCCCATACAGTCCTTCGATGAGACTATGAAAACCGAGGTTCCGTTTGTGTAACGAAGCACAATCATCTTGCAACACGGTCCAAATCCCTCACCAACTTCGGAAGGTGAAGGCCCTGTTTGCCGGTGGTATGGATGACACGGTACACATAGCATGCACTTCTGTATCCACACAGTTCAGCCTGCCTGAAGTCAATGATTCCAGGATACTCATGGCCAGGCAATCTCACAGTTCATGCCTAACTGAAGACAAAGAATCCCGCTACTCCATGGCCAAGAACAGTTGATTCCACGCTACTTCATGGCCAAGACATAAGATTTCACGCTACTCCATGGTGCAAGACAAAGACTTCCATGTTCTCCATGGCCTAACAGTTCAGCCTGCGTGAAGACAAAGATTCCACGCTACTCCATGGCCAGGCAGTCCACAACAGATCAGCCTGCCTGAAGGGACATAGATTCCACGCTACTCCATGACCAAGACAAAGTTTACACACTACTCCATGGCCAAGAAAAGATTCCACGCTACTCCATGGCCAACTGACAAAGATTCCGCGCTACTTCCATGGCCAAGACAAAGATTCCATGTACTCATGGCCAGACAAAGATTCCATGCTACTCCATGGCCAAGACAAGATTCCATGCTACTCCTGGCCGGTAGTCAAAACGATCGCCTGCCGAGACAAGATTCCACGCTATCCATGGCCAAGGACAATGATTCTTGCTATCCATGGCCAAGACAAAGATTCCATGCTACCTCCTTGGCCAAGACAAAGATTCCACGCTATCCATGGCAACAGATCAGCCTGCATTGAAGACAAAGAATCACGCATACTCCATGGCAAGACAAGATTCCACGCTACTCCATGGCCAAGACCAAGATTCACGCTACTACATGGCCAATACAGATCAGCCTGCTGAAGACAAAGATTTCACGCTACTCCATGGCAAGACAAAGGTTTCTCGCTACTCGTGGCCAGGCAGTCCACACAGGTCAGATGCTAAAGACAAAGGATTTACGCTACTCCTTGGCCTTGACAAAGATTCCACGTCCTCCGGTGGCCAGGCAGTCCACCAGGTCTGCCTGCCTAAAGACAAGATTCCACGTACTCCTTGGCAATGACAAAGATTTCCACGCTACTCCATGGCCAGCAGTCAACACAGGTCAGCCTGCCTATAAGACAAAAGATTCATGCTACTCATGGCCAAGACAATGTTTCCCACGCTACTCATGGCAAGGCAGCACACAGGTCATGCTGCCTAAAGACAATGATTCAATGCTACTCCATGCCAAGACAAAGATTCCCGCTACTCCATGGCCAGGCAGTCCACACAGGTCAGCCTGCCTGAAGACAAAGATTCCACGCTATCCATGGCCAAGAACAAAGAATTCCACGCTACTCCGTGGCCAGGCAGTCCACAAAGGTCAGCCTGCCTAAAGACAATGATTTCACCGCTACTCATGGCAAGACAAAGATTCCACGCTACTCCGTGCCAGGCAGTCCCACAGGTTCAGCTGGCCTAAAGACAAAGATTCCTGCTATCCATGGCCCAGACTAAGATTACACGCTTACTCCTTGGCAGGCAGGTCCACAAGGTCAGCTGCCTGAAGTAAAACTGGACCATGTCACGGCAACTGGAGAGAGATCCACACTCCTCTCCAGTACATCAGACAAGTTCCGATACTCACAAGTGGACTCCAGCTCAGCTCCTCCAGAAAATACGCCTCTCTGTACGACGGAGAATATTGCAGTGAAAAAAAATCAGCCCGACAAAGACTGATTTGAATGAGTTCTGTTGATTTGTATATTATTCTCTTGCATACACAAGCCATGCTGGTGTGTTGAAAGCACACGTAACTGGTTGTCAGTTCTTTGTTGTACAGCATCGTTTCATGTTGAAACTCTCCTCCAGTTCTGTCTGTCTGTTGGAGCTGCAAGCACTTTTTAAGTGCACAAGCTTAAACGGAGAATTATCCTGAGCCACTTTTGTGTATTTTTAACAGTCCCTGTGAAAAAAATAAACATGTCTTTTGTGTTTAGTACCGAAGTGGCCCCTTTCCAATCACTAGTAAGAGAGAGGGTGGAGGTGAAAACTTTTATTGTAGCTCTGATAGAGAAACCTCTGAGTCTTGTCCTAGAGGATCCACCTACCCCACTCCAAAACTATCATCACGAGGGTGTTGGCTGAAAAACAGTGTGGGCACATCGCGCATACATCTCTCTCTCTCTCTCGCTCTCTCTATTCCTTCCTCTCTTCTCTCTGAGCTGTCTCCTCTCTCTCTCTCTCTCTCTCTCTCTTTTCTCTGAAAGCTGTCCAGATTCTATATGATCGCAGACATATTGAAAAAATGATATTAAAGATTTTTTCCCAAAGGAAAAATCATGTTAATGCGGCGCTATCGTAGCACAGCACGCACGCTACACGCGCAGCGCGCACACACACACAAACGCACGCTGGACGCCGCACACTCTGCACGCACGCACGCACGCACGCCCCCCACCCCCAACACACACACACACTCAGAGGTGCGCGCCGCGCACCACACACAGCACACACAACACAACACCACACACAAACCACCACACACTCACACACACACACGCACGCGCGCGCGAGCTCGGTATTAACTACACACAAACTTAGTCCTCTCCTTCACCCCCCCTCCCCCTTCCCCCCTAGTGAAAGTAAAAACACAGGGTTCTAGCTCACCGGTCTCAACCAGTTTCGACGGTTGACTCTAGACCCGTGTTTTTACGTTCTCTGACAGAAGACTTCAATAACTAAAAAAATAATGATTTTTACAAACAAACATACTGTGTAGGGTTATCCGTTTTCAATACTAATTTACTAAATTTTTCATGATTTTTAGTTTTGCTTAATCCTGTGTTTTTTTCCTGATCATTTCTCAATAACATCATTTTCGCCTCATTCATTTATCGGAATGCGTCTCTAAAAGTCTTTTGAAAATCACACCACTTACTGCATGATTAAATCTTAGAAAAACCGAAGTTGATGACAGACAGACAGACTAACATATGCAATGGTGGGGGTGGTGGGTAAGGCTGCCGGATCACCACCATGTCTTTAATCACTTATGTCGGCCTTCGCCCACACCACCAGAATACAGAGACCGTCTTTTGGAGACACCTGATCACTTAAATTTATGTAGGGCCTTTTGGGGACTTGGCAAGGACAAGAGGTCTTTGCGTTTACACAAACACAGAACACATTCAATTAGTTGTCAATGCTTTACCTCCAGCCAGATGCTCGCTTGCGCACGCTCAGTAGGAACTTAATTCACTGGGCTGGTAATTAACGCAATTAACGAGTTGAAACCAACCTGCATTACACAGTTGGTAACAGTCTTGTTTAGAAAAGACTTGACTGAACGTTGTTGTTGATCTATGGCTAAGTATGATGAGTTTGTAAGACAAAGGCATTATTGCAGCTAACAATAGAAACTACTAGCACGCATACAAGCGGACCAAGTTTTTAGTATGTGTTGTTTTCCAGCACTTTTCTTGAATTGTCTGAAAGAGGGAAGTGAGAATTTTTTATGCTGCTCTTGAGGGAGTGTTCTTTAATTAAGTTCTTAATCAAGTTCCTAAGTTCTTATAAGTTCATGATCAAGTCACCTTAAAGTCAATTCTAAGTTCTTACTCAAGTTACTCCTAAGTTATCCTTAGTTCTTATTAAGTTTTGATCACGTCACCTTATGTCACTTTAAGTTCTTGATCAAGTCATCCCCAAGTCACCTAAAGTTCTTACTTAAAGTCACCTCAAGATTTTAATTAAGTCATCTTTATGTACAACCAAGTTCTTATTATTCATGTTTTCTTATAATTTCGGAAAAAAAACATACCCATTACAATCTATGTTTTTGTCTTATCTTCTTAATAGTTTAGTTTAGATTTTTTAGATGTTAATATAGTACACACACGCTCAAAAAAACGCGTCATCATTGAGGATGTCTTGCTCAGCGCCTTCTGGCGCGAGACGGTCAGCATAGATCTTATGAAGTTCTTTCATCGTAAGCTCTAACCGCATTGATTACAATTTGGTCTATGGAATATTGTTTTTTTTGACTCCATGTCTTTATTATTGACTCCATCTATTTAACAAATAATATCCCGCCTGATCTATTTTTATCAAAAAAACAAAAAAATTCGAAATTAAGTTCTTAAAATATTATTGCCATTTGAAATGGATCAAAATGGATCTTTGGTTGTTGGCAGTTTTGGCAATGCTTTTGTGTTCGGCTTCTGTATTTTGTGGCGGAGATTGTTTGGACTTCTTTGGTTTATGTGTCGTCTGTTTATATAATTTATAACCGGTAATACCGCACCCCAGCAGCAGCAAGGGCGCCAAATTCTAAAAACTGTTTTAGTTCAATATTCCATGAAGTCTTGGCGTTGTAGGCCTTGAATTAACTTGTTCTTGTTCTGGCGTTTTTTATAGCTGGCATTGAAACAAATGTTGGCGTTGGTGGTGTTATGTAGAGTGAAGTTAATTCACATGCGGTGGTGGAATGACTGTATTCGACTGTTAAACTCCCTCCCCCCCCACCCTTTCTCTTTTCTAGAGGGATGTTATTCCTGTCATGTTGTTGTTGTTTTTCTGGCAGTCTGTCAATTAGACAGCCATCAGAGACAGGATGTTAGTGTACACACAAAGAGAGAAAGCAAGTCTCCTCATTTCTCTGCTCCACCAAAGGCTGTCGGACTGATCACCAACGGTGAACCAGGTACCATGCCAGAAAGGTGAACGCTCACCTCTGCTACTCTGAGATCAGGTTTCACTGATCAACCAGGGGATTGGAATAGCTGAGTGGTTAGAGCGCCGGACTCGTAATCTTGGGGTTGCACGTTCGAATCTCTGCCGGGCCGTTTTGGTACAGGGGATTTTTTCCCTCGGAGTTAACATTGGTTCTGACTCCATTTCCCATACAGTCCTTCGAATGAGACTATAAACCGAGGTTCCGTGTGTGAACGAACGCACAACATCTTGCACACACGTCAAATCCATCACCAACTTTCGGAGAGAAGGCCAGTTTGGCCGTTGGTATGGATGACACGTTACACAAAAGCATGCACCTTCTGTAGTCACACAGATCAGCCTGCCTAAAGGGACAAAGATTCCAGGCTACTCCATGGCCAGGCAATCCACACAGATCAGCCTCCCTGAAGACAAAGATTCCACGCTACTCCATGGCCAAGACAAAGATTCCACGCTACTTCATGGCAAGACAAAGATTTCACGCTACTCCATGGTCAAGACAAGATTCCATGCTACTCCATGGCCAAACAGATCAGCCTGCGTGAAGACAAAGATTCCACGCTACTCCATGGCCAGGCAGTCCACACAGATCAGCCTGCCTGAAGAAAAAGATTCCACGCTACTCCATGACCAAGACAAAGTTTCCACACTACTCCATGGCCAAGACAAAGATTCCACGCTACTCCATGGCCAAGACAAAGATTCCGCGCTACTCCATGGCCAAGACAAAGATTCCATGCTACTCCATGGCCAAGACAAAGATTCCATGCTACTCCATGGCCAAGACAAAGATTCCATGCTACTCCATGGCCAGGTAGTCAAACAGATCAGCCTGCCCGAAGACAAAGATTCCCACGCTACTCCATGGCCAAGACAATGATTCCATGCTACTCCATGGCCAAGACAAAGATTCCATGCTACTCCAGGGCCCAAAGACAAGATTCCACGCTACTCCATGGCCAAACAGATCAGCCTGCCTGAAGACAAAGATTCCACGCTACTCCATGGCCAAGACAAAGATTCCACGCTACTCCATGGCCAAGACAAAGATTCCACGCTACTCCATGGCCAAACAGATCAGCCTGCCTGAAGACAAAGATTTCACGCTACTCCATGGCCAAGACAAAGATTCCACGCTACTCCGTGGCCAGGCAGTCCACACAGGTCAGCCTGCCTAAAGACAAAGATTTCACGCTACTCCATGGCCAAGACAAAGATTCCACGTACTCTCCGTGGCCAGGCAGTCCACACAGGTCAGCCTGCTAAAGACAAAGATTCCACGCTACTCCATGGCCAAGACAAAGATTCCACGCTACTCCATGGCCAGGCAGCCCACACAGGTCAGCCTGCCTAAAGACAAAGATTCCATGCTACTCCATGGCCAAGACAAAGATTCCACGCTACTCCATGGCCAGGCAGTCCACACAGGTCAGCCTGCCTAAAGACAAAGATTCCATGCTACTCCATGGCCAAGACAAAGATTCCACGCTACTCCATGGCCAGGCAGTCCACACAGGTCAGCCTGCCTGAAGACAAAGATTCCACGCTACTCCATGGCCAAGACAAAGATTCCACGTTTACTCCGTGGCCAGGCAGTCCACACAGGTCAGCCTGCCTAAAGACAAAGATTTCACGCTACTCATGGCCAAGACAAAGATTCCACGCTACTCCGTGGCCAGGCAGTCCACACAGGTCAGCCTGCCTAAAGACAAAGATTCCATGCTACTCCATGGCCAAGACAAAGATTCACGCTACTCCATGGCCAGGCAGTCCACACAGGTCAGCCTGCCTGAAGTAAAACTGGACCAGTCCCCGGCAACTGGAGAGAGATCCACACTCCTCTCCGACATCAGACAAGTTCCGATACTCCCAAGTGGACTCCAGCTCAGCTCCTCCAGAAACATCCGCTCTCTGACGAGATAACGGGTGAAAAAAAATCAGCCCGAACAAAGACTGATTTGACTGAAGTTCTGTTGATTTGTATATTATTCTCTTGCATACACAAGCCAAGCTGGTGTGTGAAAGCACACGTAACTGGTTTTCAGTTCTTTGTTGTACACGCATCGTTTCATGTTGAAACTCACCTCCAGTTCTGTCTGTCTGTTGGAGCTGCAAGCACTTTTTAAGTGCACAAGCCCTTAAAGGAGAATTATTCCTGAGCCACTTTTGAGTATTTTTTAAAAGTCCCGTGAAAAAAATAAACATTTCTTTTGATGATTAGTACCCGAAAGTGGCCCCTTTCCATCACTAGTAAGAGAGAGGGTGGAGGTGAAACTTTTATTGTAGCTCTGATAGAGAAAACCTTCTGAGTCCTTGTCCTAGAGGATCACACCTACCCCACTCCAAACTCTCATCACGAGGGTGTTTGGCTGAAAACAGTGTGGGCACGCGCGCATACATCTCTCTCTCTCTCTCTCTCTCTCTCTCTCTCTCTCTCTCTCTCTCTCTCTCTCTCTCTCTCTCTCTCTCTCTTTTTCTCTGAAAGCTGTTCCAGATTCTATATGATCGCAGACAAATTGAAAAAGTGATATTAAAGATTTTTTCCCAAAGGAAAAATCATGTAATGCGCGCGCTATCGTACGCACACGCACGCACGCACACGCGCGCGCGCACACACACACAAACGCACGCACGGACGCACGCACACTCGCACGCACGCACCACGCACGCCCCCCCCCCCCCACACACACACACACACAGAGGTGCGCGCGCACACACACACACACACACACACACACACACACACACACACACACACACACACACACACACACACGCACGCGCGCGCGAGCTCGGTATACTACACACAACTTAGTCTCTCCCTTCACCCCCCTCCCCCCTTCCCCCCTAGAGAACGTAAAAACACGGGTTCTAGCTCAACCGGTCTCAACCAGTTTCGACCGGTTGACTCTAGACCCCGTGTTTTTACGTTCTCTGACAAGTAAGACTTCAATAACTAAAAAAATAATGATTTTTTACAAACAAACATACTGTGTAGGGTTATCCGTTTTCAATACTAATTTACTAAATTTTTCAGATTTTAGTTTTTGCTTAATCCTGTGTTTTTCCTGATCATTTTCAATAACATCATTTTCGCTCATACATTTATCGAATGCGTCTCTAAAGTCTTTTAAATCCACACACTTATCCTAGCATGATAAATCTTATAAAACGAAGTAGATAGACAGACAGACAGACAAACACTATGCAATGGTGGGGTGGGTAAGGCTGGCCGGATCACACCATGTCTTTAATCACTTATCGTCGGCCTGCCACACCACCAGAATACAGAGACCCGTCATTAGGCTGACACCTGATCACTTAATTTATGCTAGGGCCTTAGGACTTGGCACAGACAAGAGGTCTTTGTTTACACAGAACACAGCACACAGTCAATTAGTTGTCAATGCTTTACCTCCAGCCAGCTGCTCGCTGCGCACGTCAGTAGACTTAATTCCACTGGGCATGCGTATTAACGCATTAACGAGTTGAAACCAACCTGCATTACACAGTTTGTAACAGTCTTGTTTAGCAAAGCTTGAGCTGAACGTTGTTGTGATCTATGGCTAAGTATGATGATGATGTAGACAAAGCATTATTGCAGCTAACAAAAGAACTACAGACGCCTACAAGCGGACCAAAGTTTAAGTAAGTGTTGTTTTCCTGCACTTTTCTAGAATAGTCTAGAAATAGGAAGTGAGAATTTTTTAAGCTGCTCTTGAGGGAGTGTTCTTTAATTAAGTTCTTAATCAAGTCTCCTCAAGTTCTTAATAAGTTCTTGATCAAGTCACCTTAAGTCAATTCTAAGTTCTTACTCAAGTTATCCTCAAGTTATCCTCAAGTTCTTAATAAGTTCTTGATCAAGTCACCTTAAGTCACTTCTAAGTTCTTGATCAAGTCATCCCCAAGTCACCTCAAGTTCTTACTTAAGTCACCTCAAGATTGTAATTAAGTCATCCTTTAAGTACAACCAAGTTCTTATTCAAGTTATCTTATAATTATCAGGAAAAAAACCCAATACAATCTATGTTTTTGTCTTAAATAGTAGATGTCTAATATAGTACACACACGCCTCAAAAAACGCGTCATCATTGAGGATGTCTTGCTCAGCGTCCTTGGCGCGAGATCGGTCAGCATAGATCTTTATGAAGTTCTTACATCGTAAGCAACCGCATTGATTACAATTCTGGTCTATGGAAATGTCTTTTATAGACTCCATGTCTTT
The DNA here is from genome assembly GCA_018398815.1 of Conus ventricosus. Taxonomy (NCBI): domain Eukaryota; kingdom Metazoa; phylum Mollusca; class Gastropoda; order Neogastropoda; family Conidae; genus Conus; species Conus ventricosus. The sequence goes on along the minus strand of CM031608.1, from coordinate 91,264,829 downwards.
ATTTATTGACTCCATCATTTTAAACAAATAATAATCCGCCATGATCTATTTTTATCAAAAAAACAAAAAAATTTAAAATTAAGTTCTTAAAATATTATTGCATTTGAAATGGATCAAAATGATCTTTTGTTGTTGGCAGTTTTGGCATGCTTTTGTGTTCGGCTTCTGTATTTAGTGGCGGAGATTTTTTTTGGTTTTTCTTTGGTTTTTGCGTCGCTGTTTATATAATTTAAAAGTAAAAAACCCCCCCCAGCGCAGCAAGGGCCCCAAAAAAAACAATGTTTTAAGTTTCAATATTCCATGAGACTTTGGGTTGGGGCCCTTGAATTAAACTTGTTTTGTTTTTCCCTTTTTTTAGCGGGCATTGAAAAAAAACTGTTGGGTTGGTGGTTTTTAGTTTTCATTTGAGTTATATTCTTTTTAAAATTTAAATTTTTTTTTGTTTGTTCCCCTCTGAAATTTTTCTTGCTGAAACCCACGCCCGGATGAGGAGGTTTTTTGGGGGGTCACTTTCTCCACCTGATTCAGTGTTTTCTGTTTTCAATGTTTCCTGATTCTGTTTGTTTTTCTGGCTCGTTCTTTTTGAAGGGAAATAAAAACTATAGGGTTAAAAAGAAATTTAATTCCGAAATTCCTGGGGGACTAATTTTCCCAAAATTTTAATCCCAAATAAAACCCCCTTAGGGGGATCAAAGGGACTTTGTTAAAAATTTGGATCCTGGTTAAATCTTACTTTAAAATCTTGTTCAGAACCAATGGGAAAAAATGGGCCCAAAATTGTTTAGGAAAAAAACTAAGAACCGTTTGTCCTACACTTTTTCCCATTCTTGCCCCCAGTTGCGCTTCATCCTTTTTGTGATACTTTAAAAGGGTCTTGCGGCGACATTTGTTGAATCTTTTTATGCTGTTTTTTCCCGGGTTTGTTTTTTTTTTCCCACATCCCGCCAAAGAATACAGTGTTCTTTTTTGGGGCTAATAGTTTGGGCCCTCAACTTGATCATTCTTTAAGTTCAAAAAGGGGTTTTGGTTGCCTTGTAGCTTTAGTAGTTTCATCGCTGTTCATGTTTTTTATTAATTTTTAATTTTTATTTTTTTTTTTTTAAAATGGCCCCGAAAAAACTTTCCCAAACCCTTTGGGTATACATTCTGTGTTTTTTGGGGGGGCTAAGTTTTGGTTTACAAATGTTGGAAAAACCCCTGTTAAAAAAAACCCCCCAGCAGATTGGAAAAACTGTTTTAAAGGACTCAGAAAAGCTGATTGCTATTTTTACGGGTTCTTTTGCTACGAAAGTTTTTTTTATTTAAGCAAGGAAAAATTTCCCCGACAGTTTTAAATTATGTAAAAAAAAAACTTTATAAAAGGGGGCTTAATCGTAATGAGGGATTGGTGGCACTGGGGTTAATGCGCTTGCTTTTAGCGGAATTTAATTAGCTTTTAGAAAACTGCGGGTGCGGCGAGAGAAAAAAAAGACATAAAAAAGCTATGGGCAACTACCGCAGCGCAAAAAATTACTATGAAAACAGAAAATTTTGGGCAGCTAGATTTTATTAAAAAAAAAACTAAAAAAACGGGGGACAGCAGTTAAAAATTTTAAAGATGTTGATAAAGCGTAAAAGAATATTTTTTTTGGAAACCAGGAAAACCCCAATGGAAGACATTGCCCCACCAAAATTCAAGCGATTTTATTTTCCATCAGAAAAAAAAAGATGCAAGAAATCGTGTTTATTGTCCCTTTTGGTTTTTGGGCTGTTGGGTATTTTGTTTCGCCCTAATATTGGCTGAATAAAAAATGAACCCAAAAACTATTATTTGCCCAAAAAGGGTATTGGGGAAGGGAAAACAGCAATCCCCAAAAAAAGCTAAGCCAAGCAGCTGGGAGTCAGTGAACAAACAGAAAAAAAATTTGGGTTTTCTAAAAAAGCGATTTGGCAAATTTTTTTACCTGCGGGCCCAGACGAATTTCAGAGACCACACTTTGTGGAAAACAAATTTCCGAACAACCCCCCATCCCAAATGGGGCCTTTTTTTATTTACCCCATGGGTAAATTTTAGACGAAAAGATTTAATACGCACTCACGTCAGGGACTTTGCTTCCCGATACAAAAATGCGGAAAAATTTAACACAAAAAGAGTGTTTGCGTTGCTGTTGCTATACAACTGATATACCAAAGAGGCCCTTTAAATTATCCTGCTTTATTCAAGTCGATGATGGAAAAGAATTTAAAAGGGCCCAAATAATTTAATTATTGTTTTAAAAAATGAGTTTTCCCTTTTAAAAGGGGGCATTCCCGGAGTTCAGAAACACAGGCTTTTTGTTTTAAAAATTTTAAAAAACAGTTATCGGGAAAAGGGTTTTCTTCCCACCCGTTCCGAAGGGGCTTATTTTACAATTTGAACACAGAAAGGGTTTTGAAGACTGCCCCCAGTTTTGGGCAATGGGAAAAATTTAAGAATTTAAAATTAACAGGGTTAAAAAACCCGTAAAAAGCAATTAAAAAAAAAAAACAAAAAATGCTGTGAAAGGGGAAATCTTTATCCAGCAAACTATTTCCGTTTGGTTTTAAAGTAAAGGGACCCTTTTTTTTACCGGGGGGAAAACAGAAAAGGGGGCCTCGCATCAGGGGGAACGATTTCCCGTTTGGAGGTTGATCCATATGAAAAAAAAAAGAATTGTAAAAATGAATCCGCCCTGTTTTTATTTACGAGAAACTGACACAACCCCCAAAAAAAACCCCGGGTCCTCAAAAAATCCCTTTTTTGAAGGAAGAACTGCAGATAATTCCCCCAGACCCCAGTTCCGCTTTAATTAATTTTCGTAAATATTTTTTGAGTTAAAATTTGGGAAACTCACAACGAAGAAACCTTAGTATTTAAGGGACAGAAGAAGGGAAATTTTTACTGGGGAAATAAACCGGGGAACAAAAAATGATAAATGCGAAAACCTTAGAAATTTAAAACGAGAAAAAATTATGATACGAATTTTGCTTTTAAAACAAAAAACTTTTTGAGGGTTCAGGGAAACATGCTAAAACCATCCAGATCACCTACGCCCCCAAAACCCAAATTTTGATAAACAAAAAATTTGGGAAAAAAGGGAAAATCTTGAAATTAAATAAAAAAAATTCGAGCGCATATAAACAAAAAATGGAAAAAAATTTGTCTGATTTTGGGGTTTTATATAATTTATTTTCTAAAATTAAAATTGAGGAAAAATATGGACCCGAATATAAACCCCAAGAAGATTTATAATTATGCCGTTTCCCAAAGCCCGATTGCTTTTGAAAAACTCTGGATTTAAAAAAATACTCGTTTTGTGGGTTTTTTTTTATCTAAAGACTTTTGGTTTCAACAGTTGTGTTGATCTCATGTAGAAATTTGATCGTTGTTTTACGTTTTTCATGATGAAAAATTGGGTTTTTTGAACAATTTCTTCTTTGTAGTTGTCATGCGAATTTTTGTTTGATGCACAACACTGCGAGATATTCCTTTTGCTTTTTAAAGGTTTTTTCCCGGGTCGAAATTTCTGTAAATTTTCGACCTTAGACCAATAAACTCCTTTTTTCACCCCTCCCGATAATTCATCCCTTTATCTTTCCTTTTAAAAATTTTTGTTAAGGTTGGGAAAGCAAAAAAGGGGAATCTTTAGGATTTAAACAGATGTGTCGTACCCTCCCGCAAACCCCTTTTGCTACTTCTAATTCCCTGTCTTTATAGAAATCTTCAGTGGGGATATCTATAACAAAACTATCTGTATCTGTGTAAAAATTTCTTGGGGTCAGGATACAAAGGGGGTTAAAGTAGTTTATAAAGAAATTTTAACATCAAAAGCTTTGATTTAAATTTTAAAAAAAGTAAACCCAAAAAAAAAGGGTTTTCCAATTTGACTTTCTTTTTTTTTTTATCATTTTACCCAAAAAAGTGATCTTTTAAATTTCTAAAGTCCTGATAATTTGGTTTAGAAGTCAGTTAAATTTTCATGTTTTTTTCTGGTGACCCAAAATTTAAAAAATTTTTCGCTTGTGCGGATTTCCATTGTCTTTTCCCAAACAGCTGTTTTTATCAGCTTGAAAAAGTCTTTTTTGAAGCATTGTTTGGGTTTGTTTGAGATCGTGTTTTTCATGATGTATGGTTTCATGAAATGTTTTTGATTTAAAAGGGAATTTTACGATGGGAAAAGCTTGGGCAACTTCAAACCATGTCTTAAAAAAATTTTAGAAGTCGTAAAGGGGCAACATAATTTTTTTTTCTGAAGAAATTTTGGGGACAAGTTTAGGGGGGTTTTTGTTTTCGCCATCTTTTTTGGCTTTCTGTGCTAACGGATGTCATTATGCGGTCATGGGGTTTGGGATATTCTTTTGGGCAACTTCCCGAATGTATCCACCGGGTTTATCTTGGGGTCAAAAATGCCCCAACCACTTTAATGCCCTTTTTAATTTTTTTTGGATTGTCTTCTGTGTACATTTTAAAGTTGCGTAATGGAAGCGATTGCGCCATAGCCCAACCATACAGATTGTTTGCATCGAAATACATGAGATAGTTAGACCTTTTACTTGGATCATAATCATCTAGGTATTTGTTGTTTGCTTTACAGTAATGATGCGACGCCATACTAATTCCTCCACGCAATCCGTTTTCAATCATCTGAATCATTGGTAAATCAGACAATAAATCAATCTGTACTTTAGTAAACTTTAAGAAAGCATCCCAACTCATCCCGGGTGCAGAAATGTAATGCGCGGATCCAGACTATAATGTTTCAGGCAGGTCTTTCTATAATTTTCAAAAACGTCCGCCAACAAACATACATCAGCCATCAAGTATAAATCATGATAGTCTCCCATCGTTTTACACTCTAACTTCTGCCACGCTTCTTGGGAATGCTGGTAATCAGAATCACTGATGACCTTTCCTCTAAGACTAGAAAAGAACGCGTCTTTAGGAGGAAGTGTATCTTCGTCAAACCTTTCCCAACTGTTCATGTACTCATAAGGGTAAACGCCCTTTCTAACAAGAGTTGAGTCAAAATTTTCTTCTGTTATTGGGCAGGACTTTAAGGACATGGCCAGTGACTCTAACGAACCCATCATGTGCTGCATAGAGTCATAAAAAGACATGTTATTCAGATTAAAACACATGTACTTTTCTGATGACTGTGCAATGCATGTTACCTTGAAGGCGTCGGTTACTGCTTGCATTATAAGGTGAGAGTCGTAGCCTCGCAAGTTATGAAAGAAGATGGGTAATTTCCATGTTTTTGGGTCAACCTTTAGTTGAAGATTGCAGTTGTTGTGTGCTGCGCCTCTGAACTTTCCGCTAATGTGATCATGGTCTCTTACTTTCGGATTGGCTTTCTTTGCTGTCGCGGCTTCACTGTTAGACATTAGTTCTAAACCGGCGGCAACAAAGGCCGCCCCACAATCCAACAGTGAGTGGCTGAGTCATACTGTTGTTGGTCTTCAGGCGTCATTATGATTTCAGATAAGTTTAGATTATTAGAACAATCATTACGCACTTGCTGCATGCGTTTTAAGAAGTATTCTGCAGCATCCGGTCCTCTATACAATTCTGGTGTTGAATGGGCGCCATCCGACCTGACAATAACGAAGGCAAATGAACAAATCTGGTGATTACTTACTATGGCTGTTTTAGGAAGTCTCTGTGGGATTGGTCCTTCATAAGGAACAATGAGTGATTCGAAGTCTGCGTAAACAACATATGGACTAGTTTGCATCCGTTTCCAGTTCTTAAAACTAACTTTACTGCCTTCTGGGGGCGTAATTAGTTCTGTATTACAATCAACTGGGTTGATACAATGTTTCTTATGTTCAAGCGCAGCTTTACCGGATGGAATTCTTGTTAAACATTTTCTGCAGAATTCTTGTTTATTTTTTTGCTTTGAAGTATGGGTCAATAATCTACTCATTGTTCGTATCAATGTGTAATGCGGTAGCCCCGCCGGTGAAAACATCAGTAGTAAGTCAACATGGATTTTTGTCTGGTTCGCCAATCGTTGGGCTGTTCTTGGACACTGATGGGCTGTAGATTTGTTTCCTCATCCCATGTGTAGACATTAAACAGTTATTGGTTTGTTTTGTTCTTCAAACTGATCAATTTTGTCCACGCTAACAGAAAGGATATTCCACTAAAGTTAAGATCATTGATGTAAGGTTCATAGTTAGACACTCTCTCTGCGTTTTTACCAACACGATGCAGCCTTGCGAGAACACACCACATGAAACATTTGTTGTCTGTATTCTGTATGTTTAGAACTGCTCTTTTTGCTACCAATGCTGGAGGTAGTGGAATGTACGCCTTACCAACAATCGGCGCATACTTAGCCTGTTTTAATCTGATCTCTAAGACTTCGCCCTCTGACCAACCAGAGCCTCTCATTTTGGCTTCTTCAGTGGCCACATCAAACTGTGTAAGCAGTTCGTCTGCCCAACCGGGTGTTAAGTCATTAGAGAAAGAATAGTCTGCTGTTTAGTTGAGACCCAGACTTCTAGATTTTCTTCATTTATTGTTATATAGTCGATTAAAACAGCTAACATTACTTTAACTGGCGGGTCTATTGTTAGTTTACCTGGAACTTGAGAAATAGCATGAACAACGCTTGCCCGTACGTTTGCTGGATCAATGACTTCTAGACTGATATCATTTAAAGCTTTTGATAAATCTTCTTCCTTACGCATTGCTTCAAACAATTCGTCTGGACCTTCATATATCTTATCCATGCTGAGTTTCTTTTCTAATCAAAATATTTATTTAAATTAAAAAAACAATACTTAATCCGAATCAATATCAACGGTCTTTTTGTGCTTGGACTCATAAACTAAAGTATAAACACCCTTTGGCGTTGTTAATGTGAGCTGTTTAGAACAGAGTTTAATGTTTCGTTTACTTTTTTAAAACATTCCTTTTTTATCTGCTCAGTGTCTGGCTGTTGAGAAAAACTTGTCCTTGCCTTTCTTTGAAGATCAAACTTTTGTCTTTTGTAGTCATTAAAATCAGCCTGTAAACGACTAAATTCTTCATCCGTGATGTTTGAGTCATTAGTGCTTTATTTATTATCAGATTGAAGGAACTAAGTTTAGCTGTTATTAGTTGAACCATAGCTGTGTGCTTTTGGAGTTTAGTTTTTAATTTTTTGCTAGCAGCACCTACAGCTAATGAACACAGGCCAAGAGCTAAAGACAAACCACCTAGAGGTAAAGCTGCGGGTGCGCCTATGCCCGTTGCTAAGAGACCAACACTCGTTCCTGCCGATAGAGCGCTTATAGTTGATGTTCCAGTATTAACATATGTAACAGCATTAAAGGCAGCAGAATACCTTCGTTTGGTTTTGCTGTATTTTGAAAGGTCCTGCTCTAGTTTTTGTAGCATTTGTGTAATGTTGGTTAATCTGAAGGTTTTTATGTCAGGGTTTTCTACTATCCCTTCTTTGGCGACTTGGATGTTTTAGACGCTATTGTAAAATGATCAACAGACATGCTTTTTTAAAAATAAAAAAATAATTTAGTATTGTATATTTTCTAATCTGTTATCTTGAATATTCAGCTGCGCATCATATATTAAAAACAAATACACATTAAGTGGTTTATCGGCCTCTTTTTCTTTATCAATTTGAATGTTTATTATGTCTCTAACAGTTCTCCCACTTCCATGTAACTGATTATCCTCCGTTGACCTTAGGTCAATCCATAACCCGTATTTTGTTGTTAAATAATGATCAAGTCTAACGCTGTGAAGATGTAGATCTTTAGACACAAGGTCAACTGTTGGATTTCTACACCTCCCGCCTCCAAACAGTTTTCTTATTTCATCAAAATGCTGATAAGGTTTAAGCCCGCTAGCGTAGATTTGGTTAGGCTACCCTCAATTGTACATTGCACTTTCGTTATTTTGGGATTAACAAAATTTTCAGTTTGTCTTTTGAATGGTTCTTCATTTTCACACAGCAATAAAATACCTTTAAGCGATCTTGCTGCGGCACTAAAACTAAAATTCCATATAGTGTCTGCCCTGCTTTTAGGATATTTAGAATGAAAAATTACTCTTTCGTAATATATTGCTAATTTTGACTGATATTGTTGCTCGATCAGCCTTGCTAAGTTAGGGTTGCTAACGATGTCAAACTCTAACGAGATGTCAGAAATGCTGTACTTTTCTTCGGTGTCTGTAGATATAATAACATATTTGTAGTCATTAAAAGTTAGTTCCCTATGACAATCTGTCTTTTAATGCTCCTTGAAAGTATGGAGCATGCGCTTTTAACAACTCAAAATCTAGGGGTATGAAAAAGCGATTTCCATACGCATTAACTTACGGCTACAAACCTTTTGCCGTCTTTTAGCTCTGCGGCACCTATTCTTTGTTTTAGTGCTTCTTCATTTTCAATTCCTTGAAACGCAAGATCAGCTCTTTCGTTCCCGGTTACCCATAGATCAGAATAGTTAAAAATAGGTCTGCATTGTGTAAAGAAAATATTTCTTGCCCCTCAAGTTTTATAGAAATTTTCTTAAACGATTGCCCCCCCAAATTCTGCACAACTGTCCTGTTTGGTTTTTCTGTTTCTGATGCGAGTTCTATTTTGAAAGTAAGACGCGCAGAGCCTGGCACAATCACTTCATCCGCTCCTGGGTCTGGGAAATTTAACAGTAAGAATTTGATCTGAATCAATAGTAGCGGATTTTTTGGGAACAGTAATACATGTATTCCGCTTATTTTCCCTTCACGCCAAAGGGCTCTTTCAGTCTTCTATGCGGGTCAAGAATCGAGCCATTTTGCTTGTGACATTTTTTATAGAACAAAATAAAAAAGTTAATTATTTAAACATGGGGGGCTTGAAGATTATGATTTTCCTGATCCTGGAGACGACATGAGTGAAATGACTCCTTTGATACAGCTCGCTAAACGCTCTCTTTGCATCGTGAATTAACAAAAGTAAGGTTAGATCATTGTACCAAAGTTTGGGCCTTGAACCTCTCGAATTTATGCCCTGATATTTTGTAAAAGAGATGATGGCCATTTGTATTTTAAAGACAATCAAGGAAAACGTTTTCAGCTTACAGATAAACGAGACTCATCAAAGTTTGTAGGCATGAATACAATTAGACAAAAAACTTAGGGTGGAAGATCGAAATCGCCTTGGCATTACTAAACCAAAATTAGATAAGGAGGCAGTTGCAAACTTCAAAACACACTACAAGAACTCCCAACAGATAACCAAATAAAAACATGGAACTTCAAGATTTAATTCCAACAGCAGGCAAAATAACAAATGTAATAGAAGCAGAAACCAGTTTGTCAGAAGAAACAGTACCAAAAATTTATCCACACTCCACAACACCCCCGCAAAATCAGAGCCCCTTGATCGTGCTTTGAGAACTGTTAGAAGCGAATTAACAAAGGGTTTATAGCAATACTAAGTAAACAATGAGAATATAGAAAGAGAAAAAAAAAACTCGCTGAGGCTAATGACGCCAACTTAGGACCTGATTTTAAAAGAAAGAATAACCCGAAGACTAAATAATTTTAAAGAAGGGAACTAAAGTTTTGTCTACTACCCGAAAACAATTACAACTCAAGTGCCCAGAATAAGAGAAACTATCCGAAGAATTTTATATAAGACACGACACTAGCAGAACGAATAAAAACATGTTTAGAGAGCAAGGGTCACATTAGCGAGCGTTATAACGGCCTTAGGATTTGCAGTAAGTACACTGGTTGGCTATTACAGGTGGTGGTGGAGGTCAAAGTTCATTACCTCCACCGCCATCTCCTCCATCGCCACCTGATAAATCATGGGTAAAAAAACAACTTGACCATCTTGCGGGTTATTAAAAAAATTAGCCAGTAAAGCCATGGACGCTTTACCAGGTATATTAGGGGGTTTTGTTAGCTGGCTTTGTCTACTGCAGCAAAGTAGTTGGCTTATGGTGAGCACTTATGGGCATTAGTTGCCTTAATAGTTGGGTTACTTTTAGTAAGATAAAGACAAGTAATCCTAGGCAGTTAATCCAACAACTAGCGCTGTCTTTCATATTCGTGGTCATTATTTTTTTGTTTTTCTTCAACGGGCTTTGGGCCACGGGGGATTGGATGACTTAATATTGGGGGGTCATCTTGTTTTTTTATTGTTTGAAATATTACTGGCTCAGAATTTATGTCGTTTTTTCCGACCTTCTGTTCATTCCCTGCCACAAGGATTTCATTGTTGTAGTTCTTTTATTGTTCCTACCTGGAGTCTGAGGTCAGAAGGTAGCATGTTATAAACCAGTGCCAACAGCAAAGTCAACTTTTGATCTTGCAAATTGCAAAACATGTTGGTACCTTTTAATACTTGAAGAAATCAACAGTAGAATTAATGGCGTCCTCTAAATTTGCCCAAGTACTGTTTTTGTGCATCAAAGCCAGTAGAAGGGAACAGTTATGCTCGATCTTGCCTGTGCTTGCGAACCTAGCAAACACCAAACGTAAGTATGAATAGAGTCGTTTATTCGTTCTATTCCTGCTTTAGTTAGACCTTAGAAGTGTCTAAGATAAATGTTGTTCCATGCTGTTTTATGCTCTTGCTCTATGGACCCAAGAATGAACACCTGTACCAGAAGAGAAAGATGTATAAGGAGGATCCCATCATAGTTTATACTTTCTGTGCACGCCCCAAAAATAAGGGGGGCCTAAACCATGATTGCGGTCCAACTTTTGTCTAAAGTCGTCTTAACATTAAAATTAAATTCGTTACAAATCCTTTCAAAAGCCTTCATGTCATTCTGTTTGCTAAATGGATTAAACGGTTTGTCATTTGGGAATGGTGTGCTTGCAGTTCAGTAAAATACGTCTGAAGGGGTAATAAAATGAATCTGTACACTGACCTCACCAAAGGATCAGGATGATTTAAATGATCCGCATACGATATCCACACCCAGTTGATGCACAAAACACAGCAAAGTTTTTAAATGGTTCTGATAAAACTGCATCGGATGACTGAACCACACTTTCGCGATGTAGTCTTTTTAATAGGGGGGTTAAGTATCTGTTTAATGGCGTACTCACCTTTACTTAAAGGTGTCAGTCTGGGTCACAGAATGTCAAGAGTATCAGTTGTTATATTTTTTAAGATTGTAGTGCGGCCCAACAGAATATTTTGCATTAGTATATTTGAATGCACTCATTTTTAATTTGTTTTAAAAATGTTTGTAAAAAATAACAACTCAAGACAGTCCTTCGTTTTTAGAGTATCTATTGATAACAAATGCGGAACCCGAAGGGTTGCACCCCCATGAAATTTTTACAAAGTTGGTATGGTTAATATAAGTGATCCAAGAAGAATAATAAGATTCTAAAAGTGACAAAACAGGGGCCAAAGTTAGCCAGTTAACAATACCTGATAGTTATTACGGGTTTTGTCACTAAAAGAAGCAATGATAACTTCAACATTACTCTCAAACTTAACAATGCAAATCTAAAAACAATGTTAACATTCAAGCCTGAAGAAAAAGCAGGTTACAAATTTTTATAAAGAGCTAGCTAAAATGTTAGGCTTTGCAGCTGACAATCATAGATTTAGAGTTACACCAAACCAAAACTACTTATGAGGGGAAAGTCCGCTCGATCTTGCATTACTTCATTACTCTATGTTCATTTAATGAGTTGAGCACTGATGAAAACTTATATGATGGAAGGCCCTCAATGTTTTAAGAGCTCTTCCCTCAGGGAAAGCTGCATATTGCGATTATGAAATTATACAATTCCCTAATTTACAGTTTAAAAGATTAGTTTGTGGGAGGGTCAGATCATTTTAAAATAAAGATCACAGACAAAACAGGGAAAGTTGTAAATGTGATAACCTGCACATTGTTTTGGAAATAAAATAATAATTGTACTAAAAAAAAATGTCACGAGGACCAGAAGAACCGGAGTTACATTAGCGCCTGTAAGGTGTATAACCTTAGAATAAAAGACCTTGCAGACGTTGCGGACTTTGAACAGAAAGGGAAAATAGGCGCTTTGTATGGTTTTGAGTACACAAAAAATGGTGATTATAAACGCAAAGAGGTTAGCGCCCAAAAAAAAGTTTCCTAAACTAGAACAATACGCAATGTAGAAGCAAATAATGTTGGCCAGTATGAATATAAAATAGTCCGAAAACCTGACAGCAAATGGCACTAGAACCATATTTAGAATGGGACATAAAATTTGAATTCAAAGCCATTTACATTTTTTAGCCGTCAAAAAAGTTTCAGAAAAGCATTCAACTCTGGCCCTTTAAAATGTAAGTCTTTATGCCAGAGGACAATAGTCGGAAAGAGATTGAATAAAAGCCGTATGGGGAAAAAAAAAGTACATCCTCCACAGAAGAGAAACGGTTTTAAAGGAAGCTTTTACCAAAAATTTCAGTTCTTTCCACATAGGAAATTAGGAGAACGTTTTACAATGATATTTGAAATTTCTGTCTTTAAAAATGTGGAAGGGATGGGGTTGTGGGCGTTTTGTGACGTCCTTATAAAAGGAATTTAATATTAGCTGGCAAAACTTAGACGTTAAACGTCTTAAAGTTACCATCGTTGTTCTTCACAATGGTGAGGATATTAAGACCATAACAACAAGCAACAAAATCAAAGTTGACTTAAATAGAAACAATCTTACAGAACTGAATTGGATTAATGTTACACATTTAGGCCTCATAGGGTTTTATTATACTGAACAAATCTTAAATAAATGTTAGCGAACCGCCCAGAGAACGTGGACAAACGAGTTACAAGACAAAACACGACGCGTTTCGACCTCTTAGGTCTTCGTCTGGTGATAATTAAAACAACGAAAATTCACTTAGCTTTGGTCGCTTCAGATCGCTCAGGCTTCAGCGCAAGGAAGAAGGCGTTGAATGAGAACCTTCATTCAACGCCTTCTTCCTTGCGCTGAAGCCTGAGCGATCTGAAGCGACCAAAGCTAAGTGAATTTTCGTGTTTTAATTATCACCAGACGAAGACCGAAGAGGTCGAAACGCGTCGTGTTTTGTCTTGTGACTCGTTTGTCCACGTTCTCTGGGCGGTTCGCTAACATTTATTTAAGATTTGTTTAGATTTCCGCCTGCAGTCGTCTGCTTTGCAACTAGATATACTGAACAAGTTTTGACGGAGAGTATGATAAAAATAATAACTGGATTAGATTAAATTATGTTATAAAACTATGGAACAGACAGCTTTGGTGTCAATGCCGATGTTAAACTTTATGATAAAAACCCCTCATTGCTCATTGATTTGTGGGCAGACTGGTTTGTGGAAAAACAATATTTGTCCTCGACCTATTACAAACAGTTTATCGTTATAATTTTTGATCATATTGTGATTTTCTGCC
>CM031608.1:91186469-91243969 GCA_018398815.1 Conus ventricosus | reverse complement strand
GTATTGATGATTGGGGGGAGGGGCAGGGTGCGTAACAATCATGAGAAAAGGGATTGATGTTTTCCTAATGTTTTATCACAGTTATAAACGGGGCCCCAGAAAAGGAAAAAAAAAACGTTTACACGTGGACCCGACAAGGACATACACCAGGCGAGGCCTAAAAAAAACACTTTGAAACACCACCACAACACACTAATGCATACATAACTCCAAATCCAACCGTTCATGGTTGACCCAAACCACCACCACCTCCCGCCCAAACAAGGGCGAGAGAGGAATGGGTCACACTGGGTGGGGAAGGGGAGGGAGGGGGAAGGAAGGCTCCTGAACAATGCTTTATATGGGTAAAAATTCCACACATCCACAGGTTTCATCTGAACTGGGATTCCGGAGGGGGGGGGAGAGGGATGGAAAGACTGGCAAGACAAACCAAATCCAAAAACATACCCGCACAGATTATACAGTATGAAAATGTGCGCAATGACAACACGATTATTGTTGAAGAGCGATTCAAACACTGGGGGGGGAACACTATAAACAAATGAAAACGAAAACAAATTGTGGGCGTCTTTTTTCTGTCAAAGATACTGAAAGGACACCTTTCTGCTAAATTTCTAAAAAAACCAAACGAACAAACAAAAACCGAAGTCAAAGAAAATGATCATAGTGGGGGGGAAGTCATTCCAAACTGAAGCCATATATTTAAAATGTCCTCAAACCTTTCCGGCACCAAACGAGTAATACTTGCTTTCTTACACTGTATAGACATAACTTCAGTTTTATGCTGAACCGTCTGTGTAAAAGAACGACGTTGTTGACACAAAACATTATTTACAAAAGACAAGAAGAATTTCAAAACAAAACAGACAGGATTTTACCAACCACAAATTTCCCCAGGGAATTTCAAAAAAAAAAAAAAGGAATATGAGATCACAAGTCTTTTTTGTGAAAACAATTCCCCCAATATGTCAATGGCCCTTAGGAAACAGGAGAATGTCCCCACACACCCTCTCCCTCCCCCTGGGCAAAAAAACACAAACTTTATATTCTTAGTTATACATGTATACATTATGTACAATCTCAGCCAACACAACACATACACTCGTTCACACTGGTGATGATTATCTATGGGAAAGAGACAGAGAGAGAGAGAAAAAAGAAGGGGGGGGGGGGGGGGGGGCGTAACATCTGCTCTTTTTATTGGAACACACCTGGTACTGAATCTTCAATCCGACACGATCCAGGCCACGAAGAAAAAGGTGGAGAAAAAGAAAGCATGCACATCCACACGCGCGTGCGGGCGCGGAGAAAACAACCAAAAAAAAGGACCACAAAATGTAGCCACTGTGGGGAGGCTACAAACGGGGGGTAAGTCGCAGGCCGACAAAGCACTTGCACACCATTCTGTTCGTTTCGTGCTGTACAAACACGGCTTGGAGGGCCCCGTTCAGCACAGTGTCGTTCATCCCCAAAGAAGAGCTTGCCATCAAAATGACTCCATGCCACTGCAAGCGGGCAATCGGTGCGCGTGAGGGAGGGAGGGACAGCGGGAGGGGGAAAGACAGTTCGGAAATGGATTGAAAACCGATGAAAAGAAGAAGTAAAAAAATTTTTAAAAAGAGGGGTTGGAAACTTGGGGGGGGGGGGGGGGGGGGGGGGAGAGAGAAAGAGGGGTGGGGAGGGGGTGGGGAGGGAAAGGGGGGGCAGCAGAGAGGGGACAAGAAGGCCATTTTCAACAGAAAGGGGAGGGGGGGGGGAAGGGGGCAGCAGATAGGGGACAAGAAGGCCATTTTCAACAGAAAGGGGAGGGGGAAAGAACGGTTCAAGCAAGGCTCGAACCAATAATAGAGGCGGTATAAACAGAAATGGAGTGAAGAAATTGTTGAGACGACAAACACCGACTGGCTTCAGTCCAAGTGGCCTGGGACACGACAAGGGATGGGGGAAAGCATTTCAACACATGAGAAGAAGAAAAAGAAAAGGAAAGAAAAGAAAAAAACAGAGAAAGAAGAAGACAGGTCTGTACACATTCAATAGCCGTTTGTTTTTTTCCTCTACTAGAATAATAATTGCTGCCGAGCCACGCGTACCGTACGATACATACATCCGCCATTGTGACAAATAAACGAGTTCCACTTTTGCTGCCTACAAAACAAAGTCAGGTGGGTTGGGTGGGTATGGACGAAACGTCGATGGGAACATGATGAGAATGCTAGCCTTGGCCGACTGCCAGGTCAAGGCAAAGGGGAAGGAAGAGGGAGGGGGTGGGGGGGATGCGTCGGTCCAAGAAGACGCGCGGGGGGGGGGGGGGGGGGGGGGGGGGGGCTAGGAGAGGGTGGGTGGAATTAAACAGAACCGGTTAATCTCATAAGAGAAAAAAAAGTTTTCAAACCTCCCCACACCCACCCTTCCTTCATGAGCCAGGCATAATAATTAAAGCTCGCCATTTGTTTTTCAACCACCAGGAATCCAGATGATGGTTGATGGGTGGGGTCTGGAGACTAAAGGAGGAGGGCAAAGGGGAAGGCAAGACACTTCTTAAGAATGTCTTTAAAAAACATTTCTTTTAATTCAAACTATACTCTTCAAAATAAAACATGCAACAACAAAAAAACAAAAAGTATGTAATGTAAAATGAAGTGTACAAAATCAAAGAAGAAAATTTATTTAACTATTCCACAAAACTCAGTTCCTGAACTGCAAGGTAATAAATAATTTATATCAATCAACAGCAAAAGAATTTCTATTTTCTTGTTAATGATTGAGTAGAAGCAATTGAATTAAAACAAAATGAAAACAAAGGCATGAAATCAAATAAACTAGCAATTTATACATCTTTATGATGTTTAAAAAAAAAAAAGGAGAGAAAAAAAAGTGTGTTTTCCCATCTCTCTCCATGTCAGTCAGTGTGGTGGGGGGACAATCACAATATGGACATACTTGGGCCATCGTACTGAGCAAAACCTGCAGTGGGTTCCTTTCGTCATGTCGAAACCAGCTTCAACATCTAACGTCTCCATGTGGTTTTATCAACGACCACGTGGACGAACACGGCGTTAAATGTCAGTGTTGGTCAGGTTTAGATATCTCAGCCGGTTTCAGCATCATGAAGTACCGCTACGGCACTAACCGTGCCAAAACTGAATGTGCTAAATTATCCTTGAAAATGGAGAGTGTGCGTTTTGAGTTATGGTATGTTGTTTTAAATGCAACATTCACCCTCATTTTCTTAGGGTTTTTTTCCAAAATATATTTCAATGCAATGTATTGGGTTTTAAAGGAGGAAAATTAAGCCAATGTAATCTCTTTGATAATTTACATCCCCTAGCTCCGGAGCACAATCAAACGGTCAGATGTTCACCTCATTTCCAGGTGAATACCACATAGCAGATAAATTGGGAATATACATGGACTCACTACAGCAAGCAACTTGTTTGCATAAAACAAAAAACAAAACAAACGAAAACCTGCACTTGCTGAATGAAACGGTCTTGGACTGTGCGTCCGACGAAGTGAGTGTGTGTGTGTGTGTTTTCCGCAAAGTCGTTCTAACGCAACACATTTTTGTACAGCAGCGCTACGATTTCTGCTCAGTTCAATCGACACCAGACGTGACTCTTTCTCTGACCATCGTTGGACCACGCACAAGCTTGAACTCCCTTAAACAAAAATATTCAACAACAAGAAGAAAAGAAAAAAAAAAGGGGGGGGGGGGGGAAGAAGAAAGAAGACTGCCCACGCACAGACCTTTTCCGCTCACCGCATGGAGCAGGGTGGAGACCAAGGCAACGCCCAGGCGGAATGGGCCAGAGTGTGTCCGAGGAGCCAATCCATCCCATACTTGCCACTGTCCTCCTTTACAATTGTACACACAACAGCCACCATCAACAGGCTGGCTCCAGAACCGACTTGAATCCATCCACTTAAAAGGAGAGGGTGGGGAGGTGACGGAACAGTGATGATATAAATTGAGTGTAGAAGGGGGAAAAAAAAAAAGAAAAGAAAAAAATCCACAGCACAATGGAGTTTTCTTTGCTGGAAAAAAAAAAAAAGTTGTGGAAAGCTCCAAGCTGGAGATGTCCTTCCTTCTTCCCGGTTCAGAACTGTCGGCCTTGTCCTCCCAATCGGCGGCTCCTCCAAGACCCGTCCGACCCGTCGTCGCCAATCTGGAGTCCAAGGGAGACTACTAAAACATAGGGGGCGGGGGAGGGACTGCTTGCTCACTTGCTGAAGGGGGGGCTGCAGGGCAGGAGGGGCTGACGGGGCGTTGGCTGCGAACATGGCTGCAACAGATCAAAAACCACACCACCTCAACACACGGCTTGGAGGCACCAAAGGATAGCAACAAAAAGCATACAATATAGCATCTACTTATTTCCACAGACTTAAAACAAATGTGTAATAATGCGAGCTTGAAATAAAATGTTTTTACCTAATGGAGTATGGGTTTCAGATCCACATGAGTGATGGGGGTAAGTGTGTGTGTGTGTGTGTGTGTGTGTGTGTGTGTGTGTGTGTGTGTGTGTGTGTGTGTGTGTGTGTGTGTGTGTGTGTGTGCACGCGCGTGCATGTGTGGAGGCAAATATTTGAGTTCCAATTTCTCTTGGGACTATCCGTATGGTAACTAATATTCAGTCCCAGACGACACACACGTGTGAACGTTCTTGCATAAAAGTATCCAAAGAAACGAGCATACACGCAATCCCGATTTTTTTTCCCCACACTGTGCACGTATGTCTGTGAGCAATGCCTGCCTCTTCCATCCCAAAGTTGCCCAACACTGTGCACGTATGTCTGTGAGCAATGCCTACCTCTTCCATCCCAAAGTTTCCCCACACTGTGCACGTATGTCTGTGAGCAATGCCTACCTCTTCCATCCCCAAAGTTTCCCCACACTGTGCACGTATGTCTGTGAGCAATGCCTACCTCTTCCATCCCCAAAGTTGCCCACACTGTGCACGTATGTCTGTGAGCAATGCCTACCTCTTCCATCCCCAAAGTTGCCCAACACTGTGCACGTATGTCTGTGAGCAATGCCTACCTCTTCCATCCCCAAAGTTGCCCAACACTGTGCACGTATGTCTGTGAGCAATGCCTGCCTCTTCCATCCCAAAGTTTCCCCACACTGTGCACGTATGTCTGTGAGCAATGCCTACCTCTTCCATCCCAAAGTTTCCCCACACTGTGCACGTATGTCTGTGAGCAATGCCTACCTCTTCCATCCCAAAGTTGCCCAACACTGTGCACGTATGTCTGTGAGCAATGCCTACCTTTTCCATCCCCAAAGTTGCCCCACACTGTGCACGTATGTCTGTGAGCAATGCCTGCCTCTTCCATCCTTAAAGTTTCCCCACACTGTGCACGTATGTCTGTGAGCAATGCCTACCTCTTCCATCCCCAAAGTTTCCCCACACTGTGCACGTATGTCTGTGAGCAATGCCTGCTCTTCCATCCCCAAAGTTTCCCCACACTGTGCACGTATGTCTGTGAGCAATGCCTACCTCTTCCATCCCCAAAGTTGCCCAACACTGTGCACGTATGACTGTGAGCAATGCCTGCCTCTTCCATCCTTAAAGTTTCCCCACACTGTGCACGTATGTCTGTGAGCAATGCCTACCTCTTCCATCCCCAAGTTTCCCCACACTGTGCACGTATGTCTGTGAGCAATGCCTACCTCTTCCATCCCCAAAGCTGCCCAACACTGTGCACGTATGTCTGTGAGCAATGCCTACCTCTTCCATCCCCAAAGTTGCCCAACACTGTGCACGTATGTCTGTGAGCAATGCCTACCTCTTCCATCCCCAAAGTTACCCACACTGTGCACGTATGTCTGTGAGCAATGCCTACCTCTTCCATCCCAAAGTTGCCCAACACTGTGCACGTATGTCTGTGAGCAATGCCTGCCTCTTCCATCCTTAAAGTTTCCCCACACTGTGCACGTATGTCTGTGAGCAATGCCTGCCTCTTCCATCCCCAAAGTTTCCCCACACTGTGCACGTATGTCTGTGAGCAATGCCTGCCTCTTCCATCCCCAAAGTTTCCCACCACTGTGCACGTATGTCTGTGAGCAATGCCTACCTCTTCCATCCCAAAGTTTCCCCACACTGTGCACGCATGTCTGTGAGCAATGCCTGCCTCTTCCATCCCCAAAGTTGCCCACACTGTGCACGTATGTCTGTGAGCAATGCCTGCCTCTTCCATCCCCAAAGTTGCCCCACACTGTGCACGTATGTCTGTGAGCAATGCCTGCCTCTTCCATCCCCAAAGTTCGGGGCTAGAGCGCCAACCTGTCATCATCAACAGCTGCACTCTTCACTTCAGTTCCCACTGACATTTCAACCCTACGGCTACCTTATCACATACATGGCCATATCCTCACATCCATTTTCTTGGAGTTTCTTACTCAAAATATATAAATAAATGAATGAATAATTTGTGTGTTTTCACTCAAACTACATGGCTGTCAACAAGCAAGTTCTTCGATTTAGTGATATATCATATCACGTTATGACTGGGGGAGGGGGGGGGGGGGGGAGGGGACAGACCCCACCGGATGCCAAATCTCGAAATTTGACCATCGTTGACCCAAGAGTGACCCCAGAAGAGAACATGATGCCGCCAGATACGAGGAGCGTGCACTACCGGAGGAACTCCAGCAAATATACCCAACAAATATGTGACCATCAGTATGGATAACTATCCCCATGTTTTGACAATGGTTAAAAGATGTAGAGAAGAAGAGGGGGAGGGGGGGGGGGGGGAGAGAGAGAGATTCGTTCTCTTCCCATTCCTCCTCTCCTCCCTGATCCTTTGCTCGGGACCTTCAAGACTAGGCAAAGCGGACCGACCCTTTCAACTGAATTTGTAAGACATGCCTCTGAATGTGGGCGTAAGAATTAGTATCACCGGATCACTGTTCGCCTTTTTGGTTCCATCAGGGAATGGTGTGTGTGTGTGTGTGTGTGTGTGTGTGTGTGTGTGTGTGTGTGTGAGTGTGTGAGTGTGTGAGTTTGTGTGTGTGTGTGTGTGTGTGTGTGTGTGTGTGTGTGTGTGTGTGTGTATCTGTGACAGAGAGAGAGAGGTAGAGAGACAGCTGTCTTTGCAGTGAGAGAAAGAGAAAAAAAACACCAAAAAAAACAACCCTCTCCTCGCAGCAAACACCCATGTATATTCTCTGCCTTCGTGGCTACTCCGTAATTCTTTTATTTCAATCGCCGCAAGCTGAAGGGAACTGTGCCACCACCGGTGATCTCAAAAAGCCAGGAGACGAGAAATTTCAGTGGTCGTGATGACTGGACGAGTGGAGAGGAGGGGGGGGGGCGGCAGGCAGGTTACTGCGAGACAGACCTAACTGGGTCTCAACAGAATGACGCCAGAGAGTAAGCCCCCCTGCAGGTCGTGTCTGGAAGTGGAGAGCTGCCGACCTTTTCAAGCGGATGATCTCCCTCTGAGAGTGGCTGGGATAACTCGTCCGCTGCCGTATTACCACCGCAAGAGGACGCTCGTGACTGGGAAGGGGGGGGGGGGGGGGGGGGGGGGGGAAGAGAGAGAGAGGGAGAGAGAGTGTGTGTGTGAGAGAGAGAGAGAGAGAGAGAGAGAGAGAGAGTAGGAGGGTCAGACAGAAACACACACACACAATACAAATACAGAGGGGGGGGGGGGGGGGGGGGAGGGAGAGAGAGAGAGAGCAACATGGCAGACAAACAGAGTGGAGACGGACGGACGGGTTGGGGAGAGAGACGATGGATCGTGACTGTGAACTATTTGTCTCTTGGCGGTGCAACAGCTTGGGACAGGCCCGAGACAAACAAGCAGGCGTGACACTGCATTTGTCGCTTTGCTTGGAACTGCTGTACTTCCCTGTCCCATTAGCCCTGGCTGCTCAGTGTGCACGCACCGTATGTGTGCGTGTGTGTGTGTGTGTGTGTGTGTGTGTGTGTGTGTGTGTGTGGTGTGTGCGTGCGTTCGTGTGTGCGTGCGTTCGTGTGCGTGCGTTCGTGTGTGTGCGTTCGTGTGTGTGCGTGTGTGTGTGTGTGTGTGTGTGTGTGTGTGTGTGTGTGTGTGTGTGTGTGCGTGCACGCGCGCAACATCGACAGCTCAGTACTAACCCACGTACCCAAGCCACAAAACAGGACACTGAATAACAGAGGGTGAGGACGCTTTTACTGATAAGATGTACTACCTATCACGGCACTGACACTGGCGAAGTGACTTTGGGTCGACCTTCTCTCCTCCATCCCTATCTTGCCTTGCTGGTCAGCCCTCTCCTTAGTCCATGCAGTCGAAATACCCAAATGGTGCAGGTGCACGCGATTTCTTTTCAGTTCTTCAAATCATGCGTACTTGTGTTTCCAAACGTTTTTGTTTTCTTGCTTTTGTGCGAACGTGTGTGTGTGTGTGTGTGTGTGTGTGTGTGTGTGTGTGTGTTGTGTGTGTGTGTGTGCGTGTTTGTGTGTGTTTGTGTGTGTGTGTGTGTGTGTGTGCGCGTGCACGCCTGCCACTTCCATCAACGACGACGACCACAACTTTAACAACCACCACCACATCCACCAACCTTATAATACTGTCGAATTGTAATTGTCAACAGACAATCATGCCTTGGCTTAAGGCTGTGTCAGGCTAATTGACAGGCTAGAACACCAAGGCTACATCAAAATGTTGTTATGCTCTGCATAGTTATGCGGGGATTGTCTTCAGTTGTGACAAGCTCCTAGCATAACATTATCAGTCTCTAAAATCCCCGAAGTCGGAGTGTGGCTGCCCATGTGGCGGGGTAATCAAAAACGGTCACACACGTAATGTTCTCATCCCCAGCTGATGCATTTGTACCATAGTGTTCAAGTACTTCGGCTGTTTGGATGATCCTGGAGTCTTTTAGCCAGGGTACGACAACAACAACAACAACAAACAACAACAACAACAGACAATCCAGGCCCAGCTGGGCCGATTATAACGTGGCATCTGAAAGCCGACCTCCAAGACAATTCTACCAGCGACCACACATTCCAAACCAATCACAATTCACAGAGACCAAACATTCCCAACCAATCACAATTCACAAAAAGAGGCCAGCGACCACACATTCCCAAACCAATCACAATTCACAAACAGAGACCAGCGACCACACATTCCCAAACCAATCACAATTCACAAACGGAGACCAGCGACCAAACATTCCCAAACCAATTGCAATTCACAAACAGAGAACAGCGACCAAACATTCCCGAACCAATCACAATTCACGAACAGAGACCAGCGACCACACATTCCCGAACCAATCACAATTCACAAACAGAGACCAGCGACCACACATTCCCAAACCAATCACAATTCACAAACACGTCGTATTCCAATCCTCTGAAGGGACTTCACCAAAGGGCAGGAAGTTAATTTTTTCAGTGTTCACATCGAATATCCATGATAAACGCACAGTCTGGACCAAAGAAAAAAAAGTCAAGAACTAAAAATACGGATTAAAAGACACATCCAATAATCATCATCATAACAAAAACAATACGTCAAATTAAACCATCTGACTACAATACAAATCCAAACCAACCAACGAAACGGCGCTCCTCGTTTTGCCGCTCTCTTTAACTAACAAACGACCTTTTTGCCGCGTCTCGTACCGAGGACCAAAGCAACGCCCGAACAGACAGACAGACAGACAGACGACCGCGCAGCAGTGCTGTGCGGCAGTCATTGACAATTTGTTCCCATGGCAACAGCGGGTGACTCCACTGGCCTCACTTGAAGGAGAACTATTGACCCGTACATGTTTTAGTTAACGCCTAAAGCACCCCCATTAGGCCAACTGGAAACCATTGCACGCTTCAGCCTTAGGCGGGGACAGACGACGAGGTAAATAAGGGGGTGGGGGAGTGTGTGTGTGTGTGGGGGGGGGGGGGGGGAGAGGGGGTTAGAGTGAAAGCTGCGGAAGGGGTGGGTGGTTGGGTGTTGGCAAGCTGTTGTACATGTCGATCCGTTCACATTCTTTCCCTTCCTTTGTTATGCCCGTTCTCTTTCCCCACCCATAATGATGATCATTCTCTTTCCTTCAAGTCAAGTCGTTTAGAGTCAAATCCACCCCACCTCACCACCACCACCCTCTCTCTCTCTTCTTCCCAACACATTTAATGGCACGCAAAATCTGAATGAAAGCAACTGACTTCAGAATCACTTCCGTTTCACACACACACACGCACGCACGCACAAACACACACACACACGCACCCACCCACCCACCCACATACACGCATGCAAGCACGATCCTTTTCACCGACTTCTCTCTGTGTTCGGCAAAGTAGTTGAAGCGCAAAGTGCTGAAATGCATGCACATGACAAGCTGTCATTATAATTCACGCAGGAATAGGCCGCTGAGCGCTATCACAATACCAATGATGTGTAATGAATTTGGAGTTGAAGTGAATTAACCTGGGTCCCTAGCATGCTCTCTCTCTCCCCCACCCGCCCTGTGTGTGTGTGTGTGTGTGTGTGTGTGTGTGTGTGTGGTGTGTGTGTGTGTGTGTGCGCGCGCGCGACAGTGTGTGTGTGTGTGTGTGTGTGTGTGTGTGTGTGTGTGTGTGTGTGTGTGCGTGTGTGCATGCGAGTGTGTGCGCCTGTGTGAGAAAGAGAGAGAGAGAGTGCGTGCGTGCATGACAAGATACTGACAGAAACATACACACAACATGCACGCTTGAACATGAAAGTATCCGCTAAGTTCAACGGGCAGAAGACGATTAACCCACCTCCCCCACCCCTTAACCAGTGACCAAGTGACGGCGGCAGCGGAATTTGCCAGGGAAACTCGTTGGGAAAACCCTTTAAACTACTTGACGTTGAAAAGTCAGGCCTTCCACCGTCAGGGGGGGGGGGGTGGGTGGGGCGAGGAGGGGTGGTTTTAAAAACCAGCGGGGTGGGGGAGGGGGATAATTTTACCACTACAGAAAAAATAAAGAAAGGGTTTTCTATTAACCAAACGTGACACAGCAGTTGGTTACTGGCTTTGGCCGTAGTGTCGGTCGTTACCCCCTCCCTCCCGCCTCTTACTCCCTGAAAAAGACAAAAAAGGGTTTCCAAATTTTAAGGATTTTTGATAATTTGTTAAAAAGGTCTAATGTCATAAAACTCGGTATGGTTTCATTTTTTAAATAAAATCGCCAAAAAAGAAAATTTAATAGATAAAAAAGGACTTTTCAACACTGTTCAAACCCCGCGGGGAGACGAAAACCGTGACGCACTGATGGATGGCCGTCAGCGGCGGACTACACAACAGCCAACGCAAGTGAAATCAACACGTTGCGAACCCCTCCCAGCCTAAAAAGTCAGGGGGGTGGGATTTGTGCTGTAGGCGAGTGCAGCGTCGCAGGAGGACGGTTTTTTTTTGCACCATTTCCATCTGTCCAGTCTCGAAAGAAGTGGATTCGGTTGTGGCACCAGCCGGGCAGTTTAAAGTTCTTTTCACCGTCAGTTCCAGTGGACCCGGAACGAGTATTCCGACAATTGCGAGCGCGTTCGAGTGGATAAAACTTCGTCTCCCATTGTGCGGTATATTTTTGAAGGGGAGTGGTAAGCTCGTACAGTGAGTACGTGTCGCGTTTTGTTTTATTTTAGGACAGTTCCACTTGTTAATGAAAAAAACCCGTTAAGGCTTGAGGAGATCTCCGTCGCTTTCCACGCGTGATCGCATTCAAGAGTCAGTCGGTAGCTCCTTGAGACTTCGGTAAGCCTACGCTTCGGAAGTGTGTCGGGGTCGCTGGACTGAACGGACGTGGTAAAGACGTGGCGTTCAACTGTAGGTTACGGCTTGGGCAGAAAACCCCGAGTCACTTGGCTGTCGCTCATATTTAAATGCTTTACATGATAATAAATAGAGCGAGATGCGCAAGAACTCAGAATCGCTTTTGTCGCGTCGCTGTCCTCGGTGAGTCAATCCAGGCGTTAAGCCATGCCAAGATTGGTGTTTTACTCCGTTTCTTGATTACAGGTGGGATGCCACTTTCGCGGATCGATTTCGTGTGATCGGGAGGAATCGGATGTTTTTTTACCCCATTTATAAAACTTTCATATTTCTGTTTAGCTGCAATTATCGAAAACTTAAAAGTGCCTTAAACCTCCGTTCTTTTTTCAGGACGGAAGCAAAGAATGGGGAACTTCACTTTTTGGGGAAAAACAGAACGCACACACACAAAAAGGTCAAGGAAGCTTCTTAGCGGAGAGTTGCGGCATAGGATTATTTCCTTCCACTTCGACGTTGTTGTTATGGCATGGTACGTGCGCGCGTGCGCATGTTTTAACGGTGTGTTTACGGTTCATGTGGCGGCGCGTGCTGCGAGATAATTTGCGTGCCGTGTTCCATCACACCAATTTCAGCTTTTCCTGATAACTTTCACAACTTTCAGACCCTGGATTAATTAAAGTTCTCCAACCCCGGTTCCTGCGTCCACGACAATCAAGAGGACACACACACACACACCCACAACGCAGGATGAAAAAAAAGCGAATTACTCTTAACCTCAATAAGATAATTTTAAATTAAACCACTCCACATATACGCTCCCACACTCACACCACCGAAAAAAAAAACAAATTTTTCAATTAGTTCCATGCAGTGAGATATCCTCCTTTTGTCAAGGATTCACGTGCCAGCGTTCTTCTTCTTTGCCTCGCCTCCTGAGTGGATGGGGGGGGGGGGGGGGGGGGGGGGGGGGGAGGGGGGGGTTTGCTTTTGAGTAGTGTGACGTCAATTAAATTTCCAGGCTGTGTAGGAGGTATGAGAGGACTGATCGCTTGATCTAGGAACCTTTCTCTCAATTAGATCGATCCACTTACTTACTTTACCGAGGAAAGTGTTACTGGAGTTAAACGTCCGCACGCATTTCATAGTGGATGACATGGGCAGACCAGGACAACTAAACATCCGGCGACTGCGAGGAGAGAGAGAGAGAGAGAGAGAGAGAGGGAAGAGAGGAGGAGGTGAGAGAGAGAGAGGAGGAGAGAGAGAGTGTGTGTGTGGGGTGTGTGTGTGTGTGTGTGTGTGTGTGTGTGTGTGTGTTTGGGGGAGAGAGAGAGAGAGAGGAAAAGGAGAGGAGAGAGAGACGACAGACAGAGAGTGTGTGTGTGTGTGTGTAAGAGAGAGAGAGAAGAGAGTGTGTGTGTGTAAGAGAGAGAGAGGCAAGAGAGAGAGAAGAGAGAGAGAGAGAGAGAGAGAGAATGTGTGTGTTTGTATGTTGGTTTTGTGGACTGGTGTGCGGTTTTGACTGAGTGAGTGAGTGAATGTGCCCCTGAGAGAGAGGAGAGAGAGAGAAGGGGGAGAGAGAGAGAGAGTGTGTGTGTGTGGTGTGTGTGTGTGTGTGTGTGTGTGTGGGTGTGTGTGTGTGTGCGTGAGAGAGAGAGAGAGGAAGAGAGAGGGAGAGAGAGAGAGAGAGAGTCTTATATTAAAAATTCATTTGTCATTTAACACTTCAGCCTTAGGGCCTACAGTAGCATTCTGCATCGTTCAAAAAAGTGACGGTTAAAAAAGGCCGCCTTACACGTAAATCCACCACTCCCCCTCCGAGTATGTGGCGGAACGGAAATAGGGGGGGTCAGGTAGGGATGGGCGAAAGGGGGATTAAACTACCGGTGCCTGCTACATTACCTCCTTGTTTTTCGCTTGTCTGCTGCCTCATGCAGGGAAGAAGAAAAATGAAAACGAAAAAGAAGAAGAAGAAGAAGAAGAGAAGGGAGGAGGAGAAGAAGAAGAAAATCTACATGTAAAGAAGAGAAAATGGAGAAAACACTGTACAATATGAACCTCGCACTGGGTCCTCCCACATCCGGGATGGAAACTCTACAGACACGGCGCGAACCTTACCCCCTTTCCCCCCTATCACCTCTTGTTCATATCGCCGACTTTATACCCCCCTTCCCCCTACCCCCCAACCAACAACTAACCCCCTCTTTGGGCTTCTCCTCATTTTACTGCCCCCCCCCTACCCCCTTTCCTATCCGCCTCCATCCACCCCCCGTCACTCCTACGAGCGTAGTCACCGAAAATACATTGTGGGGGGTAAAAGTGTGTGTGTGGGTGGAGGGGGACCACAAATATAAAGAAAAAGAAGAATCTGGGCGGAGGTGTTCAATTACGAATTGATCTGTGGAACCCTGGAGCACGTGCGAAAGAAAAAAGAAAAGAGGGCAAGGAGTGGACTGTCGGTCCCCACTCCTCCATCCCCACCCTCGAAAATAAAAAACATTAAAATCAAACAGGGAGGGGGCGGGGAGGGGGGGGGGGGGGGGGGGGGGCTACTCTAAACAGATACTAAGAGTAACAACCGTAAGGCCCCACCCATCCCACCCACCCCCGAACCTTTCTAAAGGATCGACAGACGTCCAGAATGCTGTGTGTGTGTGTGTGTGTGTGGTGTGTTGTGGTGTGGGGGTGTGGTGTGTGTGTAATGGGGGGTGTGTGTGGGGTGTGTGTGTGTGTGTGTGTGTGTGTGTGTGTGTGTGTGTGTCTTGGTTGTGTGTGTGTGTGTGTGTGTGTGTGTGTGTGTGTGGTGTGTGTGTGGTACGGGTGGTGTGTGTGTGGGTGTGTTGGGGTGTGTGTGTGTGTGTTTTGGGTGTGTGTGTGTAAGTAATGGCTCGAACCAAATTTGAACAAGCGAAAAGGGTTTATAATTGTCGCACGGACCATGTTGCTGTGTAAATTTATACTGTAAGCACAGGTCACATGTCCGGAATTTGCTATAAATTTACTGTAAGCCAGGTACAATGTCCACGGACATATTGCTATAAATATTTATACTGTAAGCCAGGTACAATGTCCACGGGACATATTGCTATAAATTCATACTGTAAGCACAGGTACACATGCCCACGGACATATTGCTATAAATTCATACTGTAAGCACAGGTACACATGTCCACGGGACATATTGCTATAAATTCATACTGTAGCACAGGTACACATGTCCGGACATGTTGCTATAAATTCATACTGTAAGCACAGGTACACATGTCCACGGACATGTTGCTATAAATTTCATACTGTAAGCACAGGTACACATGTCCACGGACATGTTGCTATAAATTTATACTGTAAGCACAGGTACACATGTATCCACGGACATGTTGCTATAAATTCATACTGTAAACCCACAGGTACACATGTCCACGGACATGTTGCTATAAATTTATACTGTAAGCACAGGTACACATGTATCCACGGACATGTTGCTACAGGACACTGCGGCCACAAGCTGCATCGTAAACTCAACTGTGTCCAGTCAGGGGATAAAGACATCACTTGTCACTGGTGTCTGGTGTCATATGTATAGCCACACTAAAAGGCCCAGCCAGACGAGCCCAGCCAGACCTCGTCCTCTTCTCTCCACCACAAAGACTGCAACAACCCTTCTTGGTCCACGTGGGGTGACGACCCTCTTTTCAAAAAACGGAACAAAACAACAATAACAACAACACACCCCGCACACACACACACACACACACACCCCACACACACACACACACACGCGCGCGCGGATAGAAATTGAGCAAAAATAAACGACGAGGTTGCACTGACCTAATTTACTGGCCGCACTGAATGATCATCATGACATTTCTAGTTTTCTTTGCCGAACTGAGCTTTCTCAATTTAATACACACAGACACATACAGACAGAGGGTGGGTGAGGAAAAGAGTGAGCACGGGGACGGACGGGGTGGGGGTGGGGGTGGGTGTTAAGCGGTAGTGACCCAGATACCAGAGTTACTACCCTCCTCCCACCCCTCAGTCATACGCCGCCTGGAAGAATCCCTTGCCCGCCGAGTGTGGCACTACATGTATGCCGAGGAAGTCCAGCTTCACCGGCTCCCTATCAACTCCATGAGATCGTATGCAAAAACCTCTGCCTCCCCAGCTGCCTCACCACTTACTCGCACCTCACCCATCCCGACGCGCGCACACACACACGCACACACACCGATTCACCATCAACCCAATCTATTTACCATACATAATCACATCGTTTCGATTACTTCTTTTTTTTTCTTTTTTTTTTCGATTACCGATTCTGAAGGAAGCAAGCGCGTACACACAGACGCACACATACACACACACGCAAGTGCGCGCACGCGCACAAAACTCACAGACTGATTAAGAGAGCACGCTGTTTTTTGCCCCATTTCCACAACTCCCTACAAACAGCCCAAACCCTCCTGGGAGTGAAGTTGCAGCACGCGCACGCACATACGTACGCACACAAGCGACAAGCGGTCATACACTTACGTACAGAGAGAGAGAGAGATTGGGGGGGGGGGTGTGTTTCGGTGTTTTTCTCTGATAGTGCACACACACACACACACACACATACACACACACACACACACACACACACCCTTTACCACTCCCCCGCCGCCTTCTTTCCCTGTATCGACCTCGTCCACCCACCACCCTCCACTCGTCCCTTCACTTTTCTGCCTCCATCTCCTCACCTCCCCCTCTCTCCTTCGCGCTCTCCATCTGCCCCCCCCCCCCCCCTCCCCCATCTCCCCCCCCCCCCCCCCCCCCCCCCCCCCCCCTGTCTCCTTCCTTCCCTTCCAAACGGAAAGAAAAAAAAAAAAACTGAACTCATCAGGCAGCGCAGCGGCTTTTGCAACCTTCTCCATCCCTTTCATGTGCAACGCCCCGGTAGGAGAGAGAGAGAGAGAGAGCGAGAGAGCGAGAGAGAGCGCACAGGCGAGGTTGTGCGGTGAAAGCACGCACAAAGAAAGTAAACAGCACTTTGCCACCCCTTCCTTCCTCCCTTCCCTCCCCCTCCCCCCCTCTCTCTCCCCCTCCACCCCTTCCCTCCCCCTCTCCTTTAGCTCGCAACCTCCATAGCTTTCTCCTTCCCCACCCCGACTTTCTTTTTGTTTCTTTTGTTTTTTGTTTTTGTTGTAGGGGGATGAAGATGGGGGGGAGGGGGGGGGGGGGTTCAAGATAAACTGATCTGGTGCAGAGCACACACACACAGAGAGGCAAGCGCACGCTGAAAGACAGGAGCAGATAATGGACCGACAGATTGCATGCGCATGCGTACGCGCGCACAGGCACACTCACGGAGAGAGAGAGAGAGAGAGAGAGGAGAGAGAGATGGCTGCGTGGGGGGATGAGCTTAGGGAAGAGGAAAGGAACGCAGTGCGAGTATGGCTCTGCAGGAGATGAGGTATGCACTGAGCGAAAGGCGCAGGGGGGGGGGGGGGGGGGGGAGGAGCGAGAAGAGAGAGAGAGGGGGGGGGGGGGTTGGAAGAAGTGAAGAGAAGGAAAGTAAGCGGGAGGAAGCTGCGCTGAAGGAGTAAACAAGAAAAGTGGAAAGGCAGAGGAAGGCAACACAAACACAGGAAACACAACTGGAGGAGGGAGGGAGGACGGACGGACGGATGGTCGGGTGGAAGCGAAGGAGGCGAGAGGGAAAAGCCTCTGTGAAACTGAAACGCCGAGTACATTTTCAGCGACAACAGCGACACAACGGTATTTCAATACATAACACGTGAATATAACATAGATGAAGGGTTACTTTTCCATTTAACTGTAGACGAAGTAAAAAAGGTCTCACTCTCAAGCAATTTCTCTCTCTCTCTCTCTCTCTCTCTCTCTCTCTCACACACACACGAGCGCGCGCGCCCTGTGTGCATGTGTATGTCGCGCGCGCGCGCGCGAATGCCTGAAATCCACCTGAACCACGTCTGTCTTCCTCGACTACCATTAACACTTATTCTTCCTTACCCTCTCCACCAGTCCCCCCATCCCCCACCCCCACCTACACTCACACACACTGTACCTAATCTCCCTTACACACACACACACACACTGCACCTAATCTCCCATACACACACATAGACACACACACACACACACACACACACCAATCCCATCCCCAAACACACCGTCCCGGTTCCCGTTCCCTGTCCGAATTCCCGCGCTTGTCAAGAGTGGGCTTTCACTCGCAAGTACAGCCTCCTCGAGTTGCTGGGAGGTGTCCACGACTTGGAAGCCAGGCCAGGCCAGGCCAGGCTGGCCCCCTAACTACACTAACAGGACGGGGCCGAGATGTCTCCGCAGGGAATGAGAACTTGGGAAAAGCCTCCTCCCGAACAAGTAAACCGAGATCATGAACGGTCTGAAACACTGTCACGTGTTTCCCCGTCTTGTCGGTTACGAGAACTGTATGATTACACTGTGTACAATCAGAAGAAGCAAGTCTCGGACTGCTTGTTGGCTAGCTGGTTGGTTTACTTTGTATTCAGCGAGTTCACCTCAGCATCTCTCTCTCTCTCTCTCTCTCTCTCTCTCTCTCTCTCTCTCACACACACACACACACTAAAGGCAAAGGCAAACTGAGGAGTGTATGGGGACGGGGGGGGGGGGGGGGGGGGGGGGGTTGCCTGCAATCTGGTGTGACAAGCGAGTACCCTCAACCGTGAGAAACTATAATAGTCGTATCCTTGTAGTGAGGGTTGAGACAGACACTGCGACAGGCCAGACGTATCTAGCACAGAACGCTTGTCTGCCTCGTTCGCCCTTTCACATCGGAGACAGTGATACGTTCGCTCGGGTGAAGCAAATGACACCCTTTAAATCAAATCTGAAGTATACACTTTGGTCTCCCTCAGGCAGGCACACAAAACATCATTCAGCCAAGTTCAGAGTTATCCTCATGTACGCGATTAATTAAAAAAAAATACTCGACAGTTTCCGGTGACAGGCAGACAGAGAGAAACAAAGGAGAAGGGGGGGGGGGGGGGGGGGGGGGGGGTGCTATGAATGGATACTTGTGTTTTCACGATCTGCTCTTCAGTCGGTTAAATGAAGGACTAAAGCAAACCCATGAACAAGTCAACTCTCCTCCCAAGCCAGTCTCCCTCAGTCAGGCCTTGTGGGGCGCTGCCTCTTCCGCATTGATTCTTTTCTTGGATCAGCTGAACCTATTTCCCGCGTCTTCCATCAACACCTCACAAAAAGTCACTATGGGGATCGAGCATGAACGATGATGATGATGATGATGACGATGATGATGAGGGGACGCCTCAGGAGAAGATGAGGAAGAAGGATAAAAAGAAGAAAAACAGGAAGGAGAAGAAGAAAAAGGAGAAGTTAAAAAAAAAAAAAGAAGAAAAGGGTGGAGAAAGAGAAGAAGGAGGTGAAGAAAAGAAAAAGAAGAAGAAAGGAGAGGAAGAGGAAGAAGAAGGGGGGGGGGGGGGGGTGCTCTGATTACTTCTATTTCCCTGCGACACAGACAAAACGGCCCACGGTCGAGTCTCGATTCTTGACTAGCTGGCAGAGTGGGGTTATCGTTCCTTCATGGTCACAACCAACACAACATGTGTGCCGGGGATCATTGTGCTTTTATAACAGACGGGGGGGGGGGGGGGGGGGGGGGGGGGGGCTGGGGCTGGGGGGGACGGGTGGAGTTCAACAAATCATCCCCTACCGCCACCCCCACCACACCACGCCGTTCTAAAACAAAGCCAAGCCGTGGGGGTCGTAAAACTCAATCTGCAGAATTGTATCGATGTGGGTGGCACACACAGAGAGAGAGAGAGAGAGAGAGAGAGGAGAGAGAGAGAGAGAGAGAGATTTCAGCCCGAGGCAGCTCATGTTTCCTTTCAGACAGCGGAACAAGAAGGCCTCCTCCACCTCTACAGCGTCAGATAGACTGGCTGCCCCAAAAAAAGCCTGCATGCAGCAAACTGTCCTAAAGGAAGAAAAGAAGAAAAAAAGAAAAGCAAAAACTAAACTAACTGCCCTGACTTTTAGTTCTGAGAGGAGGGAGGAAGAACAGGAGAGAGAGAGGGGGGGGGGGGGGGTGGGAGGATGGCGGGGAGGAGAGAAAGGGAAGAGAGTGAGGAAGAAAGGACAGAGAGAGAGACGGACAGAGAGAGAGACGGACAGACAGAGAGACAGAAGGGAGAATTGAGGGAAAGAGGGAAGAGAAGCATGGAGATAATGAGATGGGGGGGGGGGGGGGGATGACGCGAGGGAAGGAGTAAAGAGAGAGAGAGAGAGAGAGAGAGAGAGAGGAGAGAGAGGAGAGAGAGAGAGAGAGAGAGACCGAGGTGAGAGGGGGATGAAGAAAATGACAGTGAGAAAGAGAGAGGGGAGGGTGATGCGAAGGAAGGAGCAAAAGGACAGAGAGAGAGAGAGAGAGAGAGAGAGAGAGCCGTCCTTTGTGTGTCTGTCCAAACTGCATGCCGTGCGTGCTGCCTGTAATTTTGGCACGAAAGACCTGGCAGGCCGAGGCCCGACTTGATCAATAGGCTTTCAAGCTCGCTCTCTCTCTCTCTCTCTCTCTCTCTGCGTCCTTCCAGTTCCACAGTTCGCGTGTTCCTTCTCCACCTCCAACCCCTCCCTCCCCCATACCCCTCCCTTTCCACATCTCTTCCTCAATTTCCGTTCTCCTCTCCCACAACCCCACCCCCTGCCACTCTCCCCTTCCCTCCCCTTCCCTGGCGAGCAGCCACCCACCACCACCACCACCACCACCTCTCCGCCAACTCCTTTCTCTCAGCGCTCAAGGCATCAATGTTTTATCGCATCTCGCACACTCCTCTTCCCCCTCCCCCCCCCCCCCCCCCAATCTTCCTCCTCACCTCCATACCCACCCCCCTTTCGTCTTACCACCCTTCCAATCTCCTGCCTCCCGTGCCAACAAAAACCTCCACTGGCAGCAGCACCGTGTGGGAGGAGAGAGAGGGAGAGAGCAGCACGGTTTGGGAGAGAGAGAGCGACTCAGGCAAGGAAAAGGATACACTGTGGTGGATTGGGTAGGGGGAGGGGGAGAAATAGATGGGGGGGGGGGGGGGGTAAAAAAAATCAGACAGCATATATACTGCTGAGCTTGCCTTTCGTTCCGCTTTGCATGAGCGGTAAACATGGGACAGCAGCACAGGAGATTTTTTTTTTCTCCTAAATTCAGAAAATAAAATGGAGAGAAAGGAAACTATCCGTCCAATCCGAGATGAATCTAATCTACAGACAGGCATGGTCTATAGTGTGATTAAAGAGAAGATGGAAACTTCAAAGTTGCGCAGATAATAGCATTTCAGGAATCAACAGATCTACAATCCAATAGATCCAATGTTTTTAAACAGAAAGATTCCAGTGAAATCACACATTTTGTTCTATATAAGTTTCCATTCAAATAAAGGAGACCATATTTTCAGGGTAGGGTCAAGAAAGCACATTAAATCAAACGCAAATGATCAATCTTAAACACACACACACACACACACACGCGCGCGCGCGCGCAAGTCAAATCCACCTTAAAAAATAAACATTATTAAGATAATTAAGACTTTTACATGTCAAAAGCATACTTAACACATGATTCATCTGAAAAACAACAAACAACAAAGACTCATTTCGTTAAAAACAAAACACACACACACAAACTAAAGACTCCTTATGTAAAACAAACAAACAATTACAACAAAACAATATTCATAACAAAGAGGTCAGGTGAGAGACGTCAGGGTGGCTCTAGAGACAGCGTGATGACAGACCAACATCAAGATGTTCCCACTGTAAAGCTGAAACCCAGCTGCCGCCGCAATCAATTCCCACTAACGCACGCAACACCTGGCAACAGGGCGGCAAGAGAACAAACCATCGCCTAACAAGAGAGAAAGAGATGGGGGTGAACAAGGGACAAGGCGACTACATAAGCAGGGAAGCATGACAGGAAAGGAAAGAACTAAGGCCGGGGATGCTAAAACGTGCAGTGTATACGTGGTGTGTGTGTGTGTGTGTGTGTGTGTGTGTGTGTGTGTGTGAGAGAGAGAGAGAGAGAGAGAGAGAAAGAGAGAGAGAGAGAGTGTGTGTGTTTTGGTGTGGTGTGTGAATGTGCGAGTGTGTTTTCAGAGTGATGTGCGAGTGTGTATGGATAGCTCAGATCATGGAATACAGTAGCAGTCGATTTGGTCCCCATAGTATCAGTTTGATGTGAACAATAGGCGACAGAGATTTTAAACAACACCACAAACTCAGACATCCCACAACTCCAAAACTTGATTAAATCAAGGGTTGAGGTATGCAACAGAGAAATTTTCTGCCTGAAGTATACCCAAGATCATTTTACTCAATCCCATTCTAAAATCAGCCCCCCCCCCCCCCCCCCCCCCCCCCCCCCCCCCCCCCCCCCCCCCCCTCCCCCCCCCCCCCCCCCCCCGCCCCCACCCTTCACCTACAAAGTCTTTTTTCCTAACTCCCATCTCTCATGTCTGAAATACAGTAGTCAAACGGAGCTTTTTCCAATTACCCAACTAACATTCACAAAAAATTAGTTGCGCACGAGTGCACACACCTCTTCTAAATGTCGATTTTGCTATGACAACTACATAGTATAGCTAGCATTGACTTAAACAGAAACTAGTTCAAAATATCTGAGAGGAAAAAGCGTTGAACGCTGTCCTAAATGGAGAGGCGGTGACGATCAAACACAAGGAGAGCTTCCTCCCTGTCGGAGCACACAAAAGCCGCCCGGGGCCCTGAAGCCCGCCAAGCCTCCCTGGGCGGCCCAACGGACGCTCCAATCGATTCTAGACTGTCAAGTCTTTGAGCTTGACTGCCTGATGAAAGAGAGGAGAATAACTGGCGGCCCCTTGAGGTATTGAATTACATTGCCTGCTCCTCAGACTAATCTGCAAGATTGTGGCCACACAAATCCATCTGTCTATCTGATGAAGTGCTCGTCTCGCTTCCTTTTGGCCTGCCCTTCCCCCCAACCCCTCCTTCTCCAGCCCCTCCCTCCCTCAAGGCTGTGCTGTGTTCTGGAATACACTTCACTCTACATGAAAACATTCTACTTCTTCCACCTAGTTTGCCCAATCTGTTTTCTGGAAGCAGCCGTAGTCGCTTGCACCCAGCCACACGACATGAGAACATGCAAACATGTGCACTGCTGAATATTGCTTTTAAAACTGTTTTTCCCCAGCTTCGGTGGATGCTCCCAGAAAAGAAATGACAGCCACACTTTCTGGGCTTTCCTCAAGTGCTGCTCTCACTCTCAGCCCTCTCCCTTTGGAACTGGATGTTATCTAGGTCTGGTCATGAATCTGTTCTCTGTCACTGAATGTTAATTTTGTTTTGTTTTTTTAAATTCCTTTCATATTTCAAGTTCTCATTCTACTCCAGGCACTGAATGACCTGCCTCTAGTTCCTTCCAGAGAGGCTACGCACACAGGTGCACACCCAGTATGCTCTCTTCTATTGTTCGAAGGCAATGTCACATATTCAGATGGTTTCAATGTCAAATCCCAAATTCAAATTCCATCTGACCCCCTCCTCCATTCCCCTAAGGTCCAGTGACGGTGAGGAAAGACCCACTGACCACAGGGAAAGTCCTGTTGACGTGGGAAAGACTACAACTTTGGATTCTTCTTGAGGGCACATAAGACCGTATGGCGAAAGCTTGGCTGTGTCTGGAGTGGCACTCTCTTCATCTGTCCGTGGGCATGGGTGGTTGGGTCTGTGGGGTGTGCTCGGCAGCTGGAGGGTGGTGTTTCTCGCCGGTGGGCTCTGCAGTCATGAAATACGGGCTGGTACACCCATGGGGGATGCTATTTTAAGGCTGTTATGAGTTGCATCCTGCAGTCTGATTTACCTCTGTTCAGGAGCAGTTATGTCCCTTGATATCTTAATGGAGTGTCCTGCGCGTGCCTGTACCCATCGTCAACACAGCGCAGGCCTCCAAGGGTGGTACAGGGCTGCTCTAAAGGCAGGTGAAGACAGTGCTTCTCTGGGTCCTCCCCAGCACCTTCGGGTGTTTCTTTTTCTTCTTTGCCTTAACTAGGCTGACCCTGGAGAAAGGTCCAGTGACGGTGAGGAAAGACCCACTGACCACAGGGAAGTCTGTTGACAGTGGGAAAGACTACAACTTTGGATTCTCTCTTGAGGGCACATAAGACCGTATGGCGAAAGCTTGGCTGTGTCTGGAGTGGCACTCTCTTCATCTGTCCGTGGGCATGGGTGGTTGGGTCTGTGGGGTGTGCTCGGCAGCTGGAGGGTGGTGTTCTCGCCGGTGGGCTCTGCAGTCATGAAATACGGGCTGGTACACCCATGGGGGATGCTATTTTAAGGCTGTTATGAGTTGCATCCTGCAGTCTGATTTACCTCTGTTCAGGAGCAGTTATGTCCCTTGATATCTTAATGGAGTGTCCTGCGCGTGCCTGTACCCATCGTCAACACAGCGCAGGCCTCCAAGGGTGGTACAGGGCTGCTCTAAAGGGAGGTGAAGACAGTGCTTCTCTGGGTCCTCCCCAGCACCTTCGGGTGTTTCTTTTTTCTTCTCCCTTCCTTCCACAGGCTATGTGATGAAACAACACACCAAATCAGAATGACAGAAGAAACAAGAAATCAATAACACCAGGAGACAAAAAAAAAAAAAAAAAGGGAAACAACACAGCACGGGAATATAATACTCCCCCAAAGATTAGAAGAAAAATCAACCCAACCAACAAAAACACACAAACATAAACACACACCACCACCACCACAACAAAGTGACAAAAAGAATCACGTACAAAAGTACAATCTTGACATCCAACACAACACACACTGTAATACTCACCAAAGGAGGGGTCTGGGGGGTAAAACCCGTGACTCAGGACGTGTGTATGGTGATGGGTGTGAAGATGGCGCTGAGGAGGAGGAGAGCCCGCTGTTTGTCCCCTGAGCTCAGAGCGGAGATGGCAGAACTCCGAGACTCTCCGTCTCCTGGTTTGGAGGGTGCTGGAGAGGCACTGCCAGGTCTGGCCCGGGCCTTTTCATGGGCCAGTTCATGGATTTTGTGAACAGAGGGGCTGTAAAAATGGGGGGCCTGTGATCCCTCCGAGCTGCCCTTCCCACTGTCCTCGCTGGAGGGAGGGGGCAGCCAGAAGGTTTGGACTCCCTTTGCCAACGTCTTTCTCAGGATCTACAGGGGGGGTGGTCCCATGCGGTAACTCAGCTGAGATGGATGAATGTAGGCAGGGGGGCCAGCAGTGGCATAGCCAATCATATGTGGACCCATCTGGCGATACATGGGGTGGGAAGGATCCACTTGCATGTGTCCGTAGTGGGAAGGCATTACAGGGAAGCCGTACGGGGCATACTGTCTTGAGGGGCAGAAGGTGGGTTGAGGGAGGTGGACGAAGCAGAGGATGAAGACGAAGGCATACCCATACCAGGCTGGTCAGGTGGCTTGGACTTGGGCGTATCTGTATGAACACTTCTACTCTTGTCACCAACCACCTTTTTGTCCTCAACATTAGATTTAGAATCCATCACTCGCGACGAGTCTTTTATTCGATGATGGTCCACAGGTTCCTTCTTGATGTCTTCTGATTTCATGGTGCCAAGTGGAATGCTGCTGTGTCGGGATGATTCCATGTTTAGCAAATTAGAAGGAATATTACTTTTCAGCTCTGGTGGCTTGCCATGCATCTCCAGTTTCCGTTTCTCAGCAGACCTCTGCTGCTCCATCTGCTTCTGCTGAAGATACATCATGCGTCGATCTTCTTGTTTCTGGCGGTTCAAGTCCATTTCTTGGCGGCCTCGCTCCATCTGAGACTTAAGCTCAATATTCTCCTTGAGAATCTGGTGATTCTCATTCTGTTTTCCCTGAGAGTCTGCTGCTCCCTCGATTCTTTGTTATTATCACCACTTTCACTTAGGGGTTTACCTTCATTCATTCTTTCTGCTATGCTGCTGTGTGGACCATACATGGACTGACCCAGCTTGGACACTCCACTGGGGCCGGCTTCAGGAGTGGTCCTGTGCTCAGCCGAAGGGGGTCTTGATCCGTGCTGTTTATGGGTGGGGGTTCCAGGAGGATCTGGCCTTTTAGCAGCGTGACCCTGCTGTTCTTGAAGTCTCTTCTGTTCCTGAGCTAATCTTTCCACCATCTGACGATAGTGGGGGTCTTGCTGACTGAGGATACATTGAGCGTAGGGTTCCAGCATGCCATAAGCTGCAAGGTACTGAGACTGTGCCTGCTGGGGCATCAAACGGATGTGGGCATACACTTGCAATAGTTTCTGATGGTATTCCATCTGCTGCTGCTGATATAATTGCTGCTGTTGTTGCTGCTGCTGCTGTTGCTGCTGCTGTTGTTGATGTTTGTTGTTGTTGCTGCTGCTGCTGCTGCTGCTGCTGCTGCTGTTGCTGCTGAGAAGGAAGTGGAGGAAGCTGCTGTGAGGGCCCCTGACCTTCTGGCTTACTGGGTCCTGAGCCTTTGGAGGTGGGTTCTTTATTTTCGGGATTGGAAATCATATCACCAGAGGACTTGGCAGGTTCATTCCCTGAAGTACTAGAACGATTGTTTTCCGACTGGTTATTCTCTGTCTCTTTCTGAGTCTGGGGTTTGCTCGAGTTGGGGGAGGCATGTGGGGTGTTCACACTGGGTGAAAATGGTGACGGCCTATTGTAATAATACATTCCCCCAAAAGGTGAGGGCGCAACAGTACTGCCATCCTGAGCTGGGTTGCTGGCACTATTGTCTTTCTTGGCAGTGACATCAGTGTCCTTCTTGGGGCTCTCTTGCTGCTGGGGTGAGGAAGAATCATTGGCATCAGAAATGTCTGAATAGGCGGGGCTTTGAACATCATCAGTGACAGGTGTTTTTCGCTCACCAGCACTCACATGGAGGGTTGAACCGACTTTGAGCAAGCCAGGGGGCTGCACAGACCTCATCTGGTCTGAGGAGCTTTTGGCCATTTGAGATCCAGGTGTAGAGAGCTGACCAACTCCTAGGGATGATGCACAAGGGCGTGGTGAGTCAATGGGTTTGGACACTTCAATACTAGGGATGCCTTCCTTGCGACAAGACCCATCTATAGGGCGGGACACTGGCGGTGACGTTACAGACTTTATAACAGCTGGGCGATCACACCTACCCATTTCTTCTTTGCTGACCTTGAGAGGATTGAGAGATGTTCCTGCTGACTGTCCCTGAACACCTTCCTTGTCTTTCTTCTTTTTGGA
Source organism: Conus ventricosus (assembly GCA_018398815.1). Taxonomy (NCBI): domain Eukaryota; kingdom Metazoa; phylum Mollusca; class Gastropoda; order Neogastropoda; family Conidae; genus Conus; species Conus ventricosus. Next base: position 91,216,986 of record CM031608.1, on the reverse strand, counting down.
TTTCTTCTTCTCTTTCAGTTCAACCAGCGAAGGATTTACACTTGTGTACTCCCCCATGATGGTGGGTTTCGGCTGAATCATCTTCAGCCCTTGAGAAACTGGTGGGTGCACAGAGGAAGGCCCTAATCCTTGAGTGACCGTGCCAGAGGAAGGCATAGCCATGGAGGTGGGAGCAGGGACAATGGGTCTTGCTGCCAGTTTATTTTTGCTTTTGTCCACTTTGCTGTCCTTGCTGTCCAGCGAGCCAAGGGGAGCCACAGTGATGGGGATGGGGGCAGAGGAGGAGGCCACTGTGGCCGGTGGAACAGCAATGACCGGTGCCTGCACAGTGTTGCTGGACGCCATGACAGGCAGGCCTCCAGACACCCCACACCCGCAATCTGATGCACCTGCCCCGGGGCACCAGCAGTTTTGGAGACCGCCAGACTAACAGACATACTGGGACCTCCATCTTTCTTCTTACTGCTGACGGTAGTGGATGTCAATGTCGTGGAGGGCATGGCACTTGGTGCGTTTATAACAGCAGGCGCCACAGTGCTGGAAACCACGGAGCTGCACTCGGCACCCTTTGAGGTTGAAGCATCACTTTTACTGGGCTTCTCTCCATTCTGCGCATTCACTCTCCCAGCAAATGCTTTCAAAGGAATGTTGTCTTCCACGGCTGAGCAGTCCTTCTCCAGCGATCTCTCACGCTGCTTCTCTCGCTGAAGCCGCTGCTCTTTGGCTTTGGCCCGCTCTGCCCTTTCAGAGATTTGTTGGTCCTTCTTGGAATCACGAAGCTCCGAGTTCTTTCTGGACTCTCGAGAATCTGTGTCCATGTCATCTTCCTCCTCCTTGTCCTCATCTGCAGCCGACGCTGGCTGTTGATGAGCATGGGTCTGGTGATATCGAAGTCCATTGATATGTTTGTACTTTTTCTTGCAGTTGGGTTCTGGACACTCAATGGTAGCTGGGGGTGGGGGCTCTCTGTGCCCGATGCCCCTCCTCGGGAACACGACCGGCTTCTTTTGCTGTTGCTGGGTCCATTTCCTTTGTCTCCTCTGCTGGAGTCCGATTCGTCATTGTTGCGTGTTTTTCCTCTTCACAGAGGAGGAGCTATCTGGCCGCACTGGACTTGCAGGTGCCGGGAAGTTGTTGTTTGCTCCCACGACGCGTTTTGCGCAGTTTGCGGCCTTCATTGAGGGAGCGGTCACTTGACGGTGTTCCCGTTGTATTTCTGCCTCGTTTTCCTCGGCCTTTTGGTGTCCGCGTCTCAAAGTCACTGACTGGCGAATCACAGTTTGGTCTGTAACAGGTATATGATAAAAAAGAAAAGTTATACTCTATTATTTACTTTAAATTTACACGGCAATAAAAGCAGAACCCAGTAATCTGTTTTGCACACAAAGCGGGGTATGTTCTGAGTTTTGAGTCAACGTGAATGATACTCAGACTAATGCACTACAAACAAGTACTTGAGTCATTCTTGCTTCTGGTCACTATTGGGGTGACTCTATTTCTCATGCTGTAAAAAAAAAAACTTGTCGCTCTCAGACTATATTTCTTAAATGAAAGTGTTCTTATAGTTTTGAAGAAACTGCACCATCAAGAAAAACGTTGGTAGTTTTCCATGATTTTTAGTAATGTTAATTTAAACATCGAAAATGCCTTAAAAAATGGCGTCCGAAAAGGGGACCGAGAAATGTTGCCCAAAACAATGGCTTCATACAATGCATGACAACTGTTAAAACTGTTTTTGAGTGTTTGCTATGTGGTAAAAGTGTTTTTTTCTGCGCTATGGTAGTCAATATTTTCGCACCGCTTTTTTCGTTTTCATAACACATCATTAATTTACAACCGTCACCTGCGTTACTTTCGTGTCACACATTTCCGATCGTCGATTGCTGTCTCCAGTACAGCATGTAACATCATATAGCGAAAGGCGGGCCCGTAAATGCATGTAGTCGATAGAAAAGAATATATTGAAAGAATGATTCAGGAAATAAACGCTAAAACAGTCGAAAAGTAGACATTCGAAAATTTCGCGTCGCATGTGAAACGCAGTAACGCTCCAACCTTTGAAAGCCCCCCTTCGACAACAAAGCTAAAAATAGAGTGCACAGATGACGTTGCCTAAACGGTTCCATGATTAAGCACAAACCTGTGACGTTTCACACAGAAATAGCTACGCAAAAGCTTGTGGGACACAAAATAGAGTGACGCGTCACGCTTCGAACTCTGAGTGAAACGCGGTGATGCCGGTGCGGGATTTCCAGTTTTGGCCAATATCATCACGGAAGAACCGATTTCAACTCAATATTTGCTTTCAACTGCATGAAGGTGAGTTATTAATGTTTTCTTAATCATTATTCCTTCGTTTTACTGTCATGAATAAGATAACAGTTGTCTTGATCTTTTACAATCTGTACTTAATCGGCAAATTTCGACCGGTTTGTTTGGTCCAACACATGGCGTCAAGTGTAACACAGTTCGACATTTTATCGAAATCATTGTTTCCGCAGCATGGTAGCTATGATTGAATGCATGGATATGTCAGTTATTTGACAAATTGTCGTGTCTGTTGCGTCAAAGTTGATGATTATGACATAAAATACCAGAATCGCATTTAACACAACCTGTTACACATGACACGAAATTTGGATTAATCATCGTGTCACAATGTAACTGTGTGAAGCGCTGGTAACATACTATGTTTTAATTGTTGCATGGGTGTGTAAAACTTGATGCACTTATAATTAAATTAATTGTAGGTGTTAATTTACGCAAGGTGCCAAAAAAAGTCACAGCCAAGTGATGAAATTGTGGCTGAATTCAGCAGAATTCATGTAGTGTCACCTACATTACACTTGACACAAAATCTTAGTGTCTCATGAAACTCTGTTGTTCCAGTTTAGATAAGTGCATCTATCTTCATTTCTGCAAAAAAAAATTAATCATTGTACATTATTCTTTTTTTTAATTTTTTTTTTTAAATAGTATATTTCTGGTTATTTCTGTGTAAATTAGAGAAAAGCTTTTTAAGAAACTTGGCAGCTCAGTTTGTGTGTTTCCTTCCTGTTTATTTATGGTCATTCCTAGTTTTACTGATTGTGTCATTGTGAAAGTGTGACCATTTGTATGTTAAATGACAATGTTACCAACTGTTTTAATCTCAACTTTTTTTTTTTTTACAGGTGCTTGCAGTTGGCAGACACTGTGTGGTCCTCACAGTGGAGGTCCAGACGGAGAAAGGACCACAGGCCATGGAAGTGCCTGAGGATGACTTGTTGTGAAATTCCTCATCTGTGCTGGGAAATTCTATATTTTCCCAAACAGAGACCAAACCTTCTTAGTTAGTATCCAAAAAGGACGCAACAAAGATTGACACGCCAGCAGTTGACACCCATGACCACTACTTTTTTTTTTTAAAGAACTGCCAGCAGAATTGACAGTGTGTGTGTGTGTGTGTGTGTGTGTGTGTGTGGTGTGTGTGTGTGTGTGTGTGTGTGTGTGTTAACACTTACAAATTAATTTCTGTAAAGAACAAGAAATCTACAGTGCTGATTAAATATGGTTTGTACAACATTTCGATCGTATTTCTCATTTGTTTCTAATGAATGAAGCCAAGGGTGTGTGGAGGGGGAGGGGGGGGGGGGGGGGGGGGGGGGGGGGGGGAGATTAATAGGATTTGTAAAGGACTAAGTCCAGACAATGATAGATGTAGTTGCTAAAGTTCGGTGCCACTGAAAGTGAGTGGGTCATATGAAGCAGTTAGTTTGGCGGTCAATTTGAAGAAAGATACCTTGTGTATTCATTGGTCGGGGGAAGGCGCCATATTGGCAAGCAGGTTCGCATGAGTAACAGCAATTATATGAATGAAGTGAACGTGTGTTGGGAGAGGGGAGTCAATGGGGGGTACAGGCAGAAGGGGGCATCAAATTGTTCATGGACACTTAATAATGGAATAGTGCTGCCTTGGCCAGTTTCATTTATTGGTAAACCAAATAAGGTTATTTTACTATTGATGATGGTGTCAACTACGATAACGCATTTGTAACTGTTCCAGACACCTTGGTGTTCCTTCCCATGAATGAGCATTAGCACAAGTAATGGTCACCAGATATTCTTTCTTCTAATAAGGGATGCCTTTGCTTTATACCTTGAGGTGACAAAAAACTTTACAATAGTTGTCAACCACTTGTTTTAGGCAAAAAGACCAGTTTTGAAATTTTGACACTTGGTCCCTCCTTTAGTTACCAGTAGCAAAGAATGACTCACTTTCAAGAATGAAAATTTATCTCCCACCCAATCCCCCCATTCCTTTGTTCCAGTTTCCATGAATAAATTGCTACTGAAAAACAGTTACGATCCAAGACCCAGAGAGAGAGACGACAGACAGAAAGACAGAAAGACCAACAGATAGACAAAGAGAGAGCTTTTACTTATTGTTGATACCTGATCGAGAAACATGATCCGAAACAGAAACAAAAAAAAACTAAGTTCATGAAACCATAAATGTGCCAGATTTCAAACTTGGCATTGTCCCTCCTCACCCCTCTGCTCTCTCTCTTCCTCTGACAACTGGAATAGCAAACTTTTCATCACTCACTCCTCTCCCTTCCCACACCCCCTTCACTCCCCCCAAACGTCTATCAACAGGAACGCTGAAGCGTGCAACGGGAATGCAATATAATATCATCTAGGGAGAGGGAAAAAAAACACACACACACACAAAAAAAAGACAGCAGCAACAACAACAACAACAAAAAAGGTAGGTGGTTTACGGGCAAAAGATACTGCTGTTTTTCTTTCTCTCTCTCTTTTTTTCAACTGCCTCCTCACTTTTTCAGCCTTTTCTCCCTTTTAAAAAAAAATGAAACTGACAGAGATGTGGTAGGTAGAGGAGAGGAAAAGGGAAAGGGGGGCGAAATAGCCCCTCCCCTCCCATCTTCCCCACCGGCCCTTTGTCTTTTCTATTCATCTGTTCTTTTTACTTTTTTTCCTTCTCATTTTTTAGGTGTGGGGAAGCCGTGGTGGAAAAGGAAATTTAATTTTTGAAAGTGGGAAAAAAACATGACAGACCAAAAGGGAAATTTTTGGGAAAAATTTTCGTGGAAACTGCCGTTTGGGGACTTAATTCATTGAAAAGCCCCCTTCAGGGTGCACGCTATGAAAGAATGAAAAACCCGGGGGGGGTGCGGGACGCAGCACCCCACGAAAAACTGGTTAAAAAGACAGCCAAACCCCGACCCAAGTAAACCTAACATAAAAAATGTGGGGGCCCCCCCAACACACCAACCCCCCCCTCCCCAACCCCCCCCCCCTCCCCCCCCTTTCCGCATTACTTTTTTCCTAAAACCCCACTCGCAAATGGGCCCCCCAATTTTAAAAATACTTTTGGGCAAGAAAAAAATGTCATACCGTGCTAAACTTTTTTATATTTTTTTTATTCTGAAATAACTTTTTTTTTTTTTAAACCCAAAAAGGTTTACGATGGCTAAACCAAAAAAGGGGAAAGAAGGGTTTCAAGTAAATGGTGGACCCGCTGTTCTCAGGGCTAAAACCCTTCAAATACGATTTCAAGTATCCTCACAAAAATTTTCAGATTTTTTTTATTTTAAATTTTTTTAATTGGGTTTTTAAAAACAAGTACTTAATAAGAAAGAAAAAAAACCAAGGGGTTTAAACAAGTCTGACACCCCATGCCCCTGTGTGGTGTGTGGGGGGGGGGGGGGGGGGGGGGAAACCTTGTACCTTGGGCCCCGTTTTCCTTTAAAAAACTTTGTACTTTTTTGCTGAAAAAAAATTACCCTTTTCCTTTAAATTCCCCCCTCCTCTTTTCCCGCCCCCCCCCCCCCCCCCCCCCCCCCAAACCACCCTACCCCCCCTTTCCCCCCCTCCCCCCCCCCCCCCCCCTTTTTTCTCTGTGTTTCAGGGCTACAAAGGAAAGGGGAAGGGGGGGGGGGGAAAAAGGGACTCACCAGCCCAGGGAAAATTGGTGCCAAGCATAATTGAAATGAGGGTTTAGTTTAAAGGGGGGAAGGGTAGGGAAAAAGGGAAAAGGGGGGTTTGGGGGAAAAGGGGGGAAGGGCACCAATGGACCAGGGGTTTGGGGGTTTTTTGGGGGGGGGGGGGGAGGGGTTCAGTTCAGGGGAGTGGGATGGAGAAAAGGGGGGGTGGGGGCGGAGGGGGAAAAAAGGGGGAAAGGGTGGTGGGAAGGTGGAGGAAATGGGAAAAGGGGAAGGGGGGTTGGGGCAAAGGGGGTTTGGGTTTTGGGGGGGGGGGGGGGGGGGGGGGGGGGACGGGGGGGGGGGGGGGGGGGGGGGTGTTTTGGGGGGGGGGGTTTGGATGGGGGGGGGGGTTAGGGGGGGGGGGAAGGGGGGGTTTGGGGGGGAATGGGGGGGAACTCCCCCCCCCCCCCCCAAAAAATTTTCGGGTTTAAAAAAAAACCTTTTTTTTTTTCTGTTCTTTTTTGGGGGGGGGCTTTTTTAATTCTTCGGGGGGGGGGGGGGGGGTTTTTTAGAAAATTTTAAATAAACCCCCCCCCCCCCCCCCCCCCCCCCCCCCCCCCCCCCCCCCCCCCCCAACCCCCCCCCCCCCCTCCCCATCTACCCCCTTTTTAAAACCTTTTTTTAAACCCCCCTTTCCCCCCCCCCAACCCCCCCCCCCAAATTTTTAAAATTTCCCCCAACCCCCAATGAAGTTTATTTCTTTTTTTAGCTTGGGTCCCCCCAGCCCCCCCTGTGAAAAAGAAATTTAAAAAGTCAGTTTTTGGCTGGCCCCCCTAATCTTTTGTTAAAAACCCCCCCATATCTTGATTATTCCAAACACGTTTTTTTTGACACTAAAAAACAACCCGTTTTCAACAATTTAAAAAAAAACAAGAACAAAAATCAACAACACAAAAAAACGGGTGTTCGGTTTTATCTTTGATCAGTCGGGTGGTGGGTAAGTTTTGGTCCCCAAAAAAACTCCAACAGAAATTTTAAAAAAATTTTTAATAGTTGTGTAAAACTGTATTATAACAATGGGTTTTGGGAAAAACTCAAATTTGGGGGGGGGCCTTTTTGTCGTAAACACTGTATTAATTTAAAGGTTCTGCAAATTTTCATGGTCATGCTTGTCGTAAACAATTTCTTATAACAAGGTTTGGGAAATTCCAAAGGTCATGCTCAGTTAAAAAATATTACTTTGTTGTCGTAAAACCTGTTCTTTTAACAATGTTCTGGAAAACCAATGGTCATGCTTGTCGTTTAAAACCCCGTACTTATAACAATGTTCTGAAATTCTTTTGGGCACTGCTCCCCGAAAAAATATTAAATTTTCGCTTTTCGTAAACCCGTACTTATAACAAAGTTCTGCAAATCTCAATTGGGGGCCTGTCAGTAAAAAAATAATACTACGCTTGTGTAACACTTACTTTTAACAAGTTTGCAAAAATTTTAAAGGTCACTTTTTTTTTAGATAAAAAATATTATACCCCCTTGTCGTAAACCCCGTACTTATAACAAAAGTTCTGCCCAAAAACTCAAGGTCTGTCAGTAAAAATTTTTACTACCCCTTGTCGGGAAAAAAGTACTTTAACAAAAGTTTTTTTCAAAATCTCCCTTTGGGCCTGGTCGAAAAAAATTAAAAACCATTTTTTCCTTCCCGAAAATTTTAAATTTAAGCACTTGTTTACTAACCCAAATTGTGTGCATCACAAACACAAAGTGTACACCCAAAACCCCCCAACCCCACTATTTGTAGGGTTTTTGTTTGCTAATAGGGATTTTTTAAAATTTTTTCCCCCCCCCAAAAAACCCATCCCACCCTATTTATTCCTTTTTCCCGTAAACCCCCTTATATTTACCCTGATAAGCCCTATTATATCAAAGAAAAAGTTCCCAAAACATTAAAATGTTCATCCAAAAAAGTGAAGCTCCCTAAGGAAAACAAATTATCTACAAGGCAAAAAAAAAGTTCCTATGCCTTTTCCTTTAAAATCCCCCCCTCTCTCTCTCTTCTCTTTTTTTACCACTTCTACTGAAAAACCCCTGTAAATTAAAAAAGTTTAAAATTTGAAATCAGATTTAATTCAAAGACTTCCACCTGCAGGGGCCCAAAGCATACAGAAATGTCTGAAAAAACGAGCACAATGTGAAGCGACGGGAAAAAACCCTTAAAAAAGTAATTTAAATAAAAAAAAAAAAAAAAAAAAACCAAGCGGCCTCAAGAAAATTCAAATAAAAACAATTAGCAAAAAAAAAAAAAAAGTTCCCGAGGGATTAAAGGACAGGGGGCCCGGGGGGAAAAAAAGAACACTTTTGGGGGGGTAAAAATAAAAAAGTAAAAACAGGGGAAAAAAGAAGGGAGAGAGAGAGGGGGGGTTGGGGAGGGGGAAAAAGGGGGGGAGCAAAAAAAGAGAGGGAGGGGAAAGGGGGGAGAGGGGAGGGGGACAAAGGGGAAAAAAGGCCCGGAAATGGGGGTTTTTTAAATTAAAGGGGGCTAGCCTTCCCGGAGATCTTTGGGAGTTGGGGGCTTAGAGTTTTGGGGGCTGCAAGAGCACAGAGGGAGGTGGAGTGAACAAAAGGCCCGTGGAAAAGGAAAAGACTCTTTGCCAAAAATAAAGGGAAAATTCCCACTGCCCCTTGAAATTTTGAATGACGGCAATTTAAAAAAAACAAAGGGTCACTGTCTCTTCCCCCCACTCCCCCTCCCCCCCCCCCCCACCCCCTTTTTTTGCCCCGGAAAAAAAAAAAATCCCATCCCCTTCTCATACGGGTTTTGACTTCCTCCCCTCCCTTTTTTCCTTTAAAAACCTTTTTTAAAGAGACCCCCCTGGGGGGAAAAGGGGGGGAAAAAACTCAAAGGGCAAAAATTTTCCCCTCTCTCTTTGTCTTGTTTGTTTTTAACGGTTCATTTCCCCCGAGTTTCCAATTTTAAAACCCTTTGGGAAAATTTTAAAAAAATTCAAACGAAACCCAAAAAGGGTGTTTCTAATGAGACGCGGCATTTTTTTTTTTTAAATCACTCTGCCCTTTTTCCCTTTATAAGTGCTACTACCCCTTTAAGGATTTATGCAAATAGTGTGCTCCCCCAAAAGGGGTTTTTTGGTACAATGGACCAAATTTTAAAAATTCCAAATTTAAAAAAATTCTGAGGTGGAGGCAATTTTTTTGGTACCAAGCCCCATTGGATGTGCAGGGGGGGGAAAAGAGTTGGGGAACAAGGCTTTGCAACGCCACACCACCCTTTTCCCCCCCATCTTTCCCGGGTTTCCCGTATCACGTCAACGATTTCGCAGCCCTGTCCACCAACCTTTTCGCAAGTTCAACTGCCCCACAACTCTTTCCCCAACAGGGATATTAAAATTTTTTGAAGGAGAACCCGCAGTTCGGGCATCTTTATTTCCCGATCTGGTTTTTTTCTTTTCCCCCCCCCCCCCCCCCCCCCCCCCCCCCCCCCCCCCCCCCCCCCCCCCCCCCCCCCCCCCCCCCCCCCCCCCCCCCACCCCCCCCCCCCCCCCCCCCCCTTCCCCCCCCCCCCCCCCCCCCCCCCCCCCCCCCCCCCCCCCCCCCCAAAAACCCCCAAAACCCACCCCCTTTTCAAACCCCCCCCAAAATAAATTTCTTTTATAAAAAAAAGGGAAAATTTCCCCCCTTAACAATTTTACCCCCCCCCCCCCAAAAAAAATTTTTTTTTAAACCAAAACCCCCCCCTTTTTTAAAACAACCAAAACCCACCAAATTTCTGTTTCTGTTTTTGGGGGGGTTATTTTTACACCGGGTTGGCCCCAGCCCCGGCCCGAGTGGCAAGGAGGGGGTAAGGGACGTGGGTGGGGGGGGGAGACGGGAAGGAACGGAGAGTGGAAGAGTAGGGAAGGGGAGAGGGGTGTGAAGGGAGGGGGGAGGGTTTAGGGGGGGGGGGGGGGGGGGGGGGGTTTGGCAGACGATTGGGTTTTTATGTTGTATTTTTCCCAAAGGGGGGAAATTTTTGGGGCCCAGGGCTTTATTTGAGTTTGCCTGGTAATAAAAATTTTCTCCCAAGGTGGTAGGGTTTTGTAAAAGTGTTTTGGGGTGTGTGTGTGTGGTTTTGTGTGTGTGTGTGGGGTGAGTGGGGTGGGTGGTGTGGGTGTGGGTGTCGCGCGCGCGCCGCCCCTTGGGAACGCCCCCCCCCCCCCCACCTCTGGGTCTTTCATTTTCTCTTCGCCAGTCGCCCCGCTGTAAATTTTCCCCCAACCCGAAAAACGAGGGGTAAAAAGGCAAAAAAAGTAATCGTAAACGTTTCGAGCGAGGAACTGTACAAAGGGGGGGAGGGGGGGTGGTGGCGATTTTGTAAGAAAAAACCAGACACCCTTTTCTTAGGACAGCCCAAAATTTAAAACCCCCCGAGCCCGCCATTTCGGGCCTTTAAATTCAGCTTGCTTTTATTTTATTTCATTTGTTTTTTAAATTTTCCAGTGGTTGCCAGCAAACCCCTTTTTCCTTTTTTTTGGTTTGTTTCAGGGTTGTTTTCCAGGCATGAGTAAAAAAAAGTGGTGTCAGACGCTTAAAAAATGTGTTTTAAGGTGGGGTGAAGAGAGGAGGGGAGACTGTATGACACGATGTGTGTGTGTGTGTGTGTGTGTGTCTCAGTGTCAATAGTTTGAGGCACACATACCTCATTAACTGAACATATTCACTCAAACCTGTCACAACCTGTAAGAATTCATGATGGAAAACTATTCCACTCCAATTCCACCATGATTATCGTCTGCACATTTAAGCTTGAGTGTGTGTGTGTGTGCGTGTGCGTGTGCGTGTGCGTGCGTGCGTGTGTGTGTGCGTGCGATCACGAGTACATGTGTGTGTCGGTGCACACGACATTGTGTGCGTGTTAGTGAGTGAGTATATGCGAGATAAGGAGAGTCTGCGCGCGCACACATGTGCAAGCGCGTGTGTGTATGTGTCTGTGTCAGTGCACATGAGTGCGTGTGTACGTGAGTGTGTGGGCGAGAGTGTGCGAGTGGTGTGCATGTGTGCATGTGCACAAGCATGTGCGTCTTTGTGAGAGCAATAAAGAGAGAGAGGGAGAGGAAGAATGATAAATCAACAAAACACAAAGTGATATGATGCATGTACAACGCATTTTACGTCTGTGTGTGCACTGTGTATTACTGTAGCGACTTCCACTCTCTATGACATGGGGTGGTTGTGGTGTTTGAACTTGGGGTGGTTGTGGTGTTTGAACTTGAGTTAGAAAATTTGAAAACTTATTTTTCCAGGATTGTGCTAGAATTCCCCTCACACATAACCATTGAGGGTGAGCGAGCAATTGAGAGAGAGAGAGAGAGAGAGAGAGAGAGAGAGAGAGAGAGAGAGAGAGAGAGAGAGAGAGAGAGAGAGAGGACCTCGCAAGAGCAGATAGATGAACTGAAAAAAGAAACAAGTCAGGCCAGTCACACACACACACACACCCCTCTAGTCACACACACACACACCCCTCTCGCAACCCCTACAAAAAAAAAAGGATTAAAAAACCAAAAAGAAAACAAAAGAAACACAAGGCTCGTACATAATAATCCCCCCTCCTTATGGCCCAACAATCTCCTCTACAGACTCATTAATCACAAATTCCACTCACGCAACAGATGAGTGTCAAAGCTCTAGTTCCACCCTCCCTTCTCCCTCCTCCTCCCCCCACCACCACTCCCCTCAATCACCCCAGGTTGACATAAGGGTATTGATTTCTTCAATCTTCTTCCAAGGCTACCCCCTCCACCCCACCCAGCCAGCCCCTTAACCCCCCTCCAATTCTACTCTTCCTGCCACTCCCTTCCTCCACCACACTCCCCCTCCTCCCACTACATCACCCCCTCCTTTTACCCCCACCCTCCCTATTCTGCCTTGCCCACCCCACCCTCTCTTGCCTTGCCCACTCCCACCCTCTCCGGCCCTCCCCCTTTTCCCTCACCTCGCCCATTCATCCCTCCATCACATGGTTCTTCCCCCAGCACGCATGCCCACAGGCGTGCATCAGCAGCAGCAGCAAGCAGGCAGCCTTCTCTTTTTTCAGCCTAGCATTCTTCTTTCTTTCCTGCCATTTCCACGGTCGCTAATGCCACCAGACTCACGCTTCCAGGGAATGCACATTAAATTGCATCTCTCTCTCTCTCTCTCTCTCTCTCTCTCTCTCTCAGCCACACGTTAAATACTAATTCCTACTTCAATCTTCCCCTCTCTTTCCTCCTTGTGGGTTTTCCGCAACATTTTTCTTCTTCTGTGCTCTCTTTCTTCTTTCTCCCTCATTTTCATTTCTCTGTCTTGCCGGAATGGCTTCATATATTTGTTTTCTTTTTCTACACCAAAAAAAAAAAAAAAAAAAAAAAAAAAAAATTTGGTTGCATGGGAATAGGCTTCAAGTCTTCCCCAACAAGTGTTGCAGCCCAACGAATAATGCCTTCGCCTCAAGGCTGAATCATCTTTCGCAATTTCATCCTCAAACAGTGGCTGTGGAATTTTGTTGTTGGGTTTTTTCCCTATTTGTTGGTTGAGGGCTATATTTTCATTTAGCCCAGTTAGAAAAGATCATCAACACACATAAAGATGCATAATGAATAATTCAGAAACCTATCTGTCAGCACCTTATTTTCTCAAACAAGGAAAACTGTTAATATAATCTAATCTTTCAAAAACAGAAAAGAATTTTTTTTTTTTTAAATTACGCTTCGTGTTGACTTTTCTGGCACTTCATTAGAAATGTTACCGCTTTAAATCGTATGTAGACACTGATAAACACACACACTCGCACAACAGTGCACATTTGTAGACAAGTGCAAACTGCAAAGTAACACAAAAGCAGAAATTATAACAACTTTAGTAGCGTTTCTTTTTTGAGCGTTCAATAAAATGATATCAAACTAAACTGGACATCATTCCACGCTCTGAGAAATACAGATCACTACCGGACTGGAATTCACATGGTCCGTATTAAAATATTTACACACACAGTGTTTTTCACCTACGGCTAGTTTTACCGGTCATACTATGACTGGTCCATACATATGCATGTAAATGTGCAGAACCACTGTAAAGTGATGCCTGTATACATGCTCAGCTGAGAAACAGGCATCTTCTGGTGACTGCCTATCAGTCTAAACCAAAATAACATGCCCTTTTCAAATCAATGGACAATGCAGTTTTGTTAACCAAGGGTAGAAACAGGTAACACAGCGTCTCTCCACACCTTGCACGCGCTTTGTTCCATTCCTGTCGCCCTTGGATAGTAATTTGGTAAAAAAGTGTTCTTGAGAAAACACTTTCTGGAACTGACAGGAAAAAAACCCCAGTGAATAACAACTGTAGTTGTCAATCTGATCTTAGTGATGGTCACTATGAAGTACTCTCTCTGTCCATGAGGCCAGCTTTTATAGATTTTCACTAACAGTCCAAAAATGTGCAACCACTTGAACACAGTGACCTTTACTGTCTCAGTGTCTGCAAGAAAACTGTCATCTTCTTTCTCCCAACTCTCGTCTCTTACTAGTCTCAGGCATTTTGCCTGGGATCTTTCTTCTTCTTCTCTCTCTCTCTCTCTCTCTCTGTCTCTCTGAGATTAACATTTTCATCTGATTTAAGATTTTACGGCAGAAAGATTTTTAACAAAGTTTCTGGTGCGTTTGTAGACGATGTCATTTAACGAGATGTGTGAAAGTTGGTGTTTTTTTTTAATTTTTTTTTTAAATGACTGGTGAGTTGATTTTAACGTGGTGACAGCCCTGATGTGGCCCTTTGCGGTCGGCTGGGCTATAAGCAACATTATCTTATCTCTTATCTCACACACACACACACACACACACACACACAGAGCTGACATTTTCTTCACACAGTTACGTCCCCTGACTGACTCTCGCTATATATACCGATACAATCATTCCCCTACCAATACAGTACATACATCAAACCTGGTTCAAGCCAAAAACTATATCGCCTATTACTGGTTAAAGCCAAAAACTATATCGCCTATTACTGGTTCAAGCCAAAAACTATATCGCCTATTACTGGTTCAAGCCAAAAACTATATCGCCTATTACTGGTTCAAGCCAACAGCACTACCAGGAAAACATAAAATGAACCAATTTGATCTTTAGAAGGCGTGATGGTCATTCAAAGTAGAAAGCCACAGGTAACAGTATGCAGTATGTCAGTTCTGACAGAGAAAAACATGGAGAATGTGGGTCAGAAGCAGAACGGAGACCGAGTGATGGGGTAAAAAATATGATCACAAAAGCAAACAACTAGGACACATAACAGAGTCAATCACAAAAGCAAATGATTAGGACGGGTAACACGAACAGTGTCACTTTAATACTGAGAATTATGGACATCCGATTATATGTTACTATTGTTAGGGTTGGTTGCTACGTAAGGACATCTACCTGACTATGTTAGTGAATCATTTCTGGAATTAATTATGGTTAAAAAGAACACACACACACACACACACACACACACACACACACACACACTCCAGTCCATGAAATTAAAAAAACATTTAACTGACTACAAAACTAAAAAACATTTTGGGACTGAACAGTACACAACAGCACAAATCCAAAATGGGAGCCCTGATACCAGTACCATGCTCAGAAACAACTCTGTATACTATCATAATACTTGCACATATGTCTATTCACACAGTATACACTCAAGTCGGATATTAAGCTGCACAACTGTGGAAGTGTGCCAAACAGTGTATAACACAAAACTCACTCAACTAATGTGTACGCATATTGTAGCAGACCACAGAGAGGTCGACACAGGTCAAAACAAAAGCATACGTCAATCATTGTTGCTAATCCACTTAAGCAGATTGTGGCCTGCCTGTCTTCTTAAATCCTAACATTCAAGTGCAGTGCTTCAGCAAAGCCTCCAACCGTTCTCATCTGTGTAAGCACCCAGACACCAGTCTTTCTGGCTCATGAACACAGACATTGTGTGTGTGTGTGACATGTGTGTGTGTGTGTGTGTGTGTGTGTGTGTGTGTGTGTGTGTGTGTGTGTGTGTGTGTGTGCGTGTGCGTGCGAGTGTGTGTGTGCGCGTGTGTGCGAGTGTGTGTGTGCGCGTGTGTGCACACACGTGCGCCTGTATGTGTGTGTGTGTGTGTGTGTGTGTGTGTGTGTGTGTGTGTGTGTGTGTTTTAGTGTGTGTGCACAAGTGCACCTGTGTGTGGGTGTGTGTGAGTGAGGACTGTGCGTGAGGAGTGTGAGTTTAATGAGATGAAGTGGAGTAAGTGGGCAATGTAGTAAAATTAAGACTGCCAGCAAGAAAGACTGGGGGAAGCCAACGCAAGGGAGAGGAAGAAACAGGGGAGTGGGGAGGATGGAGAGGAGGGGCAGGGAAACCAGGGTGGCAGACAGAAAAAAAAGTAGTGGGAGAAGAAAGGAAATGTCAGAGAGCTCGCAGGGAGGTACAAGAAAGAGAGAGGAGAGAGAGAGAGAGAGAGAGAGAGAGAGAGAGAGAGAGAGAGAGACAGTCCGTCTGAGAGACAGCGAGTGTAGGACAGAGACAGCCACACAGACAGAAAAGAGCAGCAAAATGATAAAAACCAGTAGCATCACTGGAAGCATACAGGCACATTGTAGGCGTGTGTCTATTACTTCATGTCAGTCCAATCAATACATGTTAAGAGTAACATGTAGCCTTTTACCCCCTGTTGTAGGCGTAAGTCTATTACTTCATGTCAGTCCAATCAATACATGTTAAGAGTAACATGTAGCCTTTTACCCCCTGTTGTAGGCGTAAGTCTATTACTTCATGTCAGTCCAATCAATACATGTTAAGAGTAACATGTAGCCTTTTACCCCTGTTGTAGGCGTGTGTCTATTACTTCATGTCAGTCCAATCAATACATGTTAAGAGCAACATGTAGCCTTTTACCCCCTGTTGTAGGCGTGTGTCTATTACTTCATGTCACTCCAATCAATACATGTTAAGAGTAACATGTAGCCTTTTACCCCCTGTTGCAGGCGTGTGTCTATTACTTCATGTCACTCCAATCAATACATGTTAAGAGTAACATGTAGCCTTTTTACCCTCTGTTGCAGGCGTTTGTCTATTACTTCATGTCATACACCAATCAATGCAAGCCAAGCGGGACTAAAATGTAAAGTTCTATTTTACCTTCCCTGGGCTTAGATATATGCCCTTGCATTTTTAATTAAAAGACAGAAACTTTGAAAAAACGGCAATGTTTCGACAGAAATAACTCTCACTGTGCCGGTAACATCCCAGTCCAAATCGTTTACATTAGAACAGTTAAAAAATCAGACTTTGAACAAAACAAAATGTTAACACCCACCTTGGCGGTTGCCCATTCATTTTTAGTGGCATCCAACAAAGTGCCCACGTATGTCTTGTCCCGCCACGTTACGTTCACAACCAACAACCCTGCACAGTACAAAACGTGGTTATGTATACATGAACGAATCTGAGCAATTAGTATAAAACTCACAATGTTGCTCCTTGTTTTTCAGACGAACCAGGGGAGTTGGTGGGATGGGTGAGTTTGGGTGGGATGGATCGGTTACTGGTAGGGGCAGGAGGAGAATGAGGAGGAAGAGGAGATGGTGGTGGTTGGAATGGTGGTGGTGGTGGTGTGTGTGTGTGTGTGTGTGTGTGTGTGTGTGTGTGTGTGTGTGTGTGTGTGTGTGTGTGTGCGTGTGCACGTGTGTGTGCGTTTTGAACATGCGTACTATGCACCAGTCATCGGTTCTGTGCCATGTTGGCCATTCTCTCCCATGCCACAGCCCTGACACGTGTGGCAATCTCTCGCAAACATCTTTTCCCACTCACTGCTCCTAGAAAGTGTGAACAAACCTGTCAGTTGCAAACAAGCAAGAAGTCTAGCCATCTGCACAGAAATGCATAAATCTGTGCATTACCACTGATTCAGCATTGGGGTGATCTATCTGGTGATAGATTGTTTTTTTTTACAATTCTACAAATATTAATTGTTCACTATTCAGAATACTCTTTGTTAGCTGCACATGGCCATAAACCCTTTGGCTTAATAACACACTACATAATGAACAACTATTTAGTTCTGATTACAGTTTTTGTTTTTTTGTTGTTGTTTTTCTGTTTCACTATTCCTGCATAAGAATCTTAAGACTAACATTTATGGGTTGGGGAACTTGCAAAATAACCCCCAAAAAGATGGATAATTCCAATTTTTATCTTAAATGAATTTAAAAAACAACAACTTTTTTTTTTTAACCCTTTTGCAAAGATCACAGTCCTAAACAAAATCTCAGCTCACCATTATCGGTTTGCTCCTGCCAGACGATCCCTGGAGAGTGACACTGGTACCAGGTTCACAGGGTCCTAAGAACTCCGACTCAGTGTTCACTCCTATTGTACAGGTTTCTGTGGATGCGTCTTGGTGTGAGGGGACATACGCTGGGAGGACGCTGTGTCCACCTGAAAAAGGAACAACAGTCAAAATCCTGGTGTCCAAAACTCTAGTGTGCGTGTGTGTGTGTGTGTGTGTGTGTGTGTGTGTGTGTGTGTGTGTGTGTGTGAGAGAGAGAGAGAGAGAGAGAGAGAGAGAGAGAGAGAGAGAGTGCATGCATGCGTGTGTGTGCAAGTGTGAGAGTGTGTGTGTGTGAGAGAGACTCTGAGTCTGAGAGAGACAGAAAGAGAGAGAAAGGGAGAGTGACTCAGACAGAGAGGGAGAGAGAAACAATGTGCTTGCACAAGTGGTGTTCGCATGGATATGCCCCAAAGGCTAGTTTATTTCAATGTAATCCCAAAAAACAAAAAATTTCATTTTTCTCTCCCTACAGCATGCATGCTTTGCAATCCTTTCATTAATAATGGGTAAAATGACGACACTCCCAACAAGCTGTGGGCAAACAATTACTGAAAACTTTCATTCCCAGACCTCCTGACAGTGTGTACTCTGACAACATCTGCTTGTGAATAAAACAGTACATGTTTTATCTCTTTGTTGCACTTTAACAGTACATGATTTTCAGGTGCACTTTACCTCCAGTTCTAGTCATTACATGTGGAACACTGATGTAGATGATCTGTTACCACCAATGCCAGTGATAATCAAAATACCAACACTCAGAAAGAAACTTTTCTTTATCAACAGGTAGCAGAGTTTTAAACAACAATCTCCTAATAAACAACTATAATCCATACAATGCTCTAAATATGATGGGAAATACAACTTCAGTTTTCAACTGACAAACAACAACACGTAAACATGGAAGACAAACTAAATAAAACAAAAAGAAACCACCAAAAAAGCAGACCGCAACAATTTTGCTAACAGAACTGGAATAGAAATGAAGTTCAACAAACTTTACATCATATACTGTAAATCATACTATAAGGCAGGTCAATGCTTATGACATAATCCACCTCCATACAGCATACATACTCTGTCTGATTACCCGTCTTCTTACACTAAGATTAGACATCTCTCTGTCTCAAGGAAAAGGAAATCAATAAGGAAACAGGAATGAAGCCTCGCCTGGAGGTTTGAGCTTTTGACTGAAGCCGTTGAATCCAACAATGCCATCAAACCCAACCAAGTTGCTGCCGCCTTGTCATTTACAACAAAACAGCATTGGCTGGATGTGGAGAGGAGCTTAACAACCATGTCCTAATGGAGTTCACTGGCTTCCTGATGAGCAGATGGGGTGAACGATGGTGAAGTTGATGAAGGTTTTTTTTTTTTAGGGGGACAGGGGTGGGAGACAGGAGTGTTGGTGGAGTGGGGTGGTGGGGAGGAAGGATGGTTGGAGGGGGAGGGGGCTTGAAAGAAAAGCATTCAACTGAACATACTGAATGTTCGCTCTCATTTCAAACCTCAATAGCTGCCTGCTTAATGGGACATAGGCAAAGAAGCGTGAAAAAGACCATCCTACTCATACCATACTGGGTAGGAAAAAATTCAAATCAATGTCCCTACTGCTGTATTAGCTGACTGGTGTCATGCTTGGCTGGGCAGTGTTGAATGCATGTTGAATTACTGCCAGTTCTCCTCTGCTGGTGTTTTCAACAGGACATACTGAACATGCACACCAAGTAGCATAACTTGCAATATTTATCTGGTATGCCAACTTCCTGAAGATAAAAAAGAAGATGAAATTATGACTGCATGGGAAATGTGGAACTTAAGGTACGATGGAAGGTGGGGGAAAAAAACCAACTTGCGACCCTTGCTTTCACAGAATTTCTAAACCAGTCACAAAACTGTTTCCCCATTCATTTTCTTATGACATAATTTTTGCTTTTTCAGTTGAGCTTTCTTCACATTTAAACGAGATCCCATGAAATTTGTCGTAATAGTACTAACTTCACCTCATGAGATATCAAAAAACTATCATGATCGCACAAGAGTACGCAGTCAGTAAAGTAATTATAAGAAGAAAACAGAGGTGCCTGACAGAGATGGGAATGATTAACTGGTCAAGGGAAAGCAAGCTGATAAGATTTTCTGGGAAGGAAAGCAGATGGTTGGGTAATATCCACAGTGCATCTATTTTAACAGATTTTAAAGAAAAGATAATTTCACACTAAGATGTGACAACTATCTCACTTCTCTTTCACCACCAGGTTACCCCTGATTACATACCTTTGTAGATTTTTATACCATAGATACGAAGGAAGCTGCTAGCTGAAGCAGTGAGGTTAAGAAGTTGGTAAAGGCAAGTGTTAGTAAAAACACTGTAAATCAAAATCAGGTATGGATGGATCATGAACACTTACTTACAGTTTGAGAAATCTGTTTCATATGTAGCTCAAATCTCAAGGTCTATAGATAAACAACTTCAAGATTTTTTCAAAATATAATGACTGCAAGCGGAAGTCAAAATATGAAACCAAATGCTGAAGCACTGAGCCACTAAATGAACACAACAAACATTAAAGTATCAAGCCTTGACCTATTGTTCACACCATACGACAACAAACAACAAAAGTAAGCACACAGTGGAGAAAAACAAGGGTGGGTGAACAATTCCCAGTTGCTATGAAAATGATAGTGGGGTTAGGAGGGGGAGCGGGAAGTGGCAGATGGTATGAAAAAGACATTAAAACAAAAGCACTGAATCCTCAGTGACAGCACTGAGAGTCACTGAGTTCCATATTTGAACAGAACCATAACTAAATGACTGCTCAGAAATGACATGTCTCCTGGATGAGAACTGCTCAGAGAGTTCAGCAATTGTGACAGTCTGATTCCTACAAATTTCCTTTTCACTTGTTAAAATAAGATCTTCAACCACAGACTCAAACATTTTCTTTCACTTTGATTATTCTAACTTGACTCACTTCAATTAGTAACAGTCCTCTATATCATTCACTTCTATTCACTGTTTCTATCCTTTGCCGCCCTTGGAGTAGATCTGATAGTGATGTTTCACCCACAGCATTGGAAACACCACAAAACTGAAGGTGGTGCTCTACCATAGAGGACATGGGAGGACTGTCACAACTGCTGAAGACCAGGCTCCTGGAGATGAATCGACTGAGCAGGCATCGGCAAATTGTGCTTCACTGACCCACACTTGTTTCTCTCTACTACATGAGAATACTGCATGCAGACGTATGATGAAAAGAACAATATTCCACAAACTTCTAATTTTTCCCCATAGCTAACAACCGTCAAATAATATGGTCACCAAAAGAAGACTTCACATGTGGCAGCAATTGTTTTCCTCCATTCCCAAATAACATAACACCACTAGAGTTCTTCGAGTACTATTACCAAGGCTACTAGTACTACAACTGTGATTGAGTAATTCAATCCATGGTTTGTTTCTAGCCTTATTGTTACAGAGCACACAATCCGTTTGGTTTATTCTCAAATGATTCATTCCTTCCTGTGCTTGCAACACACAGATAATAGAACAATCTAGGAACAAACCATAGGGACTGCACTCAGGTCTCAATAATGCCTGCTTCTAAATCAAATGGATAAGATACTTTGCCTGTTATTGTCAGTTCACGTCATGGTTTTTTTTACCACACTGGTCTTCCCTCAACTGACTACTGGGGATGAGCTGGTTGTCTATTAATATCGCTGAATTCAATCATTTAGGTTTTCAATAGATCATCATGTCTTTCAGACAAAAGATGAAGAAACAAAAATCACTGAAAGGTGCGAACGCATCGTACACTTCGACTTTTGAGATCCCCGCAAGCGTTTACGACAGTGACGCCACACCGGAAAGACCATGGGGGCCTTTTCGAGCATGAAGCCATTTGCGGCTTAAACCTTATGCCGATAACCGAACCGTTTAGGAATAAAATGTAGCCTACCTGAACCGTTTAGGAATAAAACGTGAAAACAAGTTAAAAGATGGAGTGGGGTAGGAGAAAAAAATCTTTTGATCACGCTATCCCACCCCATCCCCGCCCATTTTTCCCCCAACAAAGAGAGAGAAAAACTGAATCATGAATAAAAGATATTTCGTTGTATCCCCATACATAATAATAATAATGAATACTTATATAGCGCCTATTCTCTCGCCAAGCTCTAAGCGCTTTGAACTCTCTTGTGGCCGCCGAAAAATGCTCAATAATTGACATGTTCACTTCCCTAATCATGACAGAAAGAATTTTATAGTCTTGCAGCTTAATTTCATTCAAGGACATCGAGAAGGCAGACATACTCATATTACCGTTGACGATTTCATCGCCTTTTTATGACGACAAGAGGACCTCATAAAACTCGAACGCGAGTTTACTCCTCCAGTCAATAACAATACCCGCTAACCTTTTCTTCCCCCCCCCCCCCCCCCCCCCCCCCCCCCACTCCTCTCCCCCGTCCCTTCCCGTTTACCACCCAGACCTGCCCATCCTCCCCCAACACCCCGCCGGCGGTATATATAATCTGTCAATAAAAGCTATTCAAACAGGAGACACCGTAGCCAAAGACAGACAACCTGATCCCGCCCGAGAAAAAGCGCAGTCTGTCACAGGAGATGACGGCAATCTGAGCTATACCCCCCGACCACCACGCCGAGACGTGCGGACAGCGAGAACAAAGAACAAGCAGGCGGCTGGAAATCCTCTATCCTACCGCCTTTCACTCCCCGCTCGATTCCTCCCACCCACCCCCACCCCCTTTAACTTCTAAAGCACTGAACACCATCTCCCCTCCCCTCCTTATACTTTTTTTTTTTCAACTGAAACACTTTTTCTTTCTTTTTTTAAACATAGTACTTGACAACTTCCGAGCTGAAAACCAACGCACCCTAGTCTCCACGCTGATCTGTCCGGTCGGCAGACCTGGGTCAGTGTTGGTGGAAACGACGGTTTGAAAACAATCAGCGGTCATGCCTGGCTGCAAGCACTCCTATCGCCCCGCCAAAAGGGAGGTGCGGGGAAAAGAAAGGAAGGAGAGAGAAGCATGGTGACGGTAGGAAGGGGAGGGGGAATGAAGGTGGGATGGGGGTTGGGGGCGCCGAGAGGAACGGAGAGATCACGGGACAGACCCGTTAAAGGGGAGGTGCGGGGGTAGGAGGAGGCGGTTAGAGAGGGTGAGCGAGGACCCATTAAGTACTGTTTACAGCCTTGAAAAGGAAGGACAGTGAGTGAGTGGTTGATGGATGGACAGCCCGCGGTGGTGGGGGGGGGGGGTGGGGGGGGGGGGGGGGGGGGGGGGGGGGGGGGGGGGGGGGGGGGGGGGGGGGGGGGGGGGGGGGGGGGGGGGGTGGGGGGGGGGGGGGGGGGGGGGGGGGGGGGGGGGGGGGGGGGGGGGGGGGGGGGGGGGGGGGGGGGGGGGGGGGGGGGGGGGGGGTGAGGGTAGAGGAAGGAGGAATTGGCTAAAGAGGGGGGGAAGGGGAGGGAGGGGGGGGTTGACCCGGGAGGTTTTCGCAGGTGACGCCCCCTGTGGGAGTGAGCGGGGTTTTCCCCTGACCTGGAGAACGAATCGAAAGGCTTGTGGGTTTGGGAAGACCCCCGCACCAACTCGGAAGTTTACCTAAAGGGGCGTACTTCAAAGCAGACAGACACCGAGCTTTGGGGGTTTTTTTCTTGCAGAAGAGAGCTGTTTGTATGACAGCGAACGAACAACACTGGTCCCAAGTGAATATTTATACCTTTCCCTCATTATGACGTGTTAACAGAATCCGTATTTCTATCCCCCACCCCCCTTTTCTTTCTTTTTTTTTTTTTTTATTTAAGAACAGCAGTCATTCATGATTTGCCTTAATTTCAAAATATATGGTCTATGACTCTCGTGATAGACGCACGTTTTTCAAAACGAAATCAAAACATCAAATTTTACCGTATTAAAAAAAAAAAATCTTTTTAACTTGTGTTTACTTTTTTTTCGATGGTGGCACATGGGTACTTGGCTTCTTTCCGCCATCGTTTCACTGTGCCCCAGTCTCCATCGCCATTTAAATTCAATGAGGAAAATAGGCCTACATGTTCGTGTGAATACCTGCACGTGTGGCCTACCTTTTTATAACCGTTGCCAAACCCTACCATTGAATATGAATCGGTAACTGTCTCCACTAACAATGAACATACGGGCAACACACGAATGAACACACAAAATAACACGTGTAGTGAGTAAGGCAGACTGAATTCTGATGAAATTATACAAAACGCACAAGAAAATGTTCAGCAAATGTCTTCATGAGAAAGACGGGAACTATTCATGAGATGCTGGCTACCATTGCAAAATTCTTCAGAGTTTGGAGACTTGCACTATCGTTTGTTATTTACTGTGTATACCGTCTTGCTGATGATTTCCTTGTGTGTGATTTGGATTAGGATGTGTCGGTTTACTATCAGTCTCATGCCACGTGTGACATAAACACTGCATGAGCCAGTTTAAACACGCTGTGACAAGGCAGACTAATTAGCGTCCTCCCCCCCCCCCCCCCCCCCCCCCCCCCCCCCCCCCCCCCCCCCCCCTTTATAATTCCTCATTTTTCTTTCCCCTTAAATCAAACCTTTTCAAACACTGTTGAAAAAAAGAGGGTTTCAGAGTAGCCATGTCAAATGCTGGAATTGTTTCATATTTGATTCAGTTTTAGGCACATGTGCGTCCTTGTGTGCGTATGTGTGTGTGTGTATGACCGAGGTCAGTGTAAACACCTTCTGTGCAGCTATGACTGTGCCACTCAGTCACACGTTTCAGTAGACTTCTCCAGTCGAAGACTCTGAGGGTGAGATACACTCACAAATGCCAGCAGATGATCTGGCAGTGAGAGGGGTGTGTCTGTGTGGCCTTTGTACCTTGTTAGGCAACCACACTTTGTCTCCAGAGGATGAAACTCCCCAGGATTTTTGTGGAGATTATGCGGTCGTTTCCTACTGCATCTCATCGCAACAGTTTAACATGGGCCAGTAGATCCAGTTCAGCTGACTGACAATGCTTAATGTCAAGATCACTTCATCTCAGTTGTGAAACATACTGCAATGTGAGCATGGCAGATGGGAAGGCTGTTGTGAGAGTGCAGTTATTTCATAAGCAACTTTCAGTCACATTGCGTGGGTTTTTCATTTAGAACCCTCTTTTTCCTTCCTCTCTTTTATTTCTTCTTGCAACTTTCTTCACTTAGTTTATTGTGCCCAGACACAAGGTTTCAAGGTCAGCTAGCCAACAAGCCAGCAAAACGAAAGCAACAAAACACATGATACGACAATGCACACCAGTACAAACAACATATGAGTCCGTTTCTTTTCAATCAAACAAGTGCCGTGTTGTATAAACCATACATGGTCAACGAATTACACAGAGCATACCATCCACAAAGGCACAACCACACTCATAAATCACAACCCTCACACAAAACTAATAGTGATACAACTTAGATGAACAAGGTGGACATGCAAGCACGGTCACACAAACACCACCCAGCTCTCCTGACCTTCGCTTGGGTTTCTGTTTTGAGCTTTTTGGGAGGAGACACAGGCCATCCTCCACCTTGGCGTTGAACTCGTACGGATCGTCCAGAACAGGGCCCGCCCGACCTCCCTCTTCACCGAGACAGCCTCCACAGCCACCCTGGGTTCCATGGTGACCTGCGGGTACATGTCCAGACCATTGGCCACACCCAGAAGAGCACTGCCACTTGCACCACCACTTCCTGTACCGCTGGCGCCCCCGCCGCTGCTCCCACCGGAGCTACTCCCAGCACATGAACTACTGTTACTCCCGTTGGCCAGGACTCCCGCGTTCAAATCCCCCTGGGATTTGGACAAGGCGCCCCCGCTTTTCTCCTTGTTCTTGTCCTTCTTGGTGAACTGCGCCTTCACCTTGGGGGACTTGTCCTTGGCCATGTCTCGGGGTCAGCCCAGAGGCCCCTACTTTGGTTGGAGTACTCACAGCACTCCCCGAGGAGGTCTTGGGCTCCACAGATACTCCACCAGTACTCCCGGGCGGCGGTACTCCATTGACAGAGGGTACTCCCGAGGAGGGGTGCTGAGAGGTACTCCCACCAGCAGAGTCACCCCTCTGGGCTGCCTCGTGCTTGCTGGCGTCGTTTTTGGTACTGTTCGGTCCTACCTTGGTCCGCTTGATTTTCATCTTGAGGCCTCTATCCACGGTTGAGATGTGGGAAACGTTGCTCATTTTCTCGTCAGCACAACACAACAGAGACCCGCGAGGGGGGTGGAAAGAGGAGGGGGGAAAAGGGGGAGGGGGGCGAGAGAAGGGGGGAGGGGGGAGGAGGGGGAACAGAAGGGGTTTTCAGACCAACATCCAACCACATCGACAGGCACTTCGGTCCCCGAACTGAGGTTTTTCATGCGGGAAGCGATACTCCATAGTGTGTGCGGCCGGGCACGACGCTTCAAGTTACACAACACTTCCACGACAACGTCCCCCCCACTCAGGCCGACTGAGTGTATCCTGGCTGAACCACACTGACAGAGCGAGATAGCAAGCCACCTCCCCCTTCCGCCGCCGCCACCACCCCGCCAGCACTATCACCTCCTCCACTTCCACCACCACCACCCGGCCGCCACCACCGCCTTCACCACCACCCGGCCGCCACTGACTGACAGCTTGCCTATTTCACACCACCACCACCTTTCCCCGAGGAAGGCACTCCCACCACTGTACTCATCACACACCCCCTCTGACACTTGTTCTGTGTAGCGAGGCCCGTGTTGGGAGTAGTCGCACGCTCCACACGAACAGACGTAAACGGTCTTCCGTGCCCGCTGAGCTGTCGGGGAACCCGCACCGTGGATTTTTTTTTTCCTTCTTCTTTCTTCTTTCTTCCACGAGATTTTTTCCCCCCTCCCCTTTCCTACCTTGTCCTCTTTACTCAACTTGCGGGTTTTGTCCTCCCGCATCCAAGTACTTCGTTCCACAAAAGCAGACTGTCTTGGGAAATCCGCTGCCAGACCGACGCCGCGAGGGGATCTGAAAGAAAGAGAGGAGAGAGAGGGTTTGAGGAGGGGAGGTCACAACATTCATTTCAACGCAGGACGGCGGAAATGGAGACGAGACTGGGAGCACTACGCTGATAAGAGGCTTACAGAAGAGAGAAAGACGGAGGGTGGGAGAGAGACAGAGAGTAGTAGTATGAAGAGCTGAACGAAAGAAGAATGAAGCAGGCGGGAGGGGGGGGGGGGGGGGGGGGGTGACTTTACTTAGAGGAAGATGGTAAATAAAAATTTTTAAAAAACCCACACACACAGGGAAGGGTTTGCTCAGTGTGGTTGTGAGTGTGTGTATGCCGAGTCTTTTCAATTTTCATTTTCAATATCTATATCGTATACTGACGTTCTGTGCTTTGAAGTATATTTGTGTACACACACACATAAATCACTACCGATTATCATTCCCACCTAAAAGACCTTTGAACGGCAAAATCCTAAGGGTATCAGTCCCACTGTTATTCGACGTTATTGATTGGTGTTATCACAAAGAGAGTGTTTCTCTTCGAGAGCGCAAAGCAACAAGACAAGTTCGTTTTGCAGTGCTTACTTCAGCCTGATTTTCCCTTTCTTACCCACTCCACACACACACCTTAAAATACATAGGCCTAATATGCAATATACAACCTAAGTCGTAAATTAGTATTACCATTCCAGTGAAATGCTTGATGTTTAAACAGTCACAGAACAAAATTATCTCCCTGTTAATTAAGGTGATTAAAACTGCCATTCACTGATACGCACAGGAATGTTCTTCGTGTTCTAAATAGCTGTATCTGCGTTTGTGTTGAATTTTCCACAAACCAGACCGATCCACGTTTGTTTTAAAACTCAAACTCCCTTTGCATTTAAGAATAGAATTCAAAACAAATTCAAATAAGATCAATTGAGGGGTCTTTTTTTTTAATATAGGACCTCTAGGTCTCGGCAAAAAATATGGAAATCACGTCATAATTTTCATTCCTGGCTATTTTCGGTTCAATTCTGTTTGTCCCACATTCAAACACTGAGACTAACGTCAGGACTGATCGACAATGACAGACCTGTCCAAAAAGGACGGGGGGGGGGGGGGGGGGGGGTGGGGGTGGGGGTTAAAAACAAAAACGTGACAACAGGAAGATACGTCAATAGTGTCGACAAGTTTTTTTGTTTTTTTTTTAGCTAGGTACCGCAACGGGCGGCGAGAACTAATCCACGGACATATCCGCTTTTAGCTGAGGCATTGCAGGAGAAGTGAGGTAACAAGCCCTTATCCAGAACCATAATCGTCCATTGTTCCCAACAGGAGGCACCTTTGTTTTATATCGCTGGCATCACGCAGTCACATAACACCAATTAAAAACCACCGGCGTATTTCTCCTTAGGACAGCAGAACCTAACCGAAACGATCATATCCGGGGATTCACCATCACGAGCTCGGGTCTAACACCTCAAAACACTGCTTCTAGTAGTACTGTAACAAAAGTCCATTCTTCTCCGACTCAGCGCTGAGCTGTTTTTCAACAAACTGGGGAACAAAAAAAAAAAAAAGAAAACCTTATTCTATCCACACCTTGGCGACGCTGAAGACGAGTGTATGAACAACAACACAAGAGGATCAGCTCGTCCACACACGGAGTGAACGAACTGGGTACTGAGCAAGTCGTTCGGCCTTCTCGTCTGCTTCTTCTCGAATAGGGCGAACGAACAAGGGCTTTCTCTCTCTCTCTCTTTCCGTCTCTCTCTCATTTCCGCGACACACACGCACACACACACACAGACAGCAAGAATGCCTGACAAACTCCCTCCTCCCTTCTCCTGGATTCCCCTCCCTTTCCCCCCTCCCACCCCCCCCTCCACCTCCTTTCCTCCAGCTACCACCACCCTTTCCACTCCTTTCTCCTCTATGATCCCGCTTTACCACCATCTGCGCCTCCACCAGTCCCCTCTGTCTTCTCCTCCCTCTCTCCCACCCTGACAGCAATCTCCTTCTTCCCCCTCCACGTCTTCCTCCTCTTCCCCCTTCTCCTCCTCCGCCTTCTCCACCTCCGCCCTACTCCCGCCCCCCCTCCCCCACGCCATACACTCTCCCGTTCCAGAATTCCCCCCTCTTCACCACGCCAGCCAGCGACCTCCTCCACGTCCTTACTCTCCCCCCTCCTCCTCCTCCTCCTCCTCGGCACCACCTTCCCCTCTCAGCCCTCCTCTCTTTCCCACCCTCTCCCAGTCCATGCGCGGAAAATGAGCGGCTCTTATCGCTGACAGAGAAGATGGAGTCCGGGCAGCGAGGGGAAGGAAGAAAAAAGGAGGGGGGGGGGGGCTCCAGATAAGGAAGAGGGAGAAAGGGAAGGTACTCCCTCCTCCCCCTCTCTCTCTCTCTCTCTTCCTCCCCCCCAACACCACCACCACCACATGGCACTGTTCCACCCCTCTGCTCTTTCTCACCCCAACCAAACCTCCTCTCTCTCCGCTTGATCATCCCCCCCTCCCATTACCTTCCTCCACCCTCCCCCCTTCTCTCCCCCATGCTGCCACACACAGACTGGACTCCACCCAACACCACACCCTCTCCCACCAGACCCCCTCCCCTTCCTCCCCCTCTTTCTCCTCTCTCTCTCTCTCTCTCTCTCGCTGGCCACCATTCCCGAGGCTTGTGAGCATCAGGCCCCTTTATCTAATCCCGAGGCAATCGGATGTGAAATAGTTCATGTGCGTCCTAATTGACTTGTAGCGCTCGGCTAATGCTGCCCACTCTCCTCCCCTCACAGCACCCCCACGCACCCCTTCCCCCCATCCCCCACCCCTCACCCAATCCAATGCCTCACCCACCCCCTCCTCCCGTGTCAGTCTCAACAACGATAAACGAAAGCAGAGCTTGAAGCCCCGCCTACCTCAGCTTTTTGATCAAGCGGCCTGACAGTGCTAAACCCTCACAGCAAACGCGCTAGATTTCATTGCCATTACCAAACCCTCTTCTCCCCCTCCTCCGGCTGCTCACCCTCCTACTCCCCCTCCCCCAACCTCAGTCTTCCCCCCCCCCTACCTCCTACCCCTTTCCCTTCCCTACTGTCTGTTTCTTTCCCTTGAACCGTCGCCATACCACCTCGTGCCCTTTTTTGCGATCCAATCACTGGTAACAAAAACAGCCGACCAAAAAAAAAAAAAAAAAAGGAGAAAGAAAAAAAAAGCAAATAAAAAAATTAAAAAAAAAGCTGGGCCCGTGGATAAAAGTCTTCGTTCACGCAGCCCCGTTTCTCTTTCCTGTGCTGTCTCCGTGCCGCCTACTGCCGTCTGCCCAGAGTTTAACCGGGGTTGTGCTTTCCTGTTAATTACGCAAGGAGATTAAAGTAAACAAGCCTCTTGGTTTATGAGGGGGTTCTTTTTTTTCCATCTATATTACATGGAAATCGGATACAGCCCACTCTTCTCTCTCCTCATCCTCCTTCCTCCTCCTCTCCCAAGAACCCTACAAACCCACGATGTATAATGGTAGAAGAGAGGCCTCAAAAACTGATTGCATCCACTCTGTGCGTGTAGCGTGCCTGCGACGATGTTCACCACCACCACCCCTTGCAAGGCCCCACGAAGCCGGCGAGATTAGTCTATGGATAACACATGGTCCACAAACTGCCGCGAGGGCCAGCCAGCAAACAGCCGGAGTGGTGGTGGTGATAGGGGCCGGGAAGGAGAGGGGCGGGAGGGGGGGGGGGGGGGGAGGGTGATTTACAGATGGGGAAAAAAAAGGGGAAAAAAAAAAACAGGAGAAAAAAAAAACGCACCAGCTTGTTCTTTGCTACTTTGTGTGTGTGTGTGTGTGTGTGTGTGTGTGTGTGTGTGCGCGCGCGCGCGTGTGTGTGTGTGCGTATGTGTGTGTGTGCGTGCGTGCGTGTGTGTGTGTGTGTGTGTGTGTGTGTGTGTGTGTGTGTTCGCAGTTCACAACTCTTGCACCATGTTGCCTTGAGAGTCTATCCGAAGTCCTCGACAGTTCGTTGGAGTGATGGAGATCCGTTTAGCATTTACATTCCTGGTGAGGCCATTTAACTGTCTGCTAGCTTCGGTGTGATCGACTGGCTATGTGGTAACTTCAGTAGAAAGAAGGCCACACTTTCTGCTTTCTTTAAACCAACCAATAGTCTCAGAACATCCCTTCTCCCACCCCCACCTTCCCTTCA
>CM031608.1:91185329-91186369 GCA_018398815.1 Conus ventricosus | reverse complement strand
AGCTTTTACGTCTTTATTCTTTTTTCACGCCAGTTCCTCTCAATGTCGCGTCTTAACCCCCATGCCACCCACTTACCCCTCCACCCTCACCCCCCCCCCCCCCCACACACTCCTCATTCCCGTCAAGCGTGACACAAAAGATTTCATTCAAACCGTTGAAAACGTCAGCCGCAAGAACTAACACCGTTAAGCTTCAGTAGCGACGTAACTTTCCCACTGAAACGGGACACGGCGCAGAGCTTTTTGTTGTGAGAGGTGGTCACACAGTGGGGAGAGGTGTTTAACCCACCTCATATCAGTGGTGGTGAGGGTAGGTGCTGGTGGTGGATGGGGGGGGGTGGAGGAAGGGTGGATCGGAGGGTAGAGAGGAAGAGAGGGTGGGTGGTGGGGCGCTTGAATAGGGAAAACTTCTTTTTCCACCTGCCAGGCCGACTTTATGGCCAGGTGAGACGGGAAACACGGCAGCATCCGAAACGCGAGAAGTTCGGGTGATTTTCAGTTCAAAAAGCGCGTTACCGACTAGCCCGATTTGAAATCGCCTGAGAGCTCCGTTTTAAAAGTCAAAAAAGAACGGATTTTGAGGTGTGTGTGTGTGTATGTCTCTCCTCTCACTCCCTCTGTGTGTGTGTGTGTGTGTGGTGTGTGTGTGTTGTGTGTGTGGTGCGCGCGCACGTGTATGTATGTGTATGTGTGGTGTGTGTGTGTGTGTGTGTGTGTGTGTGTGTGTGTGCGTGCGCGCGCACGGTGTGTGTTGTGTGTGTGTGTGTGTGTGTGTGTGTGTGTTGTGCGTGCGCGCGCACGTGTGTGTGTGTGTGTGTGTGTGTGTGTGTGTGTGTGTGTGTGTGTGTGTGTGTGTGTGCGTGCGTGCGTGCGTGTGTGTGTGTGTGTGCGCATGAGAAAGTGCATTGAAAAGAGGGATCAGAGTGTACAATATGTTGTGTTCCATGAAATATTGCGGACAGATTTGTTGCCGACAATGAAGAGAACGCTCCGTCTGTCTGTCTGCCTGTCTCTTTCCTTTTTCTGTCTGTCTGTCTGTC
>CM031608.1:91165329-91177829 GCA_018398815.1 Conus ventricosus | reverse complement strand
ACACACACACACACACACACACACACACACACACACACACACACACACACACAACACACAACACAACACAAACACACACACAACACACACACACACACACACACACACACACACACACACACACACTAAAACCCTCCTTCATTGGAAAATTGTACTCGCATTATGCGGGGGAGTGAAATTGTCTTCTCAATTCCTCAGCGGTGGTCAAGGTCCTCTGTACGTCTTGGTCAAGCTCCCCAGAGGGCGAGTAGGAAGCGGGTGGACAACGTGAACCATCCAACACCTTCTCGCTTCAGTGAGCGTCAGTAAACTCACCGGCACGAACCCACCTACCTCTCACCCCCCCCCCCATCCTTCCCTCCATACCCCCCCCCCCCCCCCCAAATCCCTAGACTCACCCCACCAGAGGCCTCCATAGAAAGGACACCCTCAGACCTCAGATCCCAGATTCTTTGGGGACGGTGTTGGTTACACAGTCCAGGAGCCTATAGATCTATCCAGCCCAGCTGGTTTTCACATCCCACGGGGCTCACAATGCAGAGGATACTGGTGAGACCTCCCCCCCCCCCCCCCCCCCCCCCCCCCCCCCCCCCCCACCACCCCCCATCCCCCCCCCCCATGTTATCTAGTCATAGCCCTGTTTGCGCGGTGGTCTCTTTGTCTCTCTGAAAGTGCGAGTGTGTGTGCCAGCGCGTGCGCGCGCGCGCGCGTTTGTGTGTACGTGTATGTGTGTGCGTGCGTTGTGTGTGTGTGTGTGTGTGTGTGGACGCACGCGTATATGTTAGTGTGGTATGTGTGTTCATGTGTGTACGTGAGTTAGTGTGTGTGCGTGTGTGTGCGTGTGTGGTCGTCTTGTGTACGTTGTGGCTATTGAAACACGGCCAAGGATGCGCTCAATCACATACATCTCCGCCTATCTTTACCTTTCCCCTGTTTGCCTTTCCGTGGATTGAGAGACAGTCGCCAGCAAGCGAGCGATAATAGCTAAACCCAGTCAAGCGTGGTAAAGGAGATTTTTCCAGTTGACGTTCCGGCTGAGTGGACCAACACCGTTCTGCTTCGGTGAGCATCATGTAATAGTCGCTTGGGAGGCTGGGTGAAGGGAGGCGGGGGTGGGGGGGGGGGGGGGGGGGGGGGGTGGGGGGGGGGGGGGGGGGGGTGTGAGGGAGGAGGGAGAATGAGCAGGGAGCGAAAGAACCCTGCTGGATGTTCGAGGACATCATATACATACGTAGTTCATGGGAGACATGCCTTCTCTGGCAGTGTTGGTGACTGACAGCTCTCTGGACATCATGGGAGACATCATGCCTTCTCCGGCAGTGTTGGTGACTGACAGCTCTGGACATCATGGGAGACATGCCTTCTCCGGCAGTGTTGGTGATTGACAGCTCTGGACATCACGGGAGACATGCCTTCTCCGGCAGTGTTGGTGACTGACAGCTCTGGACATCATGGGAGACATGCCTTCTCCAGCAGTGTTGGTGACTGATAGCTCTGGACATCATGGGAGACATGCCTTCTCCGGCAGTGTTGGTGATTGACAGCTCTGGACATCATGGGAGACATGCCTTCTCCGGCAGTGTTGGTGACTGACAGCTCTCTGGACATCATGGGAGACATGCCTTCTCCGGCAGTGTTGGTGATTGACAGCTCTGGACATCATGGGAGACATGCCTTCTCCGGCAGTGTTGGTGATTGACTGCTCTGGACATCATGGGAGACATGCCTTCTCCGGCAGTGTTGGTGACTGACAGCTCTCTGGACATCATGGGAGACATGCCTTCTCCGGCAGTGTTGGTGATTGACAGCTCTGGACATCATGGGAGACATGCCTTCTCTGGCAGTGTTGTTGACTGACAGCTCTGGACATCAGCAGCCTGACTTGACCCCTTGCTGCTAACAAGGTTAGGAGTTGCAGACTGTTTTAAAGACGCGTTTCCTGACAGCGAGATATTGATAGATATCTTGCCGTGAGTGATGATGGCGAGAATGTGCACAGGACCGACAAAGAGAGGGTACTAAGGGGGGAGGGGGGGGGGGGGGCTGATTTGATAAGCGTTTTCATCCGATAAATCTGAGTTCTGAATCTGGATCCGGGTTCGCCCAAATTAGCCCTTTTGCAGGAGAGCAACATGAAACGGCTGATCAACACAGCTGATTCCCACGAAGACGAGCGGTGACAGATTCGTCACATTTCGTTACAAACAAAGGCCTAATGTTGTCATTCGCGAATCTAACCTTCTGTGCCACCATCTTTGTCTAGCATGCAAACTGGCCTCGAGATGTGCGAGCCATATTAGCGAACACTCACTACGAGAGGCAGCCAAAAACAAACAAACAAACAGAAAAAAGGCTCCACTCGCCAAACCTGTGCAAATTCTAGCTTCTCGCATCTATGAAATGCAGCTTGAATTCGCCCTCTAGGCCTAATTTCTTTCTCAAACACTTGTTGGCATCCATCGTTACACACACACACACACACCACACACACACACACACACACACCACACACACACACCACCACACCACACACACACACACACACACACACACACACACACACACACACAACACACAAACACACACACACACACACACACACACACAACACACACATCACACACACACACAGAGCTGTTTTCAACTCTTCAAGCTGTCCACAGAGATGTCGGGAAGGTTTTAACTAGAATACAATTCCCATCGTTCATGCTCTCATGGGCCAGCAAACCACCCCATTCCAGACTCATCCACGTCTTACTAACCCCCTTCTCCACCCCCCCCCCCCCCCCCACACACACACCAACCCCCTTTCAATAACGCGCCTGGCCTCCCCCCTTTCTCTCCCCGTTCACCCTCATGGACCCATAGAATCGATGTCTGGGATTACCAGGGCACTGTGACAGATGATGGGCACTGTGACAGATGATGGGCACTGGGACAGATGATGGGCACTGTGGCAGATGATGGCACTGTAACAGATGATACCCAGGGCTGCTGATCTGGTCAAGCCACAGATTCTCCGAAGCTGATGTTACATCCCTGGAACAGAACCCGCAGTAGTGACACGAGTTTTATAGTCAAGAGAACCTGCCAGGTGGCCACCTCATCCTGGCGGCGATGGACGTCAGAGGCGAGTGGAGTGAAGAGAACCTGCCAGGTGGCCACCTCATCCTGGCGGCGATGGACGTCAAGGCGAGTGGAGTGAAGAGAACCTGCCAGGTGGCCACCTCATCCTGGCGGCGATGGACGTCAGAGGCGAGTGGAGTGAAGAGAACCTGCCAGGTGGCCACCTCATCCTGGCGGCGATGGACGTCAGAGGCGAGTGGAGTGAAGAGAACCTGCAGGTGGCCACCTCATCCTGGCGGCGATGGACGTCAGAGGCGAGTGGAGTGAAGAGAACCTGCCAGGTGGCCACCTCATCCTGGCGGCGATGGACGTCAGAGGCGAGTGGAGTGAAGAGAACCTGCCAGGTGGCCACCTCATCCTGGCGGCGATGGACGTCAGAGGCGAGTGGAGTGAAGAGAACCTGCCAGGTAGGCCACCTCATCCTGGCGGCGATGGACGTCAGAGGCGAGTGGAGTGAAGAGAACCTGCCAGGTGGCCACCTCATCCTGGCGGCGATGGACGTCAGAGGCGAGTGGAGTGAAGAGAACCTGCCAGGTGGCCACCTCATCCTGGCGGCGATGGACGTCAGAGGCGAGTGGAGTGAAGAGAACCTGCCAGTGGCCACCTCATCCTGGCGGCGATGGACGTCAGAGGCGAGTGAGTGAAGAGAACCTGCCAGGTGGCCACCTCATCCTGGCGGCGATGGACGTCAGAGGCGAGTGGAGTGAAGAGAACCTGCCAGGTGGCCACCTCATCCTGGCGGCGATGGACGTCAGAGGCGAGTGGAGTGAAGAGAACCTGCCAGGTGGCCACCTCATCCTGGCGGAGATGGACGTCAGAGGCGAGTGGAGTGAAGAGAACCTGCCAGGTGGCCACCTCATCCTGGCGGCGATGGACGTCAGAGGCGAGTGGAGTGAAGAGAACCTGCCAGGTGGCCACCTCATCCTGGCGGCGATGGACGTCAAGGCGAGTGGAGTGAAGAGAACCTGCCAGGTGGCCACCTCATCCTGCGGCGATGGACGTCAGAGGCGAGTGGAGTGAAGAGAACCTGCCAGGTGGCCACCTCATCCTGGCGGCGATGGACGTCAGAGGCGAGTGGAGTGAAGAGAACCTGCCAGGTGGCCACCTCATCCTGGCGGCGATGGACGTCAGAGGCGAGTGGAGTGAAGAGAACCTGCCAGGTGGCCACCTCATCCTGGCGGCGATGGACGTCAGAGGCGAGTGGAGTGAAGAGAACCTGCCAGGTGGCCACCTCATCCTGGCGGCGGATGGACGTCAGAGGCGAGTGGAGTGAAGAGAACCTGCCAGGTGGCCACCTCATCCTGGCGGCGATGGACGTCAGAGGCGAGTGGAGTGAAGAGAACCTGCCAGGTGCCACCTCATCCTGGCGGCGATGGACGTCAGAGGCGAGTGGGGTGAAGAGAACCTGCCAGGTGGCCACCTCATCCTGGCGGCGATGGACGCAGAGGCGAGTGGAGTGGGAAGAGAACCTGCCCGGGGGCCACCTCATCCTGGCGGCGATGGACGTCAAGGCGGTGGAGTGAAGAGAACCTGCCAGGTGGCCACCTCATCCTGGCGGCGATGGACGTCAGAGGCGAGTGGAGTGAAGAGAACCTGCCAGTTGGCCACCTCATCCTGGCGGCGATGGGCGTCAGAGGCGATGGAGTGAAGAGAAACCTGCCAGGTGGCCACCTCATCCTGGCGGCGATGGACGTCAGAGGCGAGTGGAGTGAGAGAACCTGCCAGGTGGCCACCTCATCCTGGCGGCGATGGACGTCAGAGGCCAGTGGAGTGAAGGAACGAGTGGAAGGCAGTCACATTCTTAAAAGAATCTTCAAACTTTACTTATGATGAAGGGAATGGGAAATCAGTCCCATTCTTAACGAATCTTCAAGCTTTACTTATGATGAAGGGAATGGGAAATCGTCACATTCTTAACGAATCTTCAAGCTTTACTTATGATGAAGGGAATGGAAGTCAGTCACATCTAACGAATCTTCAAGCTTTACTTATGATGAAGGGAATGGAAGTCAGTCACATTCTTTAAAGAATCTTCAAGCTTTACTTATGAGAAGGGAATGGAAGTCAGTCACATTCTTAACGAATCTTCAAGCTTTACTTATGATGAAGGGAATGGAAGTCAGTCACATTTTTAACGAATCTTCAAGCTTTACTTATGATGAAGGGGAAAGGAAGTCAGTCACATTCTTAACGAATCTTCAAGCTTTACTTATGAAGAAGGGAAAAGGAAATCGTCACATTCTTTAAAGAATCTTCAAGCTTTACTTATGATTGAAGGAATGGAAGTCAGTCACATTCTTAACGAATCTTCAAGCTTTACTTATGATGAAGGGAATGGAATCAGTCACATTCTTAACGAATCTTCAAGCTTACTTATGATGAAGGGAATGGAAAGGCAGTCACATTCTTAACGAATCTTCAAGCTTTACTTATGATGAAGGAATGGAAGTCAGTCACATTCTTAACGAATCTTCAAGCTTTACTTATGATGAAGGGGAATGGAAGTCAGTCACACTCTTAACGAATCATCAAGCTTACTTATGAAGAAGGAATGGAAGTCAGTCACATTCTTTAAAGAATCTTCAAGCTTTACTTATGATGAAGGGGAAAGGAAGTCAGTCACATTCTTAACGAACTTCAAGCTTTACTTATGATGAAGGGAATGGAAGTCAGTCACATTCTTAACGAATCTTCAAGCTTTACTTATGATGAAGGGAATGGAAGTCAGTCCACATTCTAAAAGAATCTTCAAGCTTTACTATGATGAAGGGGAAAGGAAGTCAGTCACATTCTTAACGAATCTTCAAGCTTTACTTATGATGAAGGGAAGGAAATCAGTCACATTCTTTTAAAGAAAACTTCAAGCTTTTTCTTATGATGAAGGAATGGAAGGCAGTCACACTCTTAACGAATCTTCAAGCTTTACTTATGATGAAGGGAATGGAAGGCAGTCACCACTCTTAACGAATCTTCAAGCTTTACTTTTGATGAAGGGAATGGAAGGCAGTCCCCACTCTTAAAAGAATCTTCAAGCTTTACTTATGATGAAGGGAATGGAAGTCGTCACATTCTTAACGAATCTTCAAGCTTTACTTATGATGAAGGGAATGAAGTCAGTCACATTCTTAACGAATCTTCAAGCTTTACTTATGATGAAGGGAAATGGAAGTCAGTCACATTCTTAACGAATCTTCAAACTTTACTTATGATGAAGGGAATGGAAGTCAGTCACATTCTTAACGAATCTTCAAGCTTTTCTTATATGAAGGGGAAAGGGAAATCAGTCACATTCTTAACGAATCTTCAAGCTTTACTTATGATGAAGGGAATGGGAAGTCAGTCACATTCTTAACGAATCTTCAACTTTTCTTATGATGAAGGGAATGGAAGTCAGTCACATTCTTAACGAAACTTCAAGCTTTACTTATGATGAAGGAATGGAAGTCAGTCACATTTTTAACGAATCTTCAAACTTTTCTTATGATGAAGGGAATGGAAGTCAGTCACATTCTTAACGAATCTTCAAGCTTTTCTTATGATGAAGGGAATGGGAAATCAGTCACATTCTTAACGAATCTTCAAGCTTACTTATGATGAAGGGGAAGGAAGTCAGTCACATTCTTAACGAATCTTCAAGCTTTTTCTTATGATGAAGGAAAGGAAGTTCAGTCACATTCTTAACGAATCTTCAAGCTTACTTATGATGAAGGGAATGGAAGTCAGTCACACTCTTAACGAATCTTCAAGCTTTACTTAGATGAAGGGAATGGAAGTCAGTCACTTCTTAACGAATCTTCAAGCTTTACTTATGATGAAGGGAATGGAAGTCAGTCACACTCTTAACGAATCTTCAAGCTTACTTATGATGAAGGGAATGAAGTCAGTCACACTCTTAACGAATCTTCAAGCTTTACTTATATGAAGGGAATGGAAGTCAGTCACATTCTTTAAAGAATCTTCAAGCTTTACTTATGATGAAAGGAATGGAAGTCGTCACATTCTTAACGAATCTTCAAGCTTTACCTTAAAGATGAAGGGAAAGGAAGTCAGTCACATCTTAACGAATCTTCAAGCTTTACTTATGATGAAGGAATGGAAGGCAGTCACACTCTTAACGAATCTTCAAGCTTTACTTATGATGAAGGGAAAGGAAGGCAGTCACACTCTTAACGAATCTTCAAGCTTTACTTATGATGAAGGGAAATGGAAGGCAGTCACACTCTTAACGAATCTTCAAGCTTTACTTATTTAATGAAGGGAATGGAAGTCAGTCACATTCTTAACGAATCTTCAAGCTTTACATATGAAGGGAATGGAAGTCAGTCAACATTCTTTAAAGAATCTTCAAGCTTTTCTTATGATGAAGGGAATGGAAGTCAGTCACATTCTTAACGAACTTCAAGTTTACTTATGATGAAGAAAGGAAGTCAGTCACATTCTTTAAAGAATCTTTAAGCTTACTTTTGATGAAGGGGAAAGGAAGTCAGTCACATTCTTAACGAACTTCAACTTTACTTATGATGAAGGGAATGGAAGTCAGTCACATTCTTAACGAATCTTCAAGCTTTACTTATGAAGAAGGGGAAAGGAGTCTCACAAACTTAACGAATCTTTAAGCTTACTTATGATGAAGGGAATTTGGGAAATCAGTCACATTCTTAACGAATCTTCAAGCTTTACTTATGATGAAGGGAATGGAAGTCAGTCACATTCTTAACGAATCTTCAAGCTTTACTTATGATGAAGGGAATGGAAGTCAGTCACATTCTTTAAAGAATCTTCAAGCTTTACTTATGATGAAGGGAAAGGAAGTCAGTCACATTCTTAACGAATCTTCAAGCTTTTCTTATGATGAAGGGAATGGAAGTCAGTCACACTCTTAACGAATCTTCAAGCTTTACTTATGATGAAGGAATGGAAGTCAGTTTACATTCTTAACGAATCTTCAAACTTTACTTATATGAAGGGAATGGAATCAGTCACACTCTTAACGAATCTTCAAGCTTTACTTATGATGAAGGGAATTGGAAGTCAGTCACACTCTTAACGAATCTTCAAGCTTTACTTATGATGAAGGGGTGGAAGTCAGTCACATTCTTAACGAATCTTCAAGCTTTACTTATGATGAAGGGAATGGAAGTCAGTCACAAATTTTTAACGAATCTTCAAACTTTACTTAGATGAAGGAATGGAAGTCAGTCACATTCTTAACGAATCTTCAAGCTTTACTTATGATGAAGGGAATGGAAGGCAGTCACCTCTTAACGAATCTTCAAGCTTACTTATGATGAAGGGAATGGAAGGCAGTTTACACCCCTTTAAAGAATCTTCAAGCTTTACTTATGATGAAGGGAATGGAAGGCAGTCACACTCTTAACGAATCTTCAAGCTTTACTTATGATGAAGGGAATGGAAGTCAGTCACAATTTTTAACGAATCTTCAAGCTTTACTTTTGATGAAGGGAATGGAAGTCAGTCACATTCTTAACGAATCTTTAAGCTTTACTTATGATGAAGGGAATGGAAGTCAGTCACATTCTTAACGAATCTTCAAGCTTACTTATGATGAAGGGAATGGGGAAATCAGTCACATTCTTAACGAATCTTCAAGCTTTTTCTTATGATGAAGGGAATGAAGTCAGTCACATTCTTAACGAATCTTCAAGCTTTACTTATGATGAAGGGAATGGAAAATCATCACTTCTAACGAATCTTCAAGCTTACTTATGATGAAGGAATGGAAGTCAGTCACATTCTTAACGAATCTTCCCAAACTTTACTTATGATGAAGGGAATGGAAGTCAGTCACATTTTTAACGAATCTTCAAGCTTTACTTATGATGAAGGGAATGGGAAATCAGTCACATTCTTAACGAATCTTCAAGCTTAAATTATGATGAAGGGAATGGAAGTCAGTCACATTCTTAACGAATCTTCAAGCTTTACTTATGATGAAGGAATGGAAGTCAGTCACATTCTTACCGAATCTTCAAGCTTTACTTATGATGAAGGGAAAAGGGAAATCAGTCACACTCTTAACGAATCTTTTAAGCTTTACTTATGTGAAGGGAATGGGAAGTCAGTCACATTCTTTAAAGAATCTTCAAGCTTTACTTATGATGAAGGGAATGGAAGTCATCACACTCTTAACGAATCTTCAAGCTTTACTTATGATGAAGGGAATGGAAGACAGTCACATTCTTAACGAATCTTCAAGCTTTACTTAGATGAAGGGAATGGAAGTCAGTCACATTCTTAACGAATCTTCAAGCTTTACTTATGATGAAGGGGAATGGAAGTCAGTCACATTCTTAACGAATCTTTAAGCTTTACTTATGATGAAGGGGAAAGGAAGTCAGTCACAAATTTTTAAAAGAATCTTCAAGCTTTACTTATGATGAAGGGGAAAGGAAGTCATCACATTCTTAACGAATCTTCAAGCTTTACTTATGATGAAGGGAATGGAAGTCAGTCACATTCTTAACGAATCTTTAAGCTTTTCTTATGAGAAAGGGGAAAGGAAGTCAGTCACACTCTTAACGAATCTTCAAGCTTTACTTATGAGAAGGGGAAGGAAGTCAGTCACATTCTTAACGAATCTTCAAGCTTTACTTATGATGAAGGGAATGGAAGTCAGTCACACTCTTAACGAATCTTCAAGCTTTACTTATGATGAAGGGAATGGAAGGCAGTCACATTCTTAACGAATCTTCAAGCTTTACTTATGATGAAGGGAATGGAAGTCAGTCACACTCTTAACGAATCTTCAAGCTTTAACTTATGATGAAGGGAATGGAAGGCAGTCAAAATTCTTAACGAATCTTCAAGCTTTACTTATGAGAAGGGAATGGAAGTCAGTCACACTCTTAACGAATCTTCAAGCTTACTTATGATGAAGGGGGCCGGAATAGCTCAGTTGGTAGAGCGCCGGACTCGTGATCCTGAGGTTAGGGGTTTTGAATTTCGGTACAGGGGGATTTTTCCCTTTGAGTTAACATTGGTTCTGACTCCATTCCCCATACAGTCCTTCGAATGAGACTATAAATCGAGGTTCCCTGTTGAACGCACGCACAACATCTTGCACACACGTCAAATCCCATCACCAACTTTCGGGAAAGAAGGCCAGTTTGGCCGTTGGTATAGATGATACGTTACACATAGCATGCAGCTTCCCCGAAGATGGAGTATGGCTGCCGTAATGGCGGGATAAAAAAACGGTCGTACACACAAAAGTGTCAGAATCTTCAACTCGATGCAGGTGGGAAACCCAAAGAAAGAAGGGTCAGTGTCTTGATCGTTTTTTTTTTTTTCCTTTTTTTCCCCACCAATCAGGAACGACAACTTTTCGTGCATCAGTCACAGGGGAAAACCCAAAAAGGAAGTGACTTCGGGTGTAATGTCCACATTCACTTCAGATGATAAAAACGGGAATAACTTTCCAGGAGAACGCGGAGAAGGGAACTGTGTAAACTCTTAACCATGTTGAGGCCATTATCAATTACATCAACCTTTGCATCGCCAATTCAGAACGTCTGGTTTGGTTGCGAAATCTCGGTGATTCAACGGCAATTTCTTATTTAAGGACGCTTTCCTTAGTTCCATGCTCATTTAAAATGTGTTCCAATATTGTTGCGTTAGCCTACTCGGTAATTTCGATGTTTGTGGTGTTAAAAAAAACAAACAAACAAAAAAAAAAAAAAAAAAAAAAAACGCCTTACGCGCTGCATGAACTGGTCACGTTCACGCAAAGGGAAGCAATCACGTAAACGCTCTCATGCAATCAAAATCAATTCATTCTTGGCTGATCTAATTTTTTTTTTCATTTTCGTTTTGTAAAAGTAACATTCCATTCAAAACGGTTGTAATATTACTAATCCATAGCACTTTGGAAATCAAGAAGCAGAATTTTGAACACAGAATGAAACTGAACAACCTCAACAGTCCCCGGCTCAGAGGCCTGACGCTCTGCCTCAATCCAGCACCAGCCGGCAGTGTTTGGCAGTATATGATGACGTGCTCTCACTCTCCAACGAAAAATCATAAAGATCTCATTGGAAACAACGATTATAATCATATATTCGCAACAGAACGATCGGTACAAACAAGATCACGGATCACCGAGTTTAAAAAAAGAAAAAAAAAAAAAAGGGGGGGGGGGGGGGTTCGTCAGAAGCTCTGAATCTAGTTACACCAACTAACGGTTCGGCTGATTAAGAACAGCCAGAAGGGAGACTGCCAATTAGTATGTCAGGCGCCAAGAGATTTGAACTGGTAACCGTCTGAAAGGGAAGGGGGGGGGGGGGGGGAAGGGGAGGGGGGGGGGGGAGTGCCCTGATCAAACTGTGAAAGACCAGTTTCAGGGCTTTAGGTTACAACCTCTATCCCCCACATGCAGCCCCCTCGGTGTCCGGCAGTGTCCAGCACCCACTCGAGCGTAGCAAAGGAGATTGTCGGTTGACGTGTCCAGCCGAGTGAACTAACGCGGTTCCGCTTCAGTGACCATTGTTAAGACGAACGAACCCTGGGGGGAGAAAAGGGGGGGGGGGGGGGGGGGGGAGAAACCCCCAATCCTCCTCCCTCCCCCTCTTCCCTATTGTTGTCTGGGGACGACGTGGTTCATGGGCAGGTTTACTCTCCTTCTCTCCCTCCCCCCACCTCCCCGCCCTTTGCGTACAGTGCCGTTATAGTGTCCAGGCTCTGAACCTCAGGGTTGACACCTTGTCGTGAACACAAGTGACCAGTTTCAGAGGCGATGGGGGGGGGGGGGGGGGGGGGGGGGGG
Organism: Conus ventricosus; assembly: GCA_018398815.1. Taxonomy (NCBI): domain Eukaryota; kingdom Metazoa; phylum Mollusca; class Gastropoda; order Neogastropoda; family Conidae; genus Conus; species Conus ventricosus. The sequence continues at coordinate 91,165,922 of CM031608.1, read as the reverse complement.
GGGGGGGGGGGGGGGGGGGGAGGGGGGGAGGGGGGGGCGAGGGGGAAGGGGAGAGTGGGGTCCGATTCATCCTGTTTGATTTCGCCCTTTCAGGGACGATCTCACGTTGGAGCAAAGAAGTACTCGGTGTCAGTTTGCCCTGCCATACTTTTAGTTCGCCCCTTTTCCCAGTCCTGAATGATGTGAATAACACGCACGCGAGCGAGCACGCGCGCTCACACACACACACACACACACACACACACACACACACACACACACACACACACACACACACACACACCTTTCAGTGATTCTTTTTATATCATGGCATGGGTATTAAATAAAACATTCCTGATTTTCTTCAAATGTGACCTCAATTTCTACGTAAAGAAAGTCGACGCTGGATGGGCATAAAAGTGGTTCTGTTCAAAGTACATGGCCCTGTGGTTCTCAAAACCGTGGTTGAGGTAACTAATATTCATGTTTAACGTCGTCCTTTTCATAACCCCCCCCCTCCTCCCCCACCTCCTCTCTGCTTATGTTAAAGAAAAGTGTAATGGAGACTGTAGAGCGTTTTCGGCTGAATGAATGTAACTCTGGTCTTCGATCTG
>CM031608.1:91155329-91160329 GCA_018398815.1 Conus ventricosus | reverse complement strand
AAAACGTAACAAACAGCATCCAGTAACGATGATACTGGACCAAAAAACGTAACAAACAGCATCCAGGAACGATGATACTGGACCAAAAAACGTAACAAACAGCATCCAGGAACGATGATACTGGACCAAAAAAACGTAACAAACAGCATCCAGGAACGATGATACTGGACCAAAAAAACGTAACAAACAGCATCCAGGAACGATGATACTGGACCAAATAACGTAACAAACGGCATCCAGTAACGATGATACTGGACCAAAAAACGTAACAAACGGCATCCAGTAACGATGATACTGGACCAAAAAAAACGTAACAAACGGCATCCAGTAACGATGATACTGGACCAAAAAACGTAAACAAACAGCACCCAGTAACGATGATACTGGACCAAAACACGTAACAAACAGATCCAGTGAACGATGATACTGGACCAAAAAACGTAACAAACAGCATCCAGTAACGATGATACTGGACCAAAAAAACGTAACAAAACAGGCATCCAGGAACGATGATACGGACCAAAAAAACGTAACAAACAGCATCCAGGAACGATGAAAAACTGGACAAAAAAACGTAACAAACAGCATCCAGGAGGACATGGTTACTGGACCAAAAAACGAAAACACAGCATCCAGGAACGATGATACTGGACCAAAAAACGTAACAAACAGCATCCAGTAACGATGATACTGGACCAAAAAACGTAACAAACGGATCCAGGAACGAGATACTGGACCAAAAAAACGTAACAAACAGATCCAGTAACGATGATACTGGACCAAAAAACGTAACAAACGGCATCCAGGAACGATGATATGGACCAAAAAACGTAACAAACAGCATCCATGTACGATGATACTGGACCAAAAAACGTAACAAACGGCATCCAGGAACGATGATACTGGACAAAAACGTAACAAACAGCATCCAGTAACGAGTGATACTGGACAAAAAACGTAACAAACAGCATCCAGTAACGATGATACTGGACCAAAACGTAACAACAGCATCCAGTAACGATGATATGGACCAAAAAACGAACAAACAGCATCCGTAACGATGATACTGGACCAAAAAACGTAACAACAGCATCCAGAACGATGATACTGGACAAAAACGTAACAAACAGCATCCAGTAACGATGTTGGACCCTGCATTCATCCTTCTTGCTCTCCCCTCTCTCAGAGAAGAGAGAGAGGAGAGGAGAGGAGGAGGGGAGGTGAGAGAGAGAGAGAGATGAGAGAGAGAGTGGAGGAGAGAGAGGAGAGGAGGGAGGAGAGGAGGGGAGAGAGAGAGATGAGAGAGAAAAGAGAGAGAGACACGGAAAACTTCTGTCAATCTCTCTCTCTCTTCTCAACTCGCCTGCAAAATAAAATCGCTGTCCAAGCACTGTATTTACTCTTCGTTGATCTTGTTCGCCAGTTGTGTTTGTTTGGTCGGTGGAAGACTCCAGTGTCGAAGCGCCTTGCTTCTGTCTTCGTTCCGTTCGTTTGGAGTTCTAGTTTCATAACAGTTTGATCTCTTTCTTCAGTTAACTCTTTCCTGGAATGCTCTGCTTCTGAATGCCCCCCCCCCCCCTTCCCCCCCCCCCCCCCCCCCCCCCCCCCCTCTGTCCCCCAACACACTGAACTAGGAAATAATGTTGGACTACCTTCATGCAGTCCCGCTCCCTCACCTTCTGACAAGGTCTGTGCCGGTGAGTTCCTTCTTTTTGTTAACTTTCTTTAACTTTGCTTGTTTTTTGTGTGTTCCCCCCCCCCCCCCCCCCCCCCCCCCCCCCCCCCCCCGTTTTTGTCCGTCTTCAATGTCGTATTCCTGTTTTCTGCATTTAACTTTGCTTTTTTTTTTCCCTTTTTTTTTCTCTTTCTTTTTTGGTCCGTTTTCACAATGTCGTATATCCTGTTTTCTTCATTGGTGGACCATTCTTCTCTCTCTGTCCTGGAGACTCTTTCATACACCGTCTTCCGGGTTACACCTTTCGACATGCTTTTTTTCCCCTTCCTTTTTAAAACCGTGACGAGTCTGCGGTCAACATTAAATACACGTTGAATAGTGGACACAACTTGCCCATTCTGCGGCGTCTTTTTGCATACTCTGCCCTTTAAAAATGTATTTTTTGTTACATTTGTGTGTGTGTGTGCACGCGCGCGTGTGTGTGTGTGTGTGTGTGTGTGTGTGCGTGCGCGCACCCGCGCTGGGGTTTGATTTATACTTAAAATTTTTTTTTACTCTGAGAGTGATAAATTACGCGGAATGTCTGGCGCTCTCAGCACGGGGCCAGTCTGATCCGCGTTAAGAACGGCAATAAATTCACTACCACGTCAATCAATTCACTACCACGTCATCTACTGTAAGTACACAGTGCCCTTTGTTATTGACACTTTTCCATGATGTCACGTTGTTTCCCACAGTGTCAGGACGTGACCCTCCGTGGCGACAGCCCCGAAAAGGCTTCGTGTGAAACCGGCTGGACCATCGTCATCAACACTGTCGTCAACGACCACGTCAAGGATCAGATGTGCCTCCTACTGGCTGGAAGCCCTCCAGGACAAAGGAAAACTTGCAGATTGAGGTCTGCATACTTCCTGGCAGTTGTTACGATTGGCAGTAGTGTTGTCTGGGTCCGTATGGCTGGGGGGGGGGGGGGGGGGGGGGGGGGGGTGTCGCCTGTCGCTCGCTCTCTCAGCTCTGGTTTCGTGTGAAATGAATACTATGAACTTTGGGGCCCTTAAATGGAAGAGAAACAGATCGGAAAAGCAAAGAAGAGTGTAGAAAGGGAAGCAGGGAAAGCGAAGTGGTGGGGGTGGGGGATGGGGGTGGGGGTACGGGGTGTGAAAAGGAAGCAGGAAAGTGAAGAAGGAAAGGAGGAAATTGGAGGGGTAGAGAGGGGGGGGAGGGGGAGGGGGGGGAGGACTGAAAGAGAGAAGAATGAAGGACGGGAGGCTTGCTTGAAAGTTTCTGTTTCCTGGGTAAAGTATGGACTGCTAATTGAAACAGAACAGAATACAAAAAAAGCACTCGGCAGCCGGTAATCTCCGCCAAGGAGTAGTGAATCTTAGATCCGTTCTTCGAGTCACTTTATGGATGATTTTTTTTCTACAATGGGAAGTAATAGTTGATACGGACTGAAAGAGTTATTTTCCATGAAATAAAAAAAATGACAGGACTTGAAAAATGTAAAATCTCAAACGTTCATGCCACAAGAAAAATATGTTAACATCTCATGAGAATTTATCACTTCGTAAACAGGTATCAGTTCATACAAATGAATTCAAAGTGTTCACATTCAGTGGATTTAAAACACACACGCAAAAAGGAAGAAAAAAAAAGAAAAAAAAAAGAGACAACGACGAAATGTCCAACAGATCCTGAATCCGTTCTTTGGTCCTGATCCACAAAGCGGATTCGCACCAACATTTAATGGGTGTGTTCTTAAGCCCCACTCCATCTCTATGTACTGTTTGAGTCGGTTCATTAGGTTTTTTTTTTGTGTGATGCAGGTTCAACTCATCTCATCGGGCCGTTACTAATATGGCGTCTGATCGGGAAATGCGCCATTCATCTCTGCCTTAAAAAAATCTGTTGGGTTCACTGGGCTCCATTCCAGAGTTTGACACAGATTGGTTAAAATAGGTTCGTTAGCTTTCGGCATAGTCTTGATGACAGACAGACAGACAGACAGGCAGACAAACGAACCAGCCAACGAACCGCGGATGAAAAACGTTACCTAAATGGCTGGAAGAGCATGGAGGGAGACCACAGACACCCACCAAGGCTGAGCAGTCCTGAGACTATTATTAACTCTAGTAAGATCCTGACTCCCGTTCTAACTAACAGTGTCCAAACCCTTGTCAAACTACCATACAAAGTTCACTTTGTTCAATGGATCTAGGTTATAATCTAGATCTACACCAAATCTGACAAGCTCATGGATACCAATACTTCTCTGATAGACAATGCTTCGAAATTCGCAAGGGAGGTAATTAATGTTAGAGCTCGTGTTCAGCAGAGTGATCCCGCCGTGTTCTTGGGACAGATGTCACTGGTGGGCACGCCTGACCTGAAGCAATTTTATCCCCATCAGAAAAACTCAATATTTTCAACGAGCGAGCGAGAGGAGAGAGAGAGAGAGAGAGAGAGAGAGAGAGAGAGAGAGAGAGAGAGACCGAAGAGAGAGAGGTCTCTGGACGGAAGAGAGGGTGGATGGATGGTGGATGATTGGAGATGGATGGAAAGAAAGAAATAGAGAAACAGTAGACAAAGAGAGATGAAAAATGGAAAGAGAGAATACCAAAGCGTGGGTGTGAAACTGTACACCTTGAAGTGCAGCAAACGATATCCTGATTTTTTTTTTGTATCGTAGAGTGCGCTTCAACTAAAACGTTTGACCCTTCAAATCTAATCGCTTGTCCCACAAGCTGAGAAAAGGTAACTCTAGTTGCAATGCAATGGCACGCGTCACATTACCCCGATTTTGTCTTTCCAGAACAGGTCTGTTAGCCTTTCCCGTTCTTTCTTTTTTTTTTTCTCTCCCCTCCACACACCCCCGTAAAAATATAAAGGTACATGCATAGTTACTTTAGAAATTTACGACATTGTACGTAGGAAAAAGCTCGAGCTATATCTCACAGAAAATTAAAAGCAACAACAACAAAACAACAACAACAACAAGAAAACAACAACAACAGAACAGCAGCAACAACACCAATACAACAACGAGAAGAAAACAACAAAACAACAACAACAACAACAACAGAACAGCAACAACAACAGAACAGCAACAACAGAACAGCAACAACTGAACAGCAACAGCAACAAAACAACAACACCAGAACAGCAGCAACAACAACAACAACAGAACAGCAACAACAACAACAGAACAACAACAACAACAACAGAACAGCAACAGCAACAGAACAGCAGCAACAACAGAACAGCAACAACAGAACAGCAACAACAGAACAGCAACAGCAACAGAACAGCAACAACAGAACAGCAA
>CM031608.1:91147829-91150329 GCA_018398815.1 Conus ventricosus | reverse complement strand
CTTCTTCCCTTTCTCTCCCTTCCTCCCCCGCCTCAAGCCCAGATCAGGATCTTCTTCGTTCAGCCAGCGTCAGTTTGTTCTACTTGTCCTCCTTTATTTTTTTCCTTCACAATATTTTCCTAACCTTTTCCTCACATTTAAAAAAAAAAGAAAAAAAAAGGTGTCTACGTTGACCAGCGTGTCCCCTTCCTGTCTTATTTTGTTATTCTTCTCCCTCCCCCCCCCTCCCCCCCCCCCCCCCCCCGACCTTTTTCCATGATCATTTTTTTTTCGAATTCCATTTCTCGATTCTTTTCTTTCTCCTATTCTTTCCTACTTTTTCAAAAAGAAAATTAAAAAAATATACTTTCTCCCCAGCCTTTCCTGCTTCTTCCTTCCCTTCCCTATTTTCCCCACTTTCCCCTAGTTTCTCAATACTTTCCCCCTAGTTTCTCAATACTTTCCCCTATCTTTTCCTTACTTCTACCCGACCGCTCCTACTTTCCCCTATCTTTTCCTTACTTCTACCTGACCGCTCCTACTTTCCCCTATCTTTTCCTTACTTCTACCTGACCGCTCCTACTTTCCCCTATCTTTTCCTTACTTCTACCTGTCCGCTCCTACTTTCCTCTATCTTTTCCTTACTTTTGCCTGACCGCTCCTACTTTCCCCTATCTTTTCCTGCTTGTCTCTACCCGCACTTCCTTTTTGCCACCCAAGTTAGTGGATGTGCATTGACGACTGTTTGCTAACCTTATGCCCACATCGTCTTGTTTCGTTTTATCAAGACTGAGTAACCAGTGCAGTGAATATTCATGGGCTATATTATGCTAATCTTATCCGAAACCGAGCATAACTCTTCTCTTGTTAAACACCAAGACGGAATGACCAGGTCAATGAGTATACATCGATTGTGTGCTAAACCATATCTCAAACCTGTTTCGATTGTTTCTGGTCAAAATTGATAGTCATTAATACCGGATGGTTTATTTGGTGGATATCCATCTATCTAAGCTAACTCTGACCTTTCTTTAGTTTTACGTGTTAAATATTAAGTCAATTAACTGGGTATACATCTGTCGTAACTCGCACTGTCTCAAACCCATGTTGAGTCTTCCTCGTCAAATGTAAGGGCGGAATGACTGATTCAGTGACTGATTCATTGACTGATTCAATGACTGATTCAATGGATGTACATCAACTGTATGACTGACGGGGATGAGGAGGAGGGGGAGGAGGAGGAAGGGGATGGAGGGAAGTTGGGAACGGTTTATTTTGTTTTGTTTTGTTTTCTAAAAGGAAAACGGTGGCTGCAGAGCAAGAGCTAAGAGAAGGCAATCCATGATTAGAAGCGTACAGGAACGGAGCAAGAGAAGGCAATCCATAATTAGAAGCGTACAGGAACGGAGCAAGAGAAGATAATACACCGTTAACACACAGAGGAAAGAAATAAGAGAAGATAATCAATACACCGTTTAACACTTACGGCGATTACAGGCGACAAAGAGAGAGCAGTTCCGTCCCTTCGTTAGCCCCGTGCCGGACGGAAGAACCTGCCATTGCAAGCAGGAAAAGATAACTCTGGTTGTTTTGCCTCTAATCGTACGTCGATCTCGCGCGTGGTTCAGAATTTCCTGGTTTCCTTTTCGCTTGGTAAAACACAACTTCATCATGATCATGCTTCTAAAACGTCGCCTCCTGGTTTGATCAAAATATGAAAGTGTTCTCAAACTCAAGGAAGTGAGCTTACTACACTCCAAGAACGGCGGCTCCAACTACGGCTAGGATTCTTTTACAGGGTGGTTGAGTGTTTGGTGGCAGCGGTCACCCGAGTGACTTCATCACACCGCAGAAACCAGGACGACGCATCCGCTCCACCAGAGACAACAGAACGACAACAGAACGACAACAGAACGTACCTGACACAAAACCCAGTGAAGAACTATATACGGAACAACGATAGGTGCTACTGCGTTCCTGAAACACACGCCGATCAGTACCGTCATTCATACTTCCCAAAGACAATAACTGAGCGGAACCACCTCGACGATAACATCGTCCACCAAAAGTCAGTCGACAGTTTATCTGGCCAGAAGCCGATAATATCATCGCGCTGCGCACCCCCACCGTCGCGCCTACGCCAGTAAATGGATGTTTAGCGACGTCTTAATCCAGATCCAGATCCAGATCCAGTGACAGACTAAAAGCGATGAACTAATATCACGTCTTGTCACGGCTTGTGGGTTTGAGGTGATGCAAATCGTACAACACAGATGTCAACAAGAACAAAATCTCAACAACGGAAAATTCAACTAATGGAGCTGCTAGCTCGTCGAATCAGTTTGCGGACGCCCAGGAATAATTTCATTGCTTCTGCACTCCATAATCTTAACTTCTCGATCGAACTTTTGCCCAATTTCATGAAAACCGTATTTTGTTTATTTCCGTTGTCTTCTTCTCACTCGATAACGCCCATTGCACACGTTCGTTGTCTGGAAGTGTTAAACGTTGTATTGACGGA
>CM031608.1:91137829-91140329 GCA_018398815.1 Conus ventricosus | reverse complement strand
ATCCATTTGGGGAGTATCATTTTATGTGTTGTCTAGGGGTATTATTATTATGTATCATTTCTATATTTGTCCTGACTGAAATCCATTGGGGAGTATCATTTTGTGTGTTGTCTAGGACTGTTCCTGTTAACAGTCTTCCTGGGAGCATTTCATCTGGTCTGCCTTCAGGCCTTTTTTTAAATGCAAAATTACAAGAGTTGACAGGCGCGCAAAAAGAGGACAGTGCGCAGAGACAAATCTCAACTATTTCCGTTCCAGTTGCTGCAGAAAAAGTCAACTAAACTATAACAAAAAACAAGTCAATATATATCCACGTATACATCCTTTCACTTATATACACATAAACCTAAACACATTCGCGCGCACTCTCTCTCTCTCTCTCTCTCTCTCTCTCTCTTCTCTCTCTCTCTCTCTCTCTCTCTCTCACACACATACACACACACACACACACACACACACACACACACACACACACACACACACACACACACACACACACACACACACACACACACACACACACACCACACACACACACACACACATAAAGAGAGAGAAAGAGAGAGGAGAGAGAGGAGAGAGAGAGAGAGAGAGAGAGAGAGAGAGAGAGAGAGAGAGAGATGCAAACATATATGCATATATACGTCTATGCATACATACATGTATTACGTACATATATATAGGTATACATATAACACAGCCGTGTATCAATAATCATCACCATAGGTTTTGAAAAGAAGAAGAGCTGAAATAACTTGTGCATAATATTAACTTGGGAAGGGTGGAAATAACAATACATTTTTCTTTTCTCTCTTTATCCTTCCCCTAGTCCCTTAAATATTTTTTAGATCGAGGCAATCGTCCATTCAATAGAAAAATTCTACAGAGGCACATTTGAATTAATTTTAAGATCACAACAATCATTGTTTGTGTTTGAGAGTAGGAATTTTCCCCCCCTTTTTTCCCCTTTCTTTTCTCCCTTTCTCGTTTAGTAAACTGCTGTTTATAGAAAGAGAATTGGTTTATATGCGGTCCAGGCACTATTGAAATATGTTAGCTTATAGTTAATTTTAGCGTTATATTCTTCAATCTTATATCTGGCATTTAATTGTTTTTGGAAAACAAATATATCTGGAAGATTCTTTTCCATTTTGCATCTATAAATGTACATCCTGGCAAACATTACAATAAACTCTAAGACAGAATCCACTTTTAGGTATTCATCCACTCCGAAAATTACTAGTTCACATGAAATTCCAACATTATACGTGTGTTCACATTTTTCATTCAATAGTTTTTTGAGAGATTTCCAAAACACTTGTACATATCTGCAATTCCACAAAAAAATGTTCAATGGAATCTCTTTCCTCATTACAAAATGAACACTGTAACGTATCGGTTAACCCCATTGCATTCAAAACGATATTAGTCGCAATAATTCGGTGTATGATTCTCATTTGCAACCATTTCAGTTTTACATCCTTGATTGTACTGATTTTATAAAACACATTCTTCCAGGAAATGATTGGATTCATTTTTTCTGACCACTTTGAGCAACAGTTTAGGTTTATTATTGTCTGATGTAAAGTACTCATAATATCGTTTTGCTCCTTTATTGGTGTTTGTTATAATTTTCAATGCATTAGGCACACCATGAATGTAATTAGTATTGTTATTAATTTGTATTCCGTTTTTTCTTAGGTATTGTTTCATTGACGAAATCCATCCATAGTACGTAATAAAGTCAACAGACAAATGTGTACTTGATATGAATTCTCTATGTTTGAAAAATTCCCCATTTTCTTTCAGAAAGTGCCTGATGGAGTATATTCCTTTCTTAATTATATTGTTTTGTTTGATGACAGCATTACCTATTTTGATTTTTTCGTTGTAGAAAACAGGTTCATCTAGCACCTCACAAACATTTTTTTTGCGTAATATTGAGGCAAAAGTTTCTATATACTTTGAAAGTATGGGTCCAAAAAGGGTTAATGTTTGAATAATTTAAACCGTACATTGGTCCGTAACATTCAAAGTTTTTAAGAAAAGGGTACATTTCAACTGCAATATTTATTCATTTATGATTCGTTGTTTTATATTTTCTCTGCCATGAAAGTTTCAGAGCATATATATACTTTCGAATATCTGGTATGTTCAAACCACCTTGTTGTACACTTTTTACTGCCGTTTTTCTACTAATCCTGTCCCCTTTTCCATTCCAAACAAATTGAAAACATAACTTTTGGAGTTTTTGTACAAAATGGTCAGGTGGATCAGGTAACAAAATCCAAAGATGTATTAGTTTAGACAGAATTAGAGATTTTAACACAGCTACTCTCCCAAGTGACCAAATTTTAAATATCATTTTAACCTCTGCGAATTTTTCATTGTAGTTTATGGTTTCACAATTATTTAAATCTTGAGTAAACCAGATTCCCAGTATTTTGAATTGAGGGGGATTCCATATCATTTTCATATGGGGGCAATATACTTTTTTGGA
>CM031608.1:91122829-91132829 GCA_018398815.1 Conus ventricosus | reverse complement strand
GACTGTCCGGGATGGAGCAAATCGTACTTGTTGACGTGATGAAGGATGTGTTTATTTAAATGCTTTTCTAGAGGTTTGGAAAGGATAGATAAGATTGATATTGGTCTGTAGTTTGAAGGATCAGTATTATCTCCAGATTTATGAATGGGTATAACTTTTGCTTTTTTGAACGCATTAGGAAAAAAACTTTTATCTATGCACAGATTAAAGATATACGTTAACGTGTCAGTTATAACTGGAGCCGAGAGTTTCAGACAGAGGAGAGAGAGAGAGAGAGAGAGAGAGAGAGAGAGAGAGAGAGAGAGAGAGAGAGAGAGAGAGAGAGAGGAGAGGAGAGAGAGAGAGAGAGAGAGATGAGAGAGGAGAGAGAGAGAGAGGAGAGTAGAGATAGGACAGACAGACAGACAGAGACAAAACGAGAAGAGACAGAGAGAGACAGAGAGAGAGAGAGAGAGAGTGTCACGAGTTTGTCACGAGGCCTACGACGTTTGACCCATCTAGGGTGGCGGAATTATTCATTTGTTTATTGTCGTTGCCGTTGTCGTGTATCCGTCCTTAATGTGGCTTGTGGTGCGGTTGCACCTTGGTGTAGTTCAGCTCAACTTCGGTTTGTTTTCTCTCTCTCTCTCTCTTATTCCACTGCCCGTGCTATTCATCCTGTTAGGTTCACGGGTGGCTGGTACCTTTCTCTCGAACTTGCTGTCTATCGGCCTCTCAGCCTGTCTTTTTACCTGTCGCACGTGCTTCATTTCTTTTAGTTTGAAGTATGCTCACTCTGTGACGCAGCATGGCATGTTGGCCGCCATCGCTGGGGAGGTTAGCTCTTCACTCGAGCGGAAGATGTCTCTGGGAGCGCCTGCTCCGGTCTTGGTTCTTCACCGTATCATCGAGGGTACAGTCGGTATCTTCAATTCCTACAGTCGGCCTGTAGGAGAGGGACATCACTTCTTCTTTCTCCGCATCTGCGCTTCTGACCTCTCGACTGGACAGAGGGCAGAGAGAGTCGTTTGACCCGCCTCTTCTGGGTCACCCACGGGTAGCTGGTAAGCATCAGTTTCGTGGTTTGTTTGTTTTGGTTTGTTGTTGTTAGCCGGCTTAGTCTTCTCTTTTGCGCAATTTTCTTTTGTTTTCGAAATTGTAAGAGAAATATTGTGTGAGACCTTTTCTCTGGTTAATTCAATCTTTAACCTGGCCATTCTAAATTATTTCAAAATTCTTTCTCCTGTTTATGCATCTGGTGTTTGCGGTAGTCGGTGGGGATGGGAGAGAACCTGGTGATTCAGGGTTGGAACTTGCTTGGTCTCGCTCGTCCGCCCCTGTCACATTCGCGGACTCTTATCCTTCGGCCACCGTCTGTTTGTGTGTGCAAGGAGAACGAGTTTTATGTTCGCGAGCGTGCGTACGCATGATTTGTCGTTCGGATGCGTGGTTGGAGATTTGTGTTATTTTGAAATGTGGCTATAAATGTGACAATTATGCCATTGAATTATTATTTGCAAATGTGGTGGCAGGTATAAAGCGATGGTCGCTGTGTTGGTTATTTCCTAAGAAAGGCAAATGTTAAACGTGAGTGAGAGAAGGGTGAAGATAATTCATATTTGTTTTATAACCTGTTGATTTAATGCAGTCTTTTACCTGCATCGTGTGAGAAGACCCTAGTGAACATTCCTGATTCGATGGGTTTACTGTGTTATGCTCAGGTCTGTGTTGAGCTGGGGTTATTGGTGCGTTTGGTAGACTTCCCTCGCCCATCATGCGAGTGGCTGTTAAGATTTAGCAGCATGGGTCAGACTGTACTGACGGCGGGGTTCCAGTACCCTTCTTCCTTCCTTCTTCCTTCCCTCCCTTTCTTCTCTCCTCCAGCTACGTTTCCCCCCCCCCTTCCCGGGGGCTTCACCCGGAGTCCGGACTGGATGGTGCCACGTGCTGGTTGAGGCCACGCTCTGGCTGGGACGCGGACTGGATGGTGCCACGTGCTGGTTGAGGCCACGCTCTGGCTGGGACCACAGACTGGAGGGTGCCACGTGCTGGTTGAGGCCACGCTCTGGCTGGGACCGCAGACTGGATGGTGCCACGCGCTGGTCGAGGTCACGCTCTGGTCGGGACCGCGGACTGGTAGAGGAGCCCGCCGGCTAGACTGGCCGGCCCTGACCCCGTCCAGGACCTCCAGTAACAACGCCACGTTTCCCCCCCCCCCCCCCCCCCCCCCCCCCCCCCCTCCGGGATGCGCTCTTCACTGCCTGCTTGTGTGTCGAGGGTGTCGGCTTTGAGCGACTCCCTTCAAGACCGACCCGATTCGGAGCACCTAGTGCGACAGGGTGCTCCCAGTAGACTTGACAGAGGCAGGGGTGTGGAGGCACTCCATGGTGTTAGAAGGGATCGATGCTGGAAATGTTTCTTTATAATTGTGTATATGTCATATGTGCTGGAATGCGTAATTGTGATTGTGTACGTCGTATGGTGAAATGTTTATTTATAATCGTGCATGTTGTGTGTGTTGGAGTGCTTGATTGTGATTGTGCATGTTGTGTGCGTTGGAGTGCTTGATGTGATTGTGCATGTTGTGTGTGTTGGAATGCTTATTTTGCTGGTGTGAATAAATGGGGTGTTGTATCGTAATCTTTCTCGTGTTGGCTCTTGCGGGGCGTGCGAGGTCAGCCATTCCCTTCACTCCCATCTAGACCGATCCTGTCAGGGCAGGACCTCCAGGGGTCGGTCGTGACAATTGTGGGGGCTCGTCCGGGATGTGAAGGGCTCTGACTGTCTCTCTCGTTTCGCGGAGTACCTGTTTAGTTCTGTCTGTTTTGTATTCATTTAGTTAGTTTGTCGTGTTTGTTTGTGGGTGGTTGGCTGGGTGACTCTAGCGTGAAGGGAGTCTTTTTGTGGCCTGAGGGAACATCCGGTGTGATCGGGAGTCGAGGTGAGACCGAGGGAGTCGGACCGCGTCCAGACCTCCTTCCGCCGGGTACCTCACGCAGGTACGGCCGTAAGTCTTGCCTTTCTGTTGCCGCTCAGTCTTCCATTCCTGTTTTTTTATTTAGCCAGTTCTTGTTTTTTTTTTCTCTACCGGGTTATGAGTACAAGGGGGTTGTATCGGACGTTAGTGTCATTTTTTTTCCCTCTCTCGGATTCCGTCTGCCTGTTTGTTTTTCCGGCCAGCCCCACCGCACTGTTGCTCGTGCTGTGGAGCGCGGTGTTGCCAGGTGGGGGCAGCCGGACATAGTTTTTTTTTTTTTTTTTTTTTGGTGAGCCCACCGCACTGTTGCTCGTGTTGTAGAGCGCGGTGTTGCCAGAGTGGGAGCAGCCGGACTTGTCCGCACACACGCACACACACACATACACACATATACAACACACCCTAAAATATTTGTTTTTCAAGTGGAATTGTCTTTCCCCTGTATTTGATAACTGTAGGATATAGTTGTCATGGCAACGTCCGGTGCTGGTGGTATGGCTACTCGGGCGTCGAAGAAGAAGGGTCTTCTAAATGTAGTCCCCACTATTAGTACCAGCACATCGACTACGGTGACTTCCACTTATTCCAGTGCTGTAGCCGATAGTCCAGCGAGAGTACTTTCACTTCTTCTTCGCTAGGGGTTTTTCCTGCTGAGACCCCTACTGGCACTTCCGCTCGGAAGCGTCAGAGTATAGCGAAGCAACTGTGGGCTTCTGTTGAGTCGCAGAAACAAAGCCCCCTATTCTCCATGCTTCCCTCGTAAGGAGTATGCCCCGGGGGACTTTCCTCATGGGAAGGTCGAGACCAGGGGACGGGTCAGACGGGTCATCCTCCAGTGTCGGGAGTGGTGAATCCTTCCCAGGACATCACCTCTGTCCTGATGTTCTAGAGCAGGAACAACGAGAGGATTGCTTCCAGGCAGGAAGCCCTCCGTAGGGAAAGAGGCGGTTAGGCAGGAAACCCTCCGTAGGGAAGAGGCTGCTCAGCGTAGGGAAGAGTTGGATAGGATGGAGGCTCTGCGCAGAGAGGAAACTGACAGACAGGAGATTCTGCATAGGGAAGAGGCTATGCTGCGCAGAGAAGAGGCTGCCCGACAGGAGGCCCTTCATAAGGAAGAGGATGCTCAGCGCAAGGGAGGAGGCTGCCAGACAGGAGGATCGGCGTAGGGAAGAGGCTGCCTCCGTAGGGAAGAACTAGACAGGATGGAGGCTCTGCGTAGGGAGGAGATGGGACAACTTCTTTCGCGGTCTCCCGCATCTGTAAGTCAGGGGGTTAATCACCAGGCAGGTGATAGAGTTAGAGGCCCAAAGTTAAAGCTTCCAGAGTTCAGACCTAGTGAGGACATTGATATGTTCCTAGAGCATTTTGACAAGGTTGCTAGTTCATACCAATTGTCTGAGGACAAAAGGCTATGCACCTTTTTTCTGGATTATCTGGTGCTGCAAGGGAGTGTGTGCTCACTCTAAATGAAGGCGCGTCTTATGCAGACATGCAGTTGGCTCTGCGTAAGCGTTTCCACCTTACCCCAGAGACGTACAGGAGGAAGTTCAGGTCCATGAAGAAAAATAACGACGAGACCTTCGTGCAGTTTGGTGATAGGCTGCGCAAACGCTAGGGTACTGGCGTCAGTTGGCTAAGTTGGAGCTGGAGGATCTGATCCTCATTGAACAGCTCACCAACACTGTGTCCCCAGAGTTGAGGATCCGGATAGGCGAGACAGCACCTCAGGATTTCGCGGCTGCGATTCACACCGCTGAGGTGTTTGCTGAAGCTCGCAGGGCTTATGGGCATCGCCCAGATACGGAGAGGAAGCCCTCACAGGATTTAGTGGCAATAAGGCGCCGACAACTGCTAGCGGGGTGAACACAGGCAGGCAGTTCATCGGGGATTTCAGCGCCCCGACTGTGTTTTCTTTGTGGTCGTTCCTGGCCACATTAGGAAAGATTGTCCTAAAGCCGCTGGTAGTCGTGGGGTGGTCCTTTCCACGTCCTCGTGCCTCGGCTAACGTGGGTTCCATCCCAGCTTCTGGTGATTCAGAGTGCCCAGTGTTTCTCTCTGTTGTTGGTTCCTCCTTGGTCGACACCATCAGGGATTCGGGAGCATCACGATCTTTGTGGATAAGAATTTGGTTTCCCCTGAGGCCGGCGGGGCGCTAGTTATGATGTGTGCGGGTTGGAGGCTGGTTTTACCTCCACCCGTCCTTCTGTACTTATTCCTATCTCCACCCCCTACTTCTGTGGCGAAGTATGGGCCATCGCGGTGGAGCGACCTATGTATTCCCTTCTCATAGGGAATACTGTCACCTTTGCTGACGGACGCAGTCAGTCCGTGTCTACGGATCTGCCGTACAGGCGTGTGTGGGAGTCACCACACGCGCCAAAGCTAAGAAGCAGGAACAGGAATTGCGTCCCGTTCTCCAGCCGATCTCTGACGAGGTTCTGGCCAGGGCGATCCTGCTACCATGGTCCGTCTTCAGGCCAGGGACTTGGATGTCCAACGCCTGCGACAACTGGTAGGTCGTCCTGCTCAGTCTGCCCGACACGCCAAGGTGAGCTTCAAGCTCACAAGGGGATCCTCTTTAGGGTTTTCACTCAGGCAGATCGCGTGGCCAAGCAGCTTGTTGTTCCCCAAAGCTTGAGGGAATCTGTTCTCCGGCAGGCCCATGATTCACCATGGCAGGTCATATGGGCTCAAAGCGGACTCTCGAGCGTGTAGACAGGATTTTTCTGGCGGGGATGAACTCACAGGTTAGGCATACTGCGCAGTTGCGTATGTCTGCCAACGGACAACGCCTAAGGGTCGCTTGAGGCGTGTTCCCTAGGGTCAGTGCCACTGGTTGGGAGCCATTCAGCATGGTTGGGGTCGACCTTGTGGGACCATCAATCCACCATCCAATCGCGGTCACGCTACATTTCGGTAGCGGTAGACTATGCGACTCGATGCCCAGAGGCTGCCCCGCTTAGGATATCGATACCCCTACTATTGCTGAAGCTCTCCGGAGATTTGACACGCACTGGCGTGCCCAAGAAGAAGTACGGCCGGAAGTTTGTACTGGAGAGCGATCATCATCCTCTCATGTGCTGACCGGATCCGGCCAGTCAGTCGTCGACTCATGAGTTAGGCAGTGACTGCAGAGTCAGACGTTTCACTTTCCGTCATATCAGGGTTCTGTAATACGGTGTGATATCTTGCCGAGCTCCGTATCAGCGCATTGGAAAATCGGTAGGGGACACTTCCCTCAACCAGGTTATATCCCTTTTTGGTCTCTGTATTAGGTGTAGTGACAGTTTTCACTTCGTGATGTCAACGTTCGAATCACCAGTGTTCGTTGTTCTTTCATGGTTGGAAGGTTCGCTTAGTTGTTTGTAAATGTAGTTTATGTATTTCTCGTGTATTCTACGTATTTTGTATATTCTCGTTTGTGAAAAGTCCTTTTTCCCCCCTTCATTTTCCCCCTGGGGGGGCCCCGGGATCCCAAGGGGGCCCAAAAAAGGGTCAGTCCGCTTGGGAAACTCATGGGGGGTTGGGGCAGTTTTGTAATCTGGCCAGAGGGCCCCCCAAAGGTGGGGGTTTTCAACTTTCCCCCCCGTTTTTTTTTTTTTTTTTTTTTTTTTTTTTTTTTTTTTTTTAAAAAAAAAAAAAAAAAAAAAAAAAAAAATATTAAAAAATTTTTGTTACGGTTGTTACTTTCTTTGGGCCGGGGTTCCGATTAGGTTTGGGAAAAATGGGGGGGTTTTTTTTTAAAATTTATCCCTTTTTTCTTGTAAAGGTTTGTAGGGGAAGTTTTCATTTCGGTGAGAAACGGAGGTTGGGTTGGGTTTTTCCCTTTGGTTGGAATTTGCAATTTTTTGGGTTAAAGGGGAGATTGGTTTTTCCCCCAAACACCCCCCCGTTTTTTGTTTGTTAAAGGAAAAACCCTGATTTTCGAGAACTGAAGGTTTTGGGTTGGGAATTTGGGGGATTTCCTCGGTAAATTTCCCCGGACCCCCGTTTCCGGTACACAGGGGGGGGTTTTACAGGGATTTTCCCGGGGCCCTTTACCCCTTTGGCCCCCCCCCAGGGGGGCCGGAATTTTTTTCATTTGTTTATTGTGGTTGCTTTTGTCGTGTAATTTTTTCCCCTTTAATGTGGCTTGTGGTGCGGTTGCCCCTTTTTTTGTTTCAGCTAAACTTGGGTTTGGGTTTTCTCTTCTCTCCTCTCTTATTCCCTGGGTGCTTTTCATCCTTTTAGGTTAAAGGGGGGGTGGTTTCCTTTCTCTCGACTTGCGGGTCATCGGCCTCTCCCCCTGCCCTTTTTCCCTGTCGAAACGTGTTTTCTTTTCTTTTATTTTTAAAAGTTTGCTCTCTTTTGTGACGCCGGGTGGATGTTGGCCCCCATCGCTGTGGGGGTTAGCTTTTTACTTGAGGGGAAAGTTTGTTCTGGGAGGCCGGCCCCCGGTTTGGTTTTTTCCCGTTCCTTCGGGGGTTTCAGTCGGTATTTTCAACCCTTTCAGTGGGGCCCCTTTTTGGGGGAAAAGGGACTTACTTTTTTCTTTCTCCGCATCTGCCGGTTTTCTGTCCTCTGGGGACGGACGGGAGGGAAAGAGAGAGTGTTTGCCCCGCCTTTTGGGTCCCCCACGGGTAGCGGGAAAGCATCAGTTTCGGGGTTTTTGTTTGTTTTGGTTTTTTGGGTTCGTTAGCCGGTTTTATTTCTTCTCTTTTGGGGAAATTTTCTTTTGTTTTCGAAATTGAAAGAGAAATATTTTTTGTTGAAAAACCTTTTTTTCTGGTTTAATTAAATTTTTTAACCGGGCCCTTTCCCTTAATTTTTTCCAAAATTTTTTCCTGTTTATGAATTTGTGATGCGGTAGTCGGTGGGAAATGGGAGGAAACTGGTAAATTTCGGGGTTTGGGAAAACTTGTTTGGGTTTCTCGCTTTCCCCCCCGTCACATTCCCCCGGATTTCTTACCCTTCGGGCCACCGTCTGTTTGTGTGTGCAAGGAGAAACGATTTTTTTTTTTCGCAAAGCGTGCGAAACCCCTGATTTTTTCGTTCGGTTTTGCGGGGTTTGGGAAAGATTTGGGGTTATTTTAAATGTGGCTAAAAAATGTGCCCAATTTATGCCTTTGAATTTTTATTTGCAAATTTTGGTGGCAGGTTTAAAGGAGGGTTTTCGCTGTGTTGGGTTTTTTCCAAAAGGGAAAAAAAGGCAAATTTAAACGTGAGTAAAGAAAAGGGGGGAAGATAATTCATATTTTTTTAAAACCTGTTGTTTTTAAATTGCGTCTTTTCCCGGGATGTGTGAGAAGCCCTAGGGAACTTTCCTGATTCGAGGGGTTTTACGGGGTTTTGCTCGGGTTTCTGTGTTAAAGCTGGGGTTTTTGGTTTGCTTTTGGGGTGGGGTTTTCCCCCTCGCCCTTCTTTGCGATGGCGGGTTAAGTTTTAGCAGCATGGGTCGCTGTACTGAGGGCGGGGTTTCCCAAGTACCCTTCTTCCTTCCTTTTTCCCTTTCCCCCCCCTTTCTTCTCCCCTCCCGTTTCCCTTTTTCCCCCCCCCCCCTTCCCGGGGTTCCCCCGGGAAAGTCCGGACTGGAGGGGTGCCACGGCGGGGTTGAGGCCACGCCTGGTGGGACCCCCCCCCGGATTTGGATGGTGCCACGTGCTGGTTGGGGGCCCGCTCTGGCGGGGGACCGCGGGACTGGGGGTTTTTTCCCCACGTGCGGGTTTGGGGGCCCGCTCTGGCTGGGCCCGCAGAACGGGAAAGGGGTGCCACGCGCGGGGTCGGGGCCAACGCTCTGGTCGGGGACCGCGGCCCGGGTTTTGGGGGGAGCCCCCCGGCTAGCGGGGCCGGGGGCCCTGCCCCCCTTTCCGGGGCCTCCATTTCCCCCCCCCCCCCCCCCTGGGGGGGACGCGCTTTCCCTCCCTGTTGTGTGTCGAGGGTGTGGGCCTTTTTTGAGCGATTCCCTTCAAAAAACCCGACCCGTTTGGGAGCACCTAGTGCGACAGGGTGCTCCCAGGGACGGGGACAGAGGCTGGGATTGGGGTGGAGGACTCCTTTTTTGTTTTTAGAAGGGGTTTTCGAATTGTGGGAAAAATGTTTTTTTAAATAATTGTGTTTTTTTTTTTTATTTTTCATTTTTTTTGGGGGGGGGGCGGGGGAATTGGGGTTTTTTGAAATTTTTGTGTTTTGGGGGGGGTTGTTTACCCCGGTTTGGGGAAAATGGTTTAAAAAAAATTTAAAAAAATAAATGGGGGTTTGGGGGGGGGCAAAAAAAAAAAAAAAAAAGGGGGGGGGTGGGGGGGGGGGGTTTGGGGGGGGGGGGGGGGGGGTTGGGCCCGGGGGGGGGGTTGGGGGGGGGAAAAAAAAAAAAAAAAAAAAAAAAAAAAAAAAAAAAAAAAAAAAAAAAAAAAAAAAAAAAAAAAAAAAATTTCCAAAAAAAAAAAAAAAAAAAAAAAAAAAAAAAAAAGGGGGGGAAGGGAAAAAAAAAAAAAAGGGGGGAAAAAAAAAAAAAAAAAAAAAAAAAAAAAAAAAAAAAAAAGGGGGGGGGGAAAAAAAAAAAAAAAATTTTCCTTTCCCCCCCAAAAATTTTTAAAAAAAAAAAACCAAAAAAAAAAAAAAAAAAAATAAAAAAAAAAAACCCCAAAAAAAAAAAGAAAAATAAAAATAAAAAAAAAGGGGAAAAAAAAAAAAAAAAAAAAAAAAAGGAAAAAAATAAAAAAAAAAATTAAAAAGGGGGGAAATTTTAAATAAAAAAAAAAAAAAAGGGGGGAAAAAAAAAAAAAAAGAAAAAAAAAAAAAGCGGGGGGGGGAGGATGGGGAGTAGATAAAGGTCAGGGCGCGGGGGGGGAAAAAGGGGGGGGGTGGTTTTTTTTCCCGGGGTGAAATTTAGGGCCCTGAGGGGGCCAGTTTCTCCTTGGGGATTCACGCCCTTTCCCGCTGCCCGTTTTTATCATTTATCTTGTCTGTCTGTTTTGTCTCTGTCAGGTGTGTGTGGGGTTGTGTGGTGTGTTTTGTGTGTGTGTGTGTGTGTGTGTGGGGCGTCCCGTGTGCGTGCGCGCGCGCGTC
>CM031608.1:91095596-91115229 GCA_018398815.1 Conus ventricosus | reverse complement strand
TCCAAGGGGTCTGACACCTTGATGGTAAAAGCCGGGGCCCCCGCCACCTTTCCTTTGTGTAACAACCGAAGTTGCTTTAAAGTCGTTGACAAAATGACTCACACTATCCTTGTCGCCTATTCTGGATCTGGATCTGGATTCATGCGTCGCAGGAGCCAATCAACGGCTATAAACACGACGGAACAGGGAGAGCACAAAAAATAGTTTAAAAAGGCCACCACTTTGTCCTAACAATTTTCCATACAGGTTCAGGTCTCAATGAGTAGCCACAACAGTTATCTACAGGATTAAAAACTGGTTAAAATCTCTTCTGCTGTCTAGATGCTTAGGAGGCAGGCGATGTTGATCTGCCAAACGCTGATGTAAATGTGCTGGCAGAGCTGGTCTGACGACGCCCTCCCGAGGGTTTCCCAGTCATCACGGTTTGACAAAGGGAAGGAGTGTGGATGTTGTGTTACTGGACAGGTAATTGTACGTATGTGGATGAGTGTATATGGGTAACAGTAGGGTCATCGCCGGGCTGTTTCACTGGAAATTGATCGTTGAGTCTGCAACCAGCTTCGGGGCTTTACAGGAACGTCAAAGGACTCAGTAAACTTTCCTGCCCCCCCCCATTGCCTCCCCCTCCCCCCCCCAAAGCGTCAAGGAGGGCCCAGGTAGGCAGGTCAGGAAGGACATAAAGTGATGAAGCTTTGGAGGGACAGAGAGGGGAAAGGGGAAGGTGGGGGAGGATGTGGTGTGTGGGGGTGGGGGGGGGGGGGGGGGGGGGGGGGTAGAATGGGGAAATGTCCTTTTTGATCAATGGCGTGTTAAGGGGCAAAATAACAGGAAAGTCAATCAATTCAAACGCATGGAACGAAAGGGGATGATGAAAACCAAACCCAGAAGGGCAACAATTGAGGGCTCTGTGTTGTTACGGGATAAGGGGGTGACAAAAGTTTACTGGAGGCACACAGTGAGAAGGAGTCTGTGCCAACAACACCACACTTGGTGTGATGGAATTCCCTGAGGGTAAGGAGGAGACGCCCTGCTACATAGATCGGGGAAGAGGGACTGCTTAAAAACATTGAGAGGGGGAGAGGGTCGAAGAGGGTGGCATTACCTTTCCTTGGAGAAATAAGAATGGAATAACCATAGACTACCAGTGTGGAGGACAGTCTCACATCAACATTCAAAACTCGCAGTTTAAGACTCTCTCTCTTCTCTCTCTCTCTTCCTCTTCTCTCTCTTCTCTCCTCTTCTCTCTCTTCTTCTTGCGTGCGTGCGTGCAGCGTGTACGAAGGGCGCGGCGCGGCTGTGTGGGGTGTGTGTGTGTGTGTGTGTGTGTGTGTGTGTGTGTGTGTGTGTGTGGTGTGTGTGTGTGTATTTGTGCGAGTGAGGGGTATGGGTGTGATATATATTTTAATATAAAATATTTTATTTTATATATTATATTATATATATATATTATATATATATTATATAATATATATGTGTGTGTGTGTGTGTGTGTGTGGTGGGTGTGTTGGGGTGTGTCGCGCGCGCAAGGGGAGAACGCAAGTGTGTAAGAGAGGAGGAGGATGGTGTGTGTGTGTGTGTGTGTTGTGTGTGTGTGTGGTGTGTGTTTTGTTTTGTACTGTGTGTGTGTGGTGGTGTTTTGTGTGTGTGTGGGGTGTGTGTGGTGTGTGTGTGTGTGTGTGCAAGAGGGGAAAAGGGAGGAGGAGAGGAGGAGGAAGGGAGAGAAGAGAGAGAAGAGAGAGAGGGAAAGAGGAGAGAGAGGAGGAGAGAGAGAGAGAGAGAGGGAGAGAGAGAGGAGAAAAAGGGAGGAGAGGGAGAGAGGAGAGAGAGAGAAAAGGGTATTTTTTCACTCTCCAAATTTGTTTGTCAATACCTTCTCCATCCCCCTCCCCCCCCCCCCCCGCCCTCACCTCTCCTCCCTCACTTTGACATTTTCATTTTGAGAGTTTGTGGTGTGGGGTAATGGACGACAATCACACGACCTAAAAATCCATTTGTTTCACTACATTCTCTTCTCTTTTCTCTCTCTCTCTCTCTCTCTTTCTCTCTTCCCCTCTCTCTCTCGCCTTGTCAATAACCATTTCATTGGTCTCCCTCGCCTTCTGGTTGACATTTTGCTAATGGAAAAATCAAAGTGCGGGGCTTGTAGGGAGTGATGGGGAGAGAGAGAGAGACATCAATCCTACAGCACGAAGCGGTTCAGTGAAAGGAAGAGTCGTACCAAACCCTTCCCTTTTTGGGAAAAGCTCTGGTGGAAAAGGGGACAGAGTTCTTTACACTTCGTTGTGTGACAAAGCCATGGGAATGGCAGGCCCCCATTCCTTAGAAATATTGAACTCCTGGGGTTCAACGCTCGTGGGCCCGAATGACTGTCTTCTGTCGTTTGAAGGCCCTTTACCCCGTGGGGTAAAAACAAAAAGGTGTGTGTGTGTGTGTGTGTGTGGTGTGTGGTTTTTTGGGGGTGTGGTGTGTTGTAGGTTTTGGGGGTGTGTTTGTCCTGGTGCGTGGGGCTGGGGCGGCTTGGTTTCGTGGGCCCCGGGGGCGCGGCGCGGCGGTGTGTGTGTGTTTGGGGGTGTGTGTGTGTGCACGTGCGTGCGGCGTGCGTGCGTGGTGTGGTGTGTGTGTGTGTGGGTGTGTGTGTGTGCACGCGCGACGAACTCTTTCTCTTTCTCTCTCTCTTCTTTCCTCTCTCTCCTTTCTCCCTCATCTTCCTCTCCCCCTCTTCCATAACCGCCGTTGGATGGAGCTTTGAGGTGTATTGTGAAAGACGTATGAAGCCACCTCCTGCGGCCCTGATGAGTCACAGAACCCCGCGACTGTCTACGTCTGTTTGAAAGCCCTGTGGTGCGGTAATTGAGTGAGGGGGTGAGGGGGGGGGGGGGGGGGGGGGGGGGGTCGTGGGGGCGAGGGAAGGCACAGGAGGGAAGTGATGAGAGGACTAGGGAGCATCTTTGACACACCAGGGGTGATAGCAGTCAGGACCAGCAGTCACGTCTTTTACAGCAGTTCTTGTTAAATGTCATTGAAGTGGTGAATACCAAACCCAGTCAATGTGCAGTGGAATTACTTTGGGCCTTCATCAGGGCTGTGAACAAAGTGAAATCCTAAGTTTGAAAAAATAATCCCCAAACCAAGTGAAACTAAAAGATCCATCAAAAAAAAAAAAAAAAAAAAAAAATCACAACCCAAGTCTCAAACAGACAAAATGACAAAAGGATTGATCTCATTTTGAAAATTTATGATTCAGGTCAGTGGATTATCTTGAACGAAGTGCTCATACAAGTCTGCAAAAAACTGCTTGCTGCTTCTGTGACATACATCTTGGCATGCAGTGCGTTTTGTACAGAGTAGTTCAGGGCTCCACGGTCGGCCTAGGCTGCAAGAGACATGACTTGAGTCATTTATGTCACAGGACACATCATAGACTTCCCACCTCAGTACAATGTTAGGTCAGAATGGCTAGGACTGGAGTGAGCAGTAACCACCACACCCTCCTGTGCCACAATACAATGTTAGGTCAGAATGGTCAGGACTGGAGTGACCAGTAACCACCTCACCCTCCTGTCCCACAATACAATGTTAGGTCAGAATGGTCAGGACTGGAGTGACCAGTAACCACCTCACCCTCCTGTCCCACAATACAATGTTAGGTCAGAATGGTCAGGACTGGAGATGTGACCAGTAACCACCACACCCTCCTGTGCCACAATACAATGTTAGGTCAGAATGGTCAGGACTGGAGTGACCAGTAACACCACACCCTCTGTGCCACAATACAATGTTAGGTCAGAATGGTCAGGACTGGAGTGAGCAGTAACCACCACACCCTCCAGTGCGCAATACAATGTTAGGTCAGAATGGTCAGGACTGGACGTGACCAGTAACAACCTCACCCTCCTGTCCCACAATACAATGTTAGGTCAGAATGGTCAGGACTGGAGTGACCAGTAACAACCTCACCCTCCTGTCCCACAATACAATGTTAGGTCAGAATGGTCAGGACTGGAGTGCAGTAACCACCACACCCTCCTGTCCACAATACAATGTTAGGTCAGAATGGTCAGGACTGGAGTGACCAGTAACCACCTCACCTCCTGTCCCACATACAATGTTAGGTCAGAATGGTCAGGACTGGAGTGACCAGTACAACCTCACCCTCCTGTCCCACAATACAATGTTAGGTCAGATATGGTCAGGACTGGAGTGACCAGTAACCACCACACCCTCCTGTGCCACAATACAATGTTAGGTCAGAATGGTCAGGACTGGAGTGACCAGTAACCACCACACCCTCTGTGCCGCAATACAATGTTAGGTCAGAATGGTCAGGACTGGAGTGACCGTAACAACCTACCCTCCTGTCCCGCAATACAATGTTAGGTCAGAATGGTCAGGACTGGAGTGACCAGTAACCACCACACCTCCTGTGCCACAATACAATGTTAGGTCAGAATGGTCAGGACTGGAGTGACCAGTAACAACCTCACCCTCCTGTCCCACAATCAATGTTAGGTCAGAATGGTCAGGACTGGAGTGACCAGTAACACCACACCTCCTGTGCCACAATACAATGTTAGGTCAGAATGGTCAGGACTGGAGTGACCAGTAACCACCACACCCTCCTGTGCCGCAATACAATGTTAGGTCAGAATGGTCAGGACTGGAGTGACCAGTAACCACCACACCTCCTGTGCCGCAATACAATGTTAGGTCAGATGGTCAGGACTGGAGTGACCAGTAACCACCTCACCCTCCTGTGCCGCAATACAATGTTAGGTCAGAATGGTTCAGGACTGGAGTGAGCAGTAACCACCTCACCCTCCTGTGCCGCAATACAAGGTCTGACTGGAACTGCTTGGAGGTTAATACCTGCAGGGTGCACTGCACAGACCTGGAGATGAACCCTTCTTAAAGCATTCCCTACAGGAACGCCCACTCCGTACTGACCTGACATAAGCAACATACATATGACGTGCTTATCAACACTTGTGAAACAACAAAACGAAACAAAACACAAAACACAAAACAACATTAGCAACAACAACAAGAAAAAAGTAGAGTTTACTAATGGATCAAACATTAATCATTTAGGATTCAAACTTCATCTTTAGCGAGTAAGTCTGTTGTTGTATAACACACACACACACACACACACACACACACACACACACACACACACACACCAAAACACACACACATTTAGGCAAAGACACCCCACACACACAGACATGCAAAACCCACACACACACACACCCCCACAACACAACACAAAAGAAAAAATGGATGGCACTCTAAAGCGAAGGGACGTGCCCCTAAAGGAATAGAAAACCCCTCAGGTCGAAAAATTGTAAACCTTTAAAAATACCCCTCCCCCCTATCCCCCCCCCAAACTCATTTATTCCCCCCTCTTCACACCCCCCCTCCCCCCTTTTCCCATTTCCAAATTTTCCCCAACTCCTCCCCTTCACTTTCCCCCCCCCTTTAAACCCCCCCCCCTCCCCCCCCCCCCCCCCCCCCCCCCCCCCTCCGGTCCCACCACTTTCTGTCTTTTGGCCTTTCCGTTTTGTAAAATTCTTTCTTCCCCAAGGGCTGACGTGAAGGGTTTTCCAATTGCCGGGGCCCTGTAGTGACTGAAGATGGGTCTGGGCTTGGGGGGGGATTTTTTTTAAATCCCCTTGGTTTTTGGGACAAGCCCGTTTTCCCGTTTGTTTTATCGGGGGTACCGGTTGTTATCTTGCTTGAGGGGGACACTCCCATCTTTGCTTTCTTAGGGTAAGCCTTGTTTAAAGTCGGGGGTTGAAAAGGTTCAGGGGGCCCTTCGGGGAAAAAAAAACCCGGGCGTGACTTATTGTTTTCACAGAAAAATTTTTGTGGGAAAAAACGAAATTATGTTTGAAAAAAAACGAAAAATTTGCCATTTGAAGACCGTGATCACTATTTTTAAAGGGGGTTTGGGGGAATTAAATGTAAAACCAAAATAAAAAAAAGGAAACTTCTGTCCTTTGGCAAGTTTGTGGCAACAAAAATTAATCAGTTACGACATTTTTGTTTGGTTTTGGGCATTTCTGTCCCTTTTAAAAAAACGTTTTCTTCCCAAAGACGACGGGCCCTTTAAAATTAATCCCCAAAAAAAATAATAAAATTTGCACACGAAAGCTAATCACAGCCCCCATTTTTCCCAATTTGTGAAAATTTTTCCCAGTTTTCCCTGCCAGGCCCTTGTTGTTTTTTTCGGGGATAAAAACGCCCCGGCCTTAAACAGACTGAACAGAGGAAAAAACAAAGGGAATCAAGAAGCCAACAAGAGACATCATTGCTGTTTTCAGGGTTGGACAAAAAAAAGCAGTCGTCATCTTCAATTTTTTTTCCCACTTTAACGTTTTTTCACGACGAAAATGGTTTTTATGGGGTTTTTTGATGTCAAGGGAGGTTCCACAGAAGTGCGATTACTTTTGGACAGCACAGGGGAAATTGAATAAAACTACGACCTTGAGAAC
Source organism: Conus ventricosus (assembly GCA_018398815.1). Classification (NCBI taxonomy): domain Eukaryota; kingdom Metazoa; phylum Mollusca; class Gastropoda; order Neogastropoda; family Conidae; genus Conus; species Conus ventricosus. The sequence goes on along the minus strand of CM031608.1, from coordinate 91,108,735 downwards.
CGGATCGAGCTTTTTTAGCCCAAAATCGCAGGATTTTTTCTCAAAACTTTTTCCTGTCCCTTAAACCTTAAATTGCTTTGTTAATCAAAAACCATGTTTGGTTGGCCCAAAGGGTCGAGTACTGATTTGGGGGAATGATATTTTTGGGTGTGTGGGAAAACGGGGAAAAAAGGGCCCGGGACTTTTAAGCCCACTTCCGCCCTCACCCAGTTTGGGGCCCGAAATTTTACCCAGAATCCCCCCTTTTCCCTGTTCTCTGAAAAGTAAACTTCAAAAAACCTAAAAAAAAACGATTATCTACAAACAAACTTTCTGTGCGGGTTACCCCTTTTTTAAATTTTACAAATTTTACTAAACTTTTCAGTTTTCATTTTTTTTTTTAAATTTCCTTTTTGTTTTTCCGGGTTTCATTTTCAATAACACATTTTGCGGCAAACATTTAAAATTTGGTCTCTTTTCCTTTCAGGTGAAAAAAAACTACAGTTTTTAAAATTGTTCTTAAAGTCTTTTAAAACCGGGTTAATTTCGGGGGCTTTAAAAATCCCCCACATTTAAACCCGCATGTCTTCCCTAAAAGCTAGTTTGGGCCCAAGGTTTCTTTTTTAAAACTATGTTCTTTCTCCCAAACAGTCTTCTAAAATTAAAAGTGTCTGCTTTCCCTTCAACGTTTTTAAAAAATTGTTTAAAACACTCATTTCAGTTTATTGTTGGATAAACAAAAATTTATGCTTCATCTTTTCCATATAAACCTTCTATCTTGATATGTTTGTTCCATTTAAGTTTTGGGGCAAAAAAACCAAAAATATGAAAAAAATTAAACGAAAAAATGTTTGTAATGGGTCTAGGACAAATTTTGTTTTCCAAAAAACCCGTTGCCCAAAAATAAAGGGAGCAATGAGGGGGTTTTTTGTCAAAAAATTTTTTTAACTGCCTCCATAGTTTTAAACAGAATTAAATTCAAATCCGGTTTTTTTTTTTTTCATGCCCTCTTTTTAAAACTTGTTCGGGATAAAAACCTAAAAGGGCCCTAAAGGGGGTTAAGATTAACCCAATTTCAGTGGCTGTAAGATTGTTTCAAATTTAGCCCTAATATTGTTTTGTTGCGGGGTTTTTAAAGACCTTAATACCCTTTCACCATTTGTGAAGAAAAAAAAAACAGAAACTTTAAGACTGCCCAAGGGCTAAGTTTTGCCACCCTTAATTAGAATTCCTTTAAAAAGGACGTCAATAACCCCCACAACCCCAAAACCCCCCTTTTTATTTTTTAAGACAAAAAATTTTCAAATATTTTTGTGAACGCATCCCCTAATTTTTTTTGGGCGGAATGAATTTGAAAATTTTTGGGAAAAGCATTTTTTAAAAAATTTTTTTCCCTTTTCTGGGGAGGATTTTTCTTTTTTTTCCCTTTTTGGGGTTTAAAATTTCCCAATTTCTTTCCGACTATTGTCGTCCGGCATAAGACTTCCATGTAAGGGCCGATTTGATGCTTTTTGAAAATTTTTTTGCGGCTAAAATATGAAAAATGGGTTTTTATGAATTAAAAAATTTTTAAAATTTTTAAAATTTTTTAATTCTAAAATTTTTGGTTTCCTATTTTTCATTTTGGGGAAAATTTTGGTTTCGAACATTTTAAATTTTAATCAAATGGCCCAACTTATTTGCCTTTTTTAAGGAATTGCGGCTTTTTTCAAAATTTTAAAATTTTTTTGGCCCCAACCTCTTTCTTTTAATTTTTTTTATCGTTTATTTTTTTTCTAAAAATTTCTTAATCCTTTTTCCCGCCCCTTTTTCTTTTTTTTTCAAAACCCGGAACCCCCCCCAAAAAAACCTTTTTTAATTTTTTAAAAATTTTTTTTACATTAACGCAATATGAATTTCCCTGGGAATCTTCGGGGGGGCCCCCCACATTTTTTTATAAGTTTATTTTATTTCTTAAAAAAGGGAAAGGATCACTTTTTCCCCTGCCCCGTTTTGTCTTTAAAAATTTTTTTTAAACCTAAAATTTTGGCCCCCTTTTCCAAAAAAAATTTCTTTTTTTAAATGAAATTTTTTAGGGAATTGTTAATTTAAAAATTTCCCCAATTTATAAAGCTTTTTAGGAAAAACCTTAAACCCAACTTTGGGTTGGGGCCTTTCCCCTTCTTTTTTAATTTTTTCTTTTTTTTTCTTGGTTCTTTTAAATAACCATAGAGTAAATAATTTTAAATGAAAATTTTGGGCCCCGGGGGTTTTTTCTCCCTCTTTTAATTTGTTTTGTTACAATTTTTTAAAACAAAAAATGATTGTTAAAATTTCTGAAAAAAAATATTTTTGGTGCCTACTTTTAAAAAAAATTTGCAACTTTTTCTTCATTTTTTGGGGAAAGGGGTTTTAAAAAGGGGGTTTTTAGTTTTCCCCCCCCCATTGAAAAGTTTAGAAAGGTGGTTTATCTTTGTTCTTTTACAAAACCCAAAACCCGTTTTCCATAAATTTTTTGGGGGTTTAGGGGCAAACTATTCCTTTAAAAATTTAACCTTTTAAAATCATTAATTTTTGTATTTTTTTTAAAACCCCATCGATTTTTAAAAATGCATGAAGGCCCTTTTGGCCTGGAAAAACTTTTTCCAATTGCATTTTAAAAGAAGGATTTAAAAATTGATTTTTAAAAAAATTTTTTTAAAACAAAATTAAAAATTTTTTGGATTAATTTTTGGGGAAAAATTTTTTTTCTGTTGGGGCCGCAAACCCAACTTTTTTTTAAAACAACGGGATCCCCCTTTCAAAATTTTTTTTTTCAAAAAAGGTGGCCCTTCCCATGAAGAGCATCAAAACCCCCCTTTGGAAAACGACCACTTCAAAAAAGGGGGTTTTCCCCCCAACCGCCCCCAAAGTTTTATGGGGAACCCGGGAAATTTTTCTGGGCCATCTCCGGCTTTTTGGGGAGTGGCGAAAAGCGGTTTTTTAAAGGCCCCAAAGACCTTTTGGTAACCCGGTAGAAACCAATTTCCCCTTTAAAAGAAAAAATTTTTGCGAAACCCCCAACCCAAAACCCAAATGCAATTTTAACCCCCCCCTCCAGAAACCCCCAAAAGACAAAAAGGTTTTTAAAAGGGAACCGTAACGTTTTAAAATTAAACCAAGGGGAGCAAAAAGGGGAAACAAATGGGCCCCGGGGGCGTTTTTTTCGGGGAGAAGAAAGGAACCCCGGACGGCATCCCCCAAAAATTTTCGGGGCCAATGGGAGCCCCCGGGCCCCCCAAAAAGGAGCATTCGCGGGCCTCATTTATCTTGCCCCTTTTAACCAAATAGAGGGGGGAATTTGAACGAATAAACGACTCTTTTCTTTCTTACGTTTGGTTTTTTTCTAGGTTCGCAAGCACGGCGAGTTTCGGAAAAATGTTTCCTTCAAAGGGCCCTTTTGGACGACAAAAACAATACTACCCAAATTTAGAGGCCCGCCTTTAAATTCTACAGTTGATTTCCCTTTCAAGTATTGAAAGATACCAAAATGTTTTACAAACCCCAAGTTTCGAATGTAGACTTTGCTTTGGCATGGTTTTTCATGCTCCCCTTTCTGACCTCAGACTCCAGGTAGGAATAAAAATAAACTTTTAATAATGAAATTTTTTATAGGGGCAATGAACAGAAGGGGGGGAAAAACGATTTAAAATTCTGACCCTAATATTAAAAAATAAAAAAAAACACCAAGTTTAAATTTTCTTCAAATTTCCTTGAAGTCCAAACCCCAAAAGGGCCATTGAAGACTCAGCAAAGTTGGGGAAACTCGGGTTCGCGTTGACCTTTAATATGAAAAGCGGCTTGTTTTTGGGTTTAACTGGCATAGGTTTACTTGGTCTTTATCTTTCAAAATTTTAGAAACCCCAACTTTTAAAGAATTTAATGCCCAAAAGTGTGGGCCCAATAAACCCAACATTTGCTTGCAGTAGAAAAAAAGCCAGCGGAAATTTACTCCCCAATTTTTCCGGGTTTAAAGCGTCCACGGTTTTTCCAGCTTTTTTTTTTTAATTTAAACTTGCAAGATGATCAAGCGGGTTTTTTTACCCATGATTTTTTCAGGCGGAGGCGATGGAGGTGGAGGTTATGAACTTTGGCTACGCCCCCTGTAATAGCCATCCCGTTTACTTTTGCAAATCCAAAAGGGCCCGGGTTATAACGCTTGTTTAAGGGTGACCCCCTGCCCCTCTAAAAAATTTTTTTCTTATTCGTTCTGTTTAGTGTTGTGTCTTCATATAAAATTTTTTCGTAGTTTTCTTATTCTATTTACTTGATTTCTTTAATTGGTCTCGGTTATTTGTCAGCACTTTAGTCTTGTGATCTTTCTTGTTAAAGGATCTTTTTGTCTTTGTCTTATTCTTTCTTTAATATCAGGCCCTTTAGTTGGCGTCTCAGCTCAACGAGTTTTTTTTTTCCCCTTTTTTTATGTATCTAGTTCCCCTATTTTTTGAAAAAATTGTTTTTTAAATTCCCCTTTAAAATGGTTCTTAAAGCATGTTAAAGGGGCCGTTATTTCTCGCATGGGTAGCGGTGGTCGTGTTTTGTTTTTTAAAAATGCTGTTTCTTCTAAAAAAAGGGTTTTTTGCTTCTTTTGGGCATTTATTATTTCATCTCCCGTTTGGGTTTTAAAATTCTTAAAGTTCCATGTTTTGTTTTTGGGTTTTAAGCTTTTGGGGAAATTTCCGGGCAGTGTGTTTTGAATTTTAAAAACTGCCTCGCCCTTAATTTGGGGTCTAAAAAAGCCCAAAGGGCCCGATTTTGATTTTTTCACACGGGAAGGTCTTTTTTTAAAATTGAAATCTTGGCAAAAAATTTTTTGATGGGTTTTGGTTTTTAGATGTAAGCCGAACAAGTTCCCCTTGGTCGTTTTTCACAGGAAAAAAGCCCCTCTTCAAAATTCAAAATCTTTTGGGGGGTCTATAAATTCGGGGGTTTTGGCCTAAACTTTTTTTAAAATGCTTCGCCCGTACTTTCTGAAAATTTCAGGGGCCCCCTTTTGAGAGCGTTGAGCGATGCTTTTGTAAAAGGACCTTTCATCATTTTCGTCCCCAAGATCAAAAACTCAAAATCTTTGCATTTTCAATGCCTGCCAGGGTTTTTAAATTTAAATTAAATTTTTTTTTTTTATTTTGTTTATAAAAAAAAATTTTCACAAGCACAGGGGTCGTTTCTTGACCGCATAGAAAAAAACTGAAAAAACCCCCTTTGGGCCCGTGATGGGAAAAATAAGCGGACTATTACTTTTCCAAAAAAACCCAATTTTCCCTATTGATGCAGATCAAATTCTTACGTCAAATTTCCGCCTAGGAGCAAATGCCCGTGATTGTGCCGGGCTTTGCGCTTCTTACTTTAAAAAATAGCGCTCGTTTCAACAACAGCCCAAACGGACGTTGTAAAAAACCTGGGGGGGGAAAAAATCGTTAAAAAAATTTTCCCTTTAAAAAACTTGGGGGGGAAAAAAAATATTTTTTTTTTCACAATCGGGAACATTTTTTTAAACCTTTTTCGGGATTTTTGGGCTATCGGGGGAATGAAAGGGCTGACTTTGCTTTTTCAAGGAATAAAAATTTGAAGAAAGCACTAAAACTAGAATATGTGCTGCAGATTTTAAAGACGGAAAAAAGTATGGGGGGGGCTGTAAATTTTTTGGGGGGGAAAAAAAAACCCGGCTTTTCCTTTCCCCTTAGATTTTGAGTTTTTAAAAAAGCGCATGCGCCCATTTTTTCAAGGGGCTTTTAAAAGACAGTTGTCTTTTTAAAAACTAACTTTTAAATTAAATTTCAAACGGGTTATCAAATCATCGACCCCGAAGCAAAGTACGCTTTTCTGAATCTCGTTAGAGTTTGCGTTTTTTGAAACCCCTTAATTTGCAAGGCTGTTTAAACAAAAAATTATCAGTAAAATTTTGCAATTATTACGAAAGAGGGTTTCCCTCATAAACATTTCTAGAAGCGGGGGCGGGAACTATATGGAATTTTATTTTTGCGTCTCAGAAAGATCGCTTAAAGGTATTTTATTGCTGTTTTGAAGATGGAACCTTTAAAAAAGGGGAAAGTAAAAAGTTTTTAATCCAAAAATAACAAAAGGACATGCTCGATTGGGGAAATTTCCAAACCAAAATCTATGCTAGCGGGCTTAACCTTTTCAGCTTTTTGAGGGAAATTTAAAAAAATGTTTGGGGGGGGGGGGGGTTTTAAAAAATCCAACATTTGGGCCCTTGTGGCTAAAGTCTACCCCTTTCCCACAGGGGTAAGACTTGTGATTTTTAACAAAAAAATTAGGTTTTGGTTTTGACCAAAGGGGAAACGGAGGATAATCAGTTACATGGAAGGGGGAAAGAACGTGAGAGGACGTAATAAACATTAAAATTGATAAAGAAGAAAAAAGCCGATAACCGCTTAATGTACATTTTTTTTTTAATATATGATGCCCCAGCTGAATTTTGGGAAAAATAACGGGTTTAAAAAAAAGATATAAAATTTTCAAAATTTTTTTTTAATTTTATTAAAAAGCTTTGTCTTTTCGGTTTATCCAAATGTGCCTACGCGCCCCCAAAAAAGGAAGAGTTTGAGAAACCCAACAAAAAAAACCCTTCAGTTTAAAAAAAACTTTTAACCCCAAATGCGCAATTTCTAGACCCAAGGGGACCTTTTTCAAATTACAGAAAAACCCAAACAAAAAGGTATTCTGCGCCTTTTTAATGCTGTTACTTAGGGAAATTACTGGGAGCATCGACTATAAGGGTCTTCAGAAGGAACAAAGTTTTGGGTTTCTCTTAGAAAAACGGGCATAGGCGCACCCGAAGCTTTCCCTCTAGGAGGTTTGTTTTTTAGCTTTGGGCCCTGTGTTCATTACCCTTTAGGTGTTTGCCGGCAAAAAAATTTAAAAACAAAACTCCAAAACCCACCAGCTTGGTTAAAACAAAATAAAAGCTAACTTGGGTGTTAAAACCCTGATAAAAAATTTAAAGCATATTTGGGCCCTCAAACATCACGATGAATTTTTTAAAATGGGTTTACAGGCGATTTTTGGGGGGCTCCCAAAAGAAAAAAGTTTGATCTTAAAAGGGAAAATGGGGAAAAGGGTTTTTCTAAAACAGCCAGACGCCGGCAGTTTAAAAAAAGGAATGCAAAAAAAAAAGGAAAACGAGACTTTAAAACTCTGCTCTAAACGCTCCATTAAAAACACCAAAAGGTTTTTATCCTTTAGTTTATGGCCCAAAAAGCGCAAAAGGGGACCGTTTTTTTGGTTCGTTTAAATTTTTTTTTTTTAAATTTTTTTTTAATTTTTGGCTTAAAAAAAGGAAAGACAGCATGGTAAGATTTTATGATGGACAAGACGAATTGTTTAAAGGAATGCTCGAGAGGAGCGTTTTCAAGAGCATGAATGATATTGATTTAGAAGTCATTGCCCCAAACCCAAAGGGTTTTCAGGCAAGTGTTGTTCAGGGCTATTTCTAAGTTCCGGGTTTAAAACTAAAAAATTTTAGCCCACCATTTAAAAGTAATTTTTGCTTTTTTAATTCGACTATGTAACAATAAATGAAAAACCTAAAAGGGTGGGGTTCGACTAAACAACGTTTTTTTCTTTCCTCTAATGAATTAACACCCGGTTGGGCCAAAACGAACTGCTTAAAATTTTCCCCCCAAAAAAAAAAGGGGGGGGGGTTGGCCCGGGGGGGGGTTTTTTTATTAAAAAAAGGGGAAAAAGGGGGGAAAAGGGGGGGGTTGGGGGGAAAAAAATTTTAAAATTTGGGGGGGGGTTTTTTTCCCCCCGGGGTTTTTTTCCCCGGGGGAAAAAAAAGGGAATAAAAAGGAAAAAAAATTTCCCTTTTGGAAAAATTTTTTTTTTTTTAAAAAAAAAAAAAAAAAAAAACTTTTTTTTTTTAAAAAAAAAAATTTTGGGAAAAAAAAAAAGGGCCCCCCCAAAAAAAAGGGAAAAACCTTGGGTTTTTTCCCCCCCAAAAAAAAACCCCCCAAAAAGGGGTTTAAAAACCCCAAAAAAATTTTTTAAAAAAAAAGGGAAAAAAAAACCCAAAAATTTTTTTAAGGGAAAAAAACCCAAAAATTGTAAAAACCTTTTTAAAAAAAAAATTTTAAAAAAATTTAAAAAAGGGGGAAAAAAAGGGAAAAAAAAGGGGGAAAAAAATTTTTTTTTCCCTTTGGGGGTTTTTTTTTTTTTCCCCCCAAAAAAAAAAAATTTTTAAAGGTTTTTTTTGGTTTTTTGGCCTTTTTTGGGGGGCCCCCGGGGGGGAAAAAAAAAATTTTTCAGAAAAAAACCCTTTAAAAATTAAAAAAAAAACCCCCCCCAAAAAAAAAAACCCCCCAAAAGGGTTTCCCCGGGGGGGGGGGTTTTAAAAAACCCAAAAAGGAAACCCCCTTTTGGGGAAAAAAAAAATTTTTTTTAAAAAATTAAAACCCAAAAAAAATTTTTTCCCAAAAAAGGGGGAATTTTTTCCCCCCGGGGTTTTTCCCCCTTTAAAGGGGAAATTTAAAAAACCCCGGGAAAAAATTTTTTTTTTTTTTTTTCAAAAATAAAATTTTTTAAAATTTTTTAAAAAATTAAATTTAAAAAATTTTAAAAAAAAACCCCCCCCCGGGGGAAAAATTTTTTTTAAAAAAAAAATTTTTTTTTTCCCTTTTTCCAAAAGGGGGGTTTTTTTTAAAAAATTTTCCCCCCCGGGCCCGGGGGGGGTTAAATTTAAAAAGGGGGGCTTTTTCCCCCTTTTTTTTTTGGGGGAATTTTTTTTTTTAAAAGGGGGGTTTTTTTTGGGGGGTTTTGGAAAAAAAAAGGCCGGGGGGAAAAAACCTTTTGGATTTTTGGGGTTTTTTTTTCCCCCTTTTTTTTATTTTTCCGGTTTTTAAAAAAAAAATAAAAAGAAAAAAAAATTTTTTAATTTTTTTTTGGGGGGGAATTTTTTTAAAAAAAAAAAATTTTTATTTTGGGGGGAAAAAAAACCCCTTTTTTTTAAAAGAAAAAAAATTTTAAAAAAAATTTTTTCCTTTTCCCCAAAAGAAAGGGGGGAAAAAAAAAAAAGGGGGTTTTTCCCATTTTTCCTTTTAAAAAAATTTTAAAAAAACCCCGGGGCCCCAAACCCAAAAGGCCCAACCTTGGGGAAAAAAATTTTTTGGATTAAAAACCCCTTTTTTTTAAAATTTGGGAAAAAAAATTTCCCCCCCAAAAATTTTTTAAAAAAATTTTTTTTAAAAAGTTTTAAAAAAACCCCTTTTTAAGGGAAAAAGTTTTTTTTTTTAAAACCTTTTAAAAAAAAAAAACCCCAAAAAATTTTTTTGGGGGAAAAAACCCTTTTAAAATTTTTTAAAAAAAAAAGGGGAAAAAAAAACCCGGGGCCAAAAATTAAAAAAAAAAAATTTTTAAAAGGGGGTTTTTTTTTTTTTTTTAAAAAAAAAAAAAAATTTTTAAAATTTTTTTGGGGTTTTTGGTTTAAAATTTTTTTTTGGGTTTGGGGTTTTTTTTTTATTTAAAATTTTTAAAAACCGGGGGTTTTAAAAAAGGGGGGTTTTTTTAAAAAAAACCCCAAAAATTTTTTAAAAAAAAAAAAAAAAAAAAAAAAAAATTTAAAAATTTTAAAAAAAAAAGGGGTTTTGGGGGGGAAGGCAAAATTTTTAATTTGACCCAAAAAATTTTTTTTAAAAAAAAAAAGGGGGGGGTTTTTAAAAAAAAAATTTTGGGAAAAAAAAATTTTTTTTTTTTTAAAAAAAAAAATTTTTAAAAAAAAAACCCCCCTTTTTTCCCAAAAATTTAAGACAAAAAAAAAAAATTTTTTTTTTTTCAAGAAAAATTTTTCCCAAAAAAAAATTTTTTTTTTTTCCCCCCCCAAAAATTAAAAACATTCAAAAAATTTTTTTTTTTTTTTTTTAAAAAAATTTTTTTTTTTTTTTAAAAAAAATTTTTTTTTTTTTTTTTTTTTGGGAAAAAAACCCCCTTTTTTTCCTTTTTTTTTTCCGGGTTTTTCCCCTTTTTTTTTTCCCCCCTTTTTTTTCCCTTTTTTTTTTTGGTTTTTGGTTTTTTTTAAAAAAAAAAAGTTAATTTTAAAAAAAAAAAATTTTGGGGGGGTTTTTTTTTTTCTTTTAAAAAATTTTTGGGTTTTTTTTTTTTTCGGGCCCCCAAATTTTTAAAAAAAATTTTTTTTTTAAAAATTTTTTTAAAAAAAAACCCCAAAAAAGGATTTTTCCCCCCCAAAAAAAAGGGGGGTTTTTTTTGGTTTTTTTAAAAAAACCCAAAAACCAAAATTTTTTTTTTTAAATTTTTTTTTTTTTGGTTTGTTCCCGGTTTGGGTTTTTCTTCTTTTTTTAAAAAAATTTTTTTTTAACCCCTTTTGGGGAAATTTCCCCCTTTTTTTTTTTTTGGGGGTTTTTTTTTAAACCCCCTTTTTTTTTTAAAAGCCGGAAAAAATTTTTTTCCCCCTTTTTTTGGTTTTCAATAAATTTTTTTTTAAAAAATTTTTTTTTGGGTTTTTTAAAAATTTTTAAAACCCTTTGGTTTTTTTGGGTTTTAAAAAAAGAAACCCCTTTTTTTTTAAAATTTTTTTTTTTAAAAAAAATTTTTCCGGGGTTTCTTTTTTGTTAAACCCGGGGGGGGGGTTTTTTTTTTTTTTTGTTTTTGGGGGCGGGTCTTTTTTCTTTGGGGCCCCAAAAATTTGGGGGTTTTTAAATTTTTTTTTTTTTTGGGGGGGCCCCCCCTTTTTTTTTTGGGGGGGGTTTTTTAAAATTTTTTTTTTTTTTTTTTTTTTCCCCAAAAAAAAAAAAAAAAATTTTTTTAAACCCCCCCCTTTTTTTTTTTTTTTTTTTTTTTTTTTTGGGCCCCTTTTTTTTTAAAAAAATTTTTCCTTTTTTTGGTTTTTTTTTTTAAAAAAAAAAAAGGGGAAAAAAAAAAAACCTTTTTTTTTTTTTTTTTAATTTTAAAAAATTTTTTTTTTTGGGGTTTTTTGGGGGTTTTTTAATTTTTTATTTTTTTTTTTAAAAATTTTTTTGGGGGGGGTTTTTTTTTTTTTTTTAAAAAAAAAAACCCCCCCCCTTTTTTTTTTTGGGCCTTTTTTTGGGTTTTTTTTTTTTTTTTTTCTTTTTTTAATTTAAAAAAAAAACCCCCAAAAAAAAAAACCCCCCCCCTTTTTTTTTTTTTAAAATTTTTTTTTTTTTTTTTAAAATTTTTTTTTTTAAATTTTTTCCCCCCCCAAAAAAAAAATTTTTAAAAAATTTTTTTTTTGGGGTTTTTTTTTAAAAAAATTTTTTCCCCAAAAATTTTTTTCCCCCCAAAAAAAAGGGGGGAAAAAAAGTTTAAAATTTTTAAAAAAAGGGGGGTTTTTTTTTAAAAAAAAAAAAAAAAATTTTAAAAAAAAAGGGGGCCCCAAAAAAACCCCCCCCCTTTTTTTTTCCCGGGTTTCCCCCAAAAAGGGGAAAATGTTTTTCCCCGTTTGGGGAAAAAAAACTTTTGGGGAAAAAATTTAAAAATTTTTGGGGAAAAAAAAAATTTAAATTTTTAAAAAAAGGGGGGGGGGGGTTTAAATTTAAAAGGGGGGAAACTTTTTTAAAAATTAAAAATTTTTTAAATTTTTTTCCCAAAATTTTGGGGAAAAAAAAAAGGGAAAAAAATCAAGGGGGTTTTTTTAAAAAAAAAAAGGAAAAAAATTTTTTAAAAAAAAAATTTTTTTTGGGGGAAAAAAAAAAAAAAAAAAAAAAAAAGGGTCAAAAAAAAACAAGGGGGGGAAAAAAAAAGGGGGGAAAAAACCCCGGGGGGGAAAAAAAAACCTTTTTCCAAAAAATTTTTTTTGGGCCCCCAAAAAAAAAAAAAGGTTTAAAAAAAAAAACCCCCAAAAAAAAAAAACCCCCCAAAAAAAAAAAAAAAACCCCCCCCCCAAAAAAAAAAAAATTTTTATTTTTTTTTTTTGGGGGTTTTTTTTTTTTTTTTATAAAAATGGAAAAAAAAAAAAACCCCCCAAAAAAAAAAAAAAAACCCCCCCAAAAAAAAAAAAAAAAAGGGGGCCTTTTTAAAAATTTTTTTTAAAATTTTTTAAAAAAAAAAACCAAATTTTTGGGGGGTTTTTTAAAAAAGGGTCTAATTTTAAAAAAAAAAAAATTTTTTTTTTTTTTTAAAAACCCCTTTTTTTGGGGGGGAAAAAATTTTTTTTAAATTTTTTTGGGGGGGGGTTTTTTTAAAAAAATTAAAATTTTTTAAAAAAAAGGGAAAATTTTTAAAATTTAAAAAACCCTTTTAAAAATTTGGGTTTTTTAAAAAATTTTTAAAAGGGGGTTTAAAATTAAAAAAAAATTTTTTTTGGGGGGGGGGGGGGGGGGGGGGGGGGGGGTTTGGGGGGGAACCCCGGGGGGGGTTTTTTTTGGGGGGGGGAAAAAAAAAAAAAAAAAAAAAAAAAAATTTGGGGGGGGTTTTGGGGGGGGGGGGGGGGGGGGGGAAAATTGGGGGGGGGGGGTTTTTGGGGGGGGGGTTTTTTGAAAGGGGGGGGAAAAACCCCCAAACAAAAACCCCAAAAAAAAAAAAAAAAAAAGGTTTTTAAAAAATTTTTTCCCCAAAAAAAATTTGGGGGAAAAAGGGGGGATCATTTTTTTTTTTCCGAACCCGGGGGCCCCCAAATTTTTTTTTTTTTTAAAAAAAAACCCCAAAAAAATTTTTGCCGGTTTTTTAAAAACCCCAAAAACCCCCCCTTTTAAAAAAAAAAATTTTTTTCCCCAAGGGGCCCCCCGGGGGGTTTTTGGGGGCCCCCTTTTTTAAAAACCCCCCGGGGAAGGTTTTTTTAAAAAAACCCCCCCCCCCCCCCAAAACCCCCCCCCAAATTTTTTCCCCCCCCCTTTTAAAGGGGGCCCCCGGGGGGGGGGAAAAATTTTTTCCCTTTTTAAAAAATTTTTTAAAAAAAAGGGTTTAAAAACCCCCCCCCCCCCCGGGGGAAAAAAAAAAATTTTTTGGCCTTTTTGGCTTTTTTCCCCCCCCCTTTTTGGCCAAATTAAAAATTTTTCCCCCCGGGGGTTTTTTTTTTCCCCCCCCCCCTTTTTTTTTGGGTTTTTTTTTTTTGGGGGTTTTTTTTTAAAAAAAAAAATTTTTTGGGGTTTTTTTTTTTTTTTTAAAAAAAAATTTTTTTTCCCCAAAAAAATTTTTTTTTCCCCCCCAAAAAA
>CM031608.1:91070596-91088096 GCA_018398815.1 Conus ventricosus | reverse complement strand
ACTTTACATATCAAAAAATTACACATACACAGAAGTGCGCTTTTTTTTTTTTTAAAAAAACCATGTTTTTTTTTTTAAAATTTGGTTTTGGGTTTGAAAAGGGGGATCACTTTCATTCTTTTAAATACACATTCGCCCTCCTCCCTTATACCTCTCCCCCCTTATCTGCTTTGTTTGTGTGGTGTGTGTTTTGTGTGTTGTGGTGTTTTGTGGGGGGTGTGGTGGGGGGGTGTGTTTTGTGTGTGGTGTGTGTGTGTTTGTGAGTGTGGTGGGGTGTTTTGGGTTTTGTGTTGTGTGTGTGTGGTGTGCGTGCGTGCGTGCGGCGTGCGTGCGTGCGTGCGAGTATGGTGTGTTGTGTGTGTTTGTGTGTGTGTGTGTGGTGTGTGTGAATGAAGAGTTGTGTGCCACATACGCTATAGGCTTGACGGGAATCCCTGGGGGGGAAAGGAGGATCCCATTGCACAACTTCTGCGATGAAGCCTTCGAAGAAATTAACAAGTAGGGATGACGAAAGGGGTTGAGCGCTGTGTGTCTGTTGTGTGTTTTTTGGGTGTGTGTGTGTGGGGGGGGGAAAATTAGGTGGGTGGAGATTACAAAACCATCCACACGAAAACGCGGGGAACGTGGCAGTAAGGAGAAAAACCATAACATACCACTCAAAATTTTTTTTTTTTTTCTTTTAAAAATACCCTTTTTTTTTTAACCTCACCTAAGTTTTCATACTCTTAAACCCCCTTCCACCCCAACATGGGCTCCTAACACCCTTCCCCCCTTTCCCCTCCATCGCTCCTACACTTTTTTCCCCCCCTTTCCCCTCACATCGCCCCTACATCTTTTTTCCCCCCCTTTCCCCTCACATCGCTTAAAATCTCTTTCCCCCCTTTCCCTCCCCTCGCCCTACATCCTTTTCCCCCCTTTCCCCCTCAATCGCCCCCTTAACCTCCTGTCCCCCCTTTCCCCTACTCGTCCTACACCTCCTTTCCCCCTTTCCCCTCAATCGCCCCTACCCCTCCTTTCCCCCCTTTCCCCTCACACGCCCTACACCCCCGTCCCCCCTTTTCCCCCTCACATCGCCCTACACCTCCTTTCCCCTTTCCCCTCACATCCTCCTACACCCCCTTTTCCCCCTTTCCCCCCAATCGCCCTACACCTTTTTTCCCCCCTTTCCCCTCCTCGCCCTACACCCCCCCCCCCTTCCCCTCCACCTCCTACACCTTTTTCCCCCCCCTTTCCCCTACTGTTAAAATTTTAAATTTTAAAAGGGTACTGGTGTCGACGATGGGGACTCCTCGACATAAAAGCGTTTTCTTCTCACCGTTCCTTTTAATCTGCAAAACCTCCTCATCGAAAAGCACCCCCATTTCGCCCTCCTCCCCACCTTGACAAAATATAATATAGAATGTTTTGTTTGGCCTTAATCTTACATCTAAGCCCCCCGCGTTTAAAATGCATAAAAAGGGTTAAGAAAAATAAATGAAACCAATAAGAAGATGAACATTGCAATAATCCCATCATCTACAAAACAAGGGGCACATTGACACAAAACACACACAAACAACACACACACACACACACAAACACACAAACACCCCCACGCACCACACCACACACACACCACCACACACACACACACACCACACACCCCCAACACACACACACACACACAGAAAAACGGGACACACACAACAACACACACACACAGAAAAGACAGACAGACGACAGACAGACAGAAGACAGACACACACACACACACACACACACACCACACAAAACACACCCACCCCGATCCCACACACATATCGCAAAACAACGGACACAACAATGCCCCAGGTTCTGTCTGAGTTGTGGTAATGGGGGATCAAAGGAGCGAGGCTGGGGCGGAGAAGGAGCTCGATCCATACACATGACGTCAGGGGTCAGTCAAGGGTAGAGCCAGGGCCGCACTTTTTCCCGAGCACCACTGCAGCAAGGGGCAGTATAGACACTTTTTTGAGGAAAAAGGTTTTAAAACCCAAATTACCAACCTTTTCTTTGTGTGCTAAGCGACACTTTTGATGGACAACTTTGTTAACAAGCACAGATATCCAACCTTTTCTTTGTGTGCTAAGCAACACTTTTTTGATGGAAAAACCCCGTTAAAAAAAAGATTCGCCAAACTTTTTCTGTGTGTGCAAAGTCTGGAAAAAAAGGACAGGATTAAAAATTTCCATTTGTACAAACTCGGAAAAAAGCACAGCTTTAAATAAAAATTCCTTTGGGTACACACTCGGGTAAAAGGTAGGATTATAAAAAATTCCTTTGTGTCAAACTCTAAAAAAAGGCACAGTTATTTTAAACCTTCCATTTGTACAAACTCTGAAAAAAGGCCTTTATATTAAACCTTCCTTTGTGTACAAAGTCTGGAAAAAGGCACAGTTTAAATCAAACTTCCTTTTGTAAAACTCATAAAAGACAGCCATACTAAAGTTTCCCTCGTGTATAAAATTCCTTTGTGTAAAAAATTTCCCTTTGTATAAATTTTAGCGCCATCCAAAAGTTCCTTAAGGTAACTAACAAACCGTTCTTGAAAAAAAAAACAAAAAATATCTTTTTGTCTACACATTTTTTCTACATTTGCACATCATATTGCTTTCCACTTTACATGATCAAAAATGTTCACATACACAAAGTGCGCGCACGCCGACCCCTGGGGTTGCCCTGACAGGACGGTCTGGGTGGGAGTGGGGGGAAAAGGACACCTCACACGCTCCGCAAAAAGGCCCACACAAAAAAAGATTACGATACAAACCCCATTTTTTCACCCAGCAAAAAAACATTCCAAACACGCACATGCACGACACAATAAAGCACTCCAAACGCACACAACATGCACAATCACGATAAGCACCCCAAACGCAACAAATGCACAATCACGATAAAGACTCCAACGCGCAAAACATGAAAATCACAATAAAGCCCCCCTCCCACCCCCCCAACATGCCATTATAAATAAATATTTCGCATACGAGTCACGATACAATTACAGGCATTCCACACATATACTAACACAATTATAAAGAAATTTTTCCGTATTCCTTTCTCACACCAGGGTGGTCCACATCCCTCCCCCTGCAAGTCCGCGGGGAGCCCCTGTCGCACTAGGTGCCCCGACCCGGGGGTTGGGGTTCTCGCAGGGAGTCCCCCAAAGCCGACACCCTCGACCCCCAAAGCGGGCAGTGAAGAGGGGGCCCCCCCCGGGGGGGGGGGGGGGGGGGGGGGGGGGGGGGGGGGGGAAAGTAGCTGTTACGGGGGCCCTGGACGGGGGCCCAGGCGGCCATGAGAGGGGCGGGCTCCCCAAAGCAGTCCAGGGTCCCGCCCAAGGGTGGCCTCGACCACGCGTGGAAACCATCTCGTCCTGGTCTCGCCAGAAGGGGCCCTCGCCAGCACGGGGGCCCACCCCAGTTCGTGCCCCAGGTGAAGCCCCCGGGAGGGGGGGGGGACGTATGGAGGAATCGGAGAGGAGGAAAAGAAAAAGGGAAAGGGGGGAAGGAAAAAGGGGTACGGGAACCCCCTGCCGTCAGTCCCGTTTGACCATTGCGCAGTTTAAAAAACACCCCCGCATGATGGGCGGGGGGAGTGTATTAAACGCACACAGAAAAACCCTTGAATAAAGCTTCTACACGATGCAGGAAAAAGATGCATTAAAAAAAGGTTAAAAAACAAATATAATTTGTTCACCCTTCTCTCATCACGCTTAACGTTTTCCTTTCCTTAGAAAATAAATAACAAGCGACCATCGTTAATAACTGCCCCCAACATTTGCAAATAGTAATTAAATGGCAAACTGTCACATTTTTATAAAAATTTCAAAATAAACCAAAATCCCCAACCACGCATCCGAACGAAAAAATCTGCGTACGCACGCTCTGAACATAAAACTCGTTTCCTTAAAACCCAAACAGACGGTGGCCGAAGGATAAAAGTCCGGCAATGTGACGGGGGCGGAGGGGAAACCCAAGCAATTTCCCAAACCCCTGAATCACCGGGTTCTCCCCCTTCCCCACGACTCCGCATCACCAGAGCTAAACAGGAGAAAGAATTTTTGGAAATAATTTAAAAATGCCGGGTTTAGAGTTGAATTAACCAGAGAAAAGGTCTCCACAATATTCTCTTACAATTCGAAAACAAAGAAATTGCGCAAAAGAGAAGACTAAGCCGCTAACAACAAAAACCAAACAAACAGACCACGAAACTGTGCTTACCAGTCCCGTGGGTGCCCCCGAAGAGGCGGGTCAAAAGGACTCTCTTCCCTCGTCGTCGAGAGGACAGAGGCGAAGAGCGGAAAACGAAGAAATGATGCCCCTCTCCTACAGGCCGACTGCAGGAATTAAAATACTGACTGTACTCTCGATGAAAGGGTAAAAAACCAGGACGGGAGCAGGCCCCCCCAGAGACATTTTCCCCTCGGTGAAGAGCTAACCCCCCTCAGAATGGCGGCCAACAGCCATGCGGGTCACAGATGAGCAACTTCAAACTAAAAGAAACGAAGCACGTGCACGGGGAAAAAGACAGGCGAGGGGCCGAAGACAAAAGTCGAGAGAAAGGACCGGGGACCCGTGAACTTGCGGGATGAATAGCACGGGCGGGGGAAATTTGAGAGGGAGAGAGAAAGAAAACCGAAGTTGAGCTGAACCACCCAAGGGCAACGCACCAAAAGCCCCCCTAAGGCGGATCACGAACAGCAACGACAAAAAAAAATTAATTTTTCCGCCACCCTGGTGGGCGAAGTCGTAGGCCTCGTGAAAAATCGTACAAACCCCCCCCTTCTAAAAGCATCGTTTCTCTGGTCAGTGCTCCTTTGAACCTTTCGCATGTGCAACTTCCAACAAGGGGACCAAACCCCAACTCTCTGTGATCGACGGTCGATAAACCCCAATACAAACATTCCGATGAAAACAGGGGGAAAATACATAATACACATTTATCAAAAATAAGAAAACCTTCCCAAACCCATGAAAGTAACAATCCAAAACCTTTGGGTGATTCACACCGTTAACCTCATAAAGTGACAACTGTCACTACCCCCGATACAGAGACAAAAAGGGAATAACCCTGGTTGGGGGGGAGGTGCCCCCTTGACTGATTTCCCAATATGCTAATACGGAGCTCGGTAAGATAGTCAGCATCCGTATTACGGGAACCCTTGAATGACGGAAAGTGAACGCATGACTCTGCGCTCCCCTGCCTAACCATGATCGATGAGACTGGCCGGTCCGGTAAGCACTGGAGAGGATGATGATCGCTCTCCAGACAAATTTCCCGGGCCCGTACTTTTTTCGGGGGCCCCCCCCATGCGCGTCCAAATTGCTTGAGGACTCAGCAACATAGGGGCATCGATAGTCCTAAGGGGACAGCCTTGGGTATCGACTCGCAGATTTACCACTCCCAAAGTTAGCGGTGACCGCGTCGGTGGAGGCTTAATGGGTCCCACCGGGTCGACACCGACCTTGCTAAATGGCCCCCAACCAGAGGCACTTGACCTAGGGGAACAGCTTCAAGCGCCCTTAGGCGATGTCCTTTGGCAGACATCGAAAATGCGGCAGTTCCCAACCTGCGGTTCACCCCCGGGCCCAAAAGAAGTCTTGTCTTACTCGCTCGAGAGTCCGTTGGAGCCATATGACCTGCCGGGGGGAATCGGGGGCCCTCCCGGAAAGAACAGACTCTCCAAGCTTTGGGGAAAAAAAAGCGCTTGGCACACGACTGCCTGAGTGAAAACCCTAAAGAGGACCCCCTTTGTGGAGCTTGAAGTCCCCTTTGGGCTGTGGGCCGACTGAGGGGGGACGATCACAAGTTCTCGTAGGCGTTGGACACCCAAGCCCGGGCCCCTAAAGAGGGATAATGCTAGCAGGATCCCCCTTGCCAGAACCTCGTTAGAGATCGGTAAAGAAGGGGACGAAATTTCCTGTGCCTGCTTCTTAGCTTTGGCGGTGGGTGACTCCCACACACGCCTGTAGGGCAGACCGAGACACAGACTGGACTGCGTCCGTCTGCAAGGGTAGATTCCTAGAAAAGGGAATAAGAGGTCGCCCACCGCGATAGCCCATCTTCCCCACGAAGTAGGGGGTGGAGATAGGAAAAAGTACGAAGGACGGGTGGAGGTAACCAGCCCCAAACCCCGCCCCTTCATAACTAGCGCCCCCCCGGGGCCCTTTGGGGGAAACCAAATCCTTACAACAAAGAGCTTTGATGCCCCCGAATCCCGATGGTGTCGACCAAGGGGGAACCCACAGAGGAAACCGGGGCACTCTGAATCCAGAATGGGATGGAACCCACGTTACCGAGGCACAGGTGCTGGAAAGGACTACCCCCCTGATACCAGCGGCTTTAGGAAAAATTTTCCCTAATGTGGCCCAAAAGACGCCCACAAAGAAAACACACCCGGGGGCGCTAAAATCCCCGATGAATCCCCTCCTTGTTCCCCCCCCGTAGCAGTTGTGGGCACCTTTTTGTATTAAATCCTGTGGAGGGCTTCCTCTCCGTATCGGGGCGTGCCATAACCCCTGCGAGTTTTCAGCAAACACCTCAGCTGTGTGAATCGCACCGCGAAATCTGAGGTGCTGTCTCGCCTTGGATTTAAAAAACTCTGGGGGACACAGTGTTGGGAGCTTTTAAAAAGAGGATCAGACCCTCCAGCTCCAATAGTAACTGACCCCAGTACCCTAGCGTCTTGCGCACCCTCACCAAACTGCACAAAGGGTTTCCCATCATTAATTTTTTCTTCATGGCCCTAAATTCCTCGTAGGTCTTGGGGTAAGGGGAAACGCTTAGCAGAGAAAAAACTGCTGTTGCATAAGACGCGCCTTCATTTAGGTGGCACACACCCCCCTTGCAGCACCAGAAAATCCAGAAAAAAGGTGCATAGCCTTTTTGTTCCTCAGAAAATTTGGTTGAACAAGCAACCTGTAAAAATCTCTAAGAAACATGTAAAAGGGCCCCTCACTAGGTTGAACTCGGAAAAGCTTTAACTTTGGGCCTTAACTCATCCCTGCCGGGGGATTAACCCCCCCCGGGTTTACAGAAGCGGGAGGCCGCGAAAAAGTTTTTCCCATCCCTCCCACGCAGAGCCTCACCCTGTTAGTTTCTTCCCTACGGGGCTTCCGTTGGCAGCCCCCTCACGTGAGCCCCCCTCTCTACGTTTAGCCCCTGTTAGGCCTCCTCCTCGCTGACCCCCGCTTTAGCAGCCCCTTTACGTAATACCCTCTTCCTTATGCAAAATTTCCCTGTCTGTCAGTCTCCCTTCGCAAGCCTCCTGCCTAGACCTTCTCTACGTTGATCAACTTTTCCCGCGGACCTTGCTTTTCCCCTACGCAGGCTTCCTGCCTAGAAAACCTTTCTCTGCGCTTTTCCCCTACGCAGGGCTTCTGCCTAGCACCCTCTTCATATGCTCCCGCTCCAGAAAATAAGGACAGGGTGATACCCTGAGCGGGGTTCCCCACCCCCGAACGGGGGGGGATCCCCGACTGACCCGTCCCTTGGGTCTCGATTTTCCCCAAAAGGGAAAAGTTTCTGGGGCATCCCCTTACGAGGGGAACCCTGGAAGGAGAAGGTTTCGGTCTCTGCGCCAACAAAAAGCCCCCATTTGCTTCGCTATACCTGACGCTTCCGAGGGAAGTGAAAGTCGGGGTCTCGACAGGGAGACCCCCCAGCGGAGGTAAAATACTCATGGATACCTGCTACGCACTGGAATAGGTAGAAGTTAGTAGTCGAAGTATGGTAAAATAAGGGTACAGTAACTTTTTTGGAATCCCCTTTTCTTCGACGCCCGCGTCGCCACACCCCCGGGCCCCGGAGTCGCCATGAAACAATACCTACATTTTCCCCAAATACGGGGGAAAAAAAACAATTCCATGAGAAAAAAAAAACAAATATTTTAGGGGCATGTGTATAGTTGTATGTGGGTTTTTGGCGTGTGTGCGGACAAGCCCCGGCTGCTCCCCTCTGGCAACACGCGCCTACGACGAGCAAAGTGCGGGGGGGGCTCCCCAAAAAAAAAAAACAAAAAAAAAACCATGTCCGGCGCCCCCATTTGGGCAACACCGCGCTCTGCAGCACGAGCACAGGCGGTGGGGCGGGCCGGAAAAAAAACAAAACAAAAACCTAGCAGACGAAATCCGGGGGAAAAAAAAAACACTACTCCGATAAAAACCCCCGTATCAACAACCCGGTGAAAAAAAAAAAACAAGAATTGGCAAATACAAAAAGGAATGGAAATGAGCGGCAAAAAGGGGCAAACTTACGGCCTCCTGCGTGAGGTACCCGGCGGAAGGGGGTCGGACCGGTCGACCCCCCTTTGGGGCTCCCTCGATCCCGATCACCCCGTTTTCCCCTCAGGCCCCAACAAGACCCCTTTTACGCTAGAGTCACCCACCCAAACCCCCCACGAACAAACACGACAAACTGACCCAAACATCTACAAAACAGACAAAACTAAAAGGTACTCTGCGAAACGAGAGAGAGACAGCCCAAGCCCTTCACATCCCGGACGAGCCCCCACAAATTTCACGACCCACCCCTGGAGTCGCCCCGAAGGATCGGTCTAGGTGGGGTGAAAGGGGGTGACTGACCCACACGCCCCCAAGGACCACAAATAAAGATTACGATACAACACCCCATTTATTCACACCAGCAAAATAAACTTTTCCCCCACGCACCATGCCGATCACAAAAAAGCACTCCAACGCAAACATGCACAATCACGATCAAGCACCCAAGCACACAACAGCACAAACACGATCAAGCATCCAACGCGCACAAATGCACAATCCAATCAAGCACTCCCCAAAACCCCCAAACATGACGATTAAAATAAATATTTCGCTTAGAGTACCGACACAATTTCAGCTTCCAGCACATTGACATAACACAATTATAAAGAAATATTTCCGTATTGACCCTTTACACCAAGTGCGTCCACATCCTGCCCCCGTCAAGCCCCAGGGAGCACCCTGTGCACAGGGGCTCCGAGCCCGGGTTGGGTTTTCGCGGGAGTCGCCAAAGCCCACACCCCCCACTCCCCCAAGGGGCAGTGAAGACGTTTTTCCGGGGGGGGGGGGGGGGGGGGGGGGGGGGGGGGGGGGGGGGGGCGTAGCTGTTCTGGAGGCCGGAGGGGTCCAGGCCGGCCAGTCGAGACGGCGGGCCCCCCCCAGCAGTCCACGGTCCCGACCAAGGGTGGCCTCGACCGCGGTGGCCCCTTCGTCCGTGGGCTCAGCCCGAACTGGCCTCGCCGCACGTGGCACCATCCATTCGTGCTCCGGTGAAGCCCCCCGGGGGGGGGGGAGGACGTAGCTGGGGGAGATCGGAGAGGGGGAAAAGAAAGAAGGAAGGGGAGGGGAAGGGGCTGGGCCCGCCGTCAGTACCGTCTGACCATTGCTGTCAAATCTTAACACCACTGCATGATGGGGGGAGGGGGAGTGTATTAAAGCACACAGTAAAACCATTGAATCAAATCTTCTCACCGATGAGGTAAAAGAGCATTAAATCAAAGGTTATAAAAAAAAATATGAATTATGTTTACCCTTCTCCACTCACGCTTAAAAGTTTTCCTTCTTAGAAATAAATCAACCAGCCCCTCGCTTTTAAAAACTGCCCCACATTTGCAAAAAGTAATTTAATGGACAACTGTCCATTTTTTAAACCATTTTAAAATAACACAAAAACTCAACCACGCATCCGAACGACAATCATGCGTCGCACGTCGTGAACATAAAACTCGTTTCCTTGAACACAAACCGGTGGCCCCCAAGGGTAAAAGTCCGGCGAATGTGACAGGGGCGGCGAGCAGCCCCAAGCAAGTTCAACCCTGAAAACACCAGGTTCTCTCCCCTTTCCCCCGCCTACCGCATCACCAGATGCATAAAAAGGGGAAAAATTTTTTGGAAATAAATTTTGAAAGGCCAGGGGAGAATTGAATTAACCAGAGAAAAAGGGCTCACACAATATTTTTTCCCTTTCAATTTCGAAAAAACAAAAGAAAATTGCGCAAAAAAAACTAAGCGGCAACAACAACAAACCAAAAAAACGACCACGAAATGATGCTTTCCAGCCCCCCGGGGTGACCCCAAAAGGCGGCAAAGGCTCTCTCTACCCTGTCCAGTCGAAGGACAGAGGCGAAAAATGCGGGGAAAAGAAGAAATGAGTCCTCCCTACAGGGCCCACTGCAGGAATTGAAAGTACTGACTGTCTCCATGTAAAGGGAAAAAACCAGGACTGGAGCAGGCGCCCCCCGAGACTCTTCCGCTCGATGAAGAGCTAACCTCCTCCAATGGGGGGCCAACATGCCATGCTCGTCACAAGTGAGCATACTTCAAACTAAAGAAAAGAAGCAGTGGAAGGGAAAAAAGACAGGGGGAGGGCCCATAGACAGAAAGTTCGAGAGAAAGGTACCCGGGCCCCCCTGAATTGCAGATGAATAGCCGGGCGGGGGGAATTAGGAGGGGAGAGAAAGCAAACCCAAGTTTAGCTGAAACCCCACCAAGGTGCCAAATGACCCCAAGACCCTAAGGGACGGATCCAAACAGCAACGACAATAAAAAATAAGTAATTCCGCCCCCTAGGTGGGGCGAACGTGTAGGCCTCGTACAAATCGTGCTGCGCATGTTTATAAGGACCTGCCACAAAACCACCCTATTGCTGGAGAGAAAAGAGGAATTTTAAACATTTTTAAAAAAAACGGGTGGGGAAAAAAGAATGTTGGGGTTGTCAAAAGAGTCTGTTCCTTGTCATTTGGGGCTTGGAAATTAAAAAAAAAACCCTTTTTTCTACAAGTCTTGTTTTGGTTGAGGTATCCTGAGAATAGTATAAAGAAGACGGGGCCCACGGAGGTTTTTTAAATTTGGATTAGTTCAAAAACTCCTCGCACGGCCGCTGACAGCGGAAAAACATGTACCATCTGGCAACCTGGAAACCTCTGGCACAAGGATGACAGGATGCCTATGCAGACCCGGCAATGAACCCCCTGCCCCCAGTCTACTCCCTTACATGAGAGGAGCGCCGACAGGGCGACGATTTGCCCAAAGCAGTGAAAGTGAGGGGGGGGGGGGGGAGATCCAGGAAAAAAGCAAAGTGATCTCAAGGATGACAAGCGTAACGCAAAGGGGGGACCTCCACAGAACTGGTCAACAGGTCATAACATCAAAGGAACCTATATAACTCAGGGGTCAAACAGCCACAAAAAATGTTAAAAATTTTTCCCTTGATTTTGTTTTTTTTAAATTTTTCCCCCATCTGGGTGTCAAAAACACTCTTCACTCTCGCCTCTCCCCCGTCCCGATGACATCTTCATATGGAAAGTTGTTGTCTCGTTCGCATTTTTCAGATGGATTCCCCCCTCTCCCGACAAAAGGGGGCAGTACGTCGCAGGTCCTCAGTCCTCCATTTGGGTGAAAATCAAAGGGGGCGGGGCTGTGGGGGAGAAGGGGGAGTCAATCCCACAGCACAGCAGAGCATGGTATAAAAAAACACAGTGTACACCCTCCCTATGTGTAAAACTCTGTTGTTCGACCCCGTCATCTGAAAAAATGTCGTGCCCTGAAGGGCCACCCAGTCAGGGGTGAGTAGGGGGTTCACACCAGACAGCGCGCGTTTCAGCCGGAAAATCGGGTCGTTTTTGAGGCCATGAAACCCCGCCCTCAGGCCCTGCTTCAAAAAGGGTCCATCAACCTGAAATGCACACACAGACAAAGGCGGGCCCCTCAGACCTGAAATGCCACCAAGACAAAGGGGGCTGCAGCCGGGTTGGGAAGAACGTCCGTCTTTTAAACCCTTTTGGGAACAAAAGAAAGGGGGATTGTAATGGGGGAGGGAGGAGGACATTCGGGATGGGGGGGAGTGGAGGTGGGTCTTAGTCTCTGCCGTCAAAAAGACAGCACGACAACAAGGCGTCACGGTTTTAGTGAAGCCTTTATTAGGTTGAAAATTTGAAGCAGTTTTTTTCATTCTCAAATGACATTGATTGCTCCACCCCCAGGTCACGTGTCTTTTTAAAGTGTGTTTGGTGGCCATACTTGAAAGGAAAAAGGGTATTTTGCCAGACTTGGCTGCTGTAAAATGAATTTTTGGATAGCTTCAAAATTAGTCAAAAAATGGCCAATTACCCGAACATTCGCAAACTCAGGGAACACCATGATCTTGCTTATTTTTGGGTGAAGTAAACCTTGCGTTGCAAAACCCCAAGTAAGAAGTAAAAAGAGGACAAAAAAATGTAATAAAGATGAGCCGGGCCCGGGGGGGATCTTTCCCCTGAAAAATGGAGCGAGACACACTACCAATAAAATGAACACAACAGCATCAAAAATTTACCCGGGCAGCAAATGACAAGCTTGTTATCCCCCCATATCCTAACCCCGCTCTATCTTAATGTAACAAGGGGTTAAGGGAATATAGAAAAAAAGGGGACCAGTAAACCTGCGCTCTGAGACAGTAACGGCCCTTTCCCCGGTGTAAAACCTCAATGCGTTGTAAACTGACCCCATAGCCAGATAAAAAACCTTGTGGGGAAGATGTAGAGGGGGAGAGGTGTGAGGGGAGTGGGTGAAGGGGGGGGGGGGAGGAAGATAGGGGGGGGGTGCCCTTTGTTCTCCCTTTTCCCCCCCCTCTTTCCCCCCCCAGCGTTCAACGGGGCACTTTCGGGCCCTTTGTTGCGGATTGCTACACGTTTTTCTGGGGGATCCCGCGAACTGCCCGGTGAGTCGCCTTACAGCTTTTTCGGCGAGACGTTCCTCCTTCGCCGGCCTGTGTTGGTTTGCAGTGATCACAAACTTCCCTAACCCCCCCCCCCCCCCTCTTCCCCCCCCCCCTCACGCCCACCTCCCTTCCCCCCCCCCCTTTCCTCCCCCCAAACCTCTCTTTATGCAAAGATCCAGTGGGTTTTGAGGGCCCAAACAAAAAAGGGTAACCAAACAGCAGTCGGCTGTCTGGGTGTCCACGTTATGCTGGTGTCGTTTCGGTGGTATCGGTATATTACCATCCCACACCTCTCCATTCCCCACTAGAGGTCACCCCCCCCTCTCCCCCTCCCTCCTTTTCCTCCCGCTCCTTCCTCTGCCTATCCGTACAAGGGGTGAGCGTTTTATGTTAAAAACTGAACTAAAAGAAAAAAAAAAGCAATTTTTAAACATCATCATCATCATCATATCATCATCGGGGAAATCGAAATCGCGCCTATCCAGGATTTCAGGCATTTCACATAATAGTGTCTCAAAGAATAACAAAAAGGGAAAAAAAGGGATAGACAAAAACAGGGGTATACAGAAAAACAAAAACAGTCGTGTTGTAAACAGAAACTACAGCCACGGGGTACAAGGGTTTTGGGGGAACAAAACCCCACGAAGATTAAAATTTGGAATTATATCTCGTACGACAGACATTTATCTCGTACAGCTACGGGAAAATCTGGGTCCAAGAAAAATGTCGTCAACACCAAATCAGGTCTTCAACACCAAAATCAAAGCGTTCTGTTGTCGAGCGAAAACCTGAACTAAGTTCCCCACCAAAACATAGGTGTTTTCAAAAAACTGCCGGGGGAAGATTCTCGCATCCCATGGCCCGACACCATCCACAACAACGAGCTCTGGGAGAAACAAACCGTGCCCGCAGAAAAGGGAAAACAAGAAAAGACGTTGGGGTGGATTGGACAACGCTTTCGGAAGCCTCAAGAAATCACCGACAACCCTAACATGGAAAACCCCCAAGGAAACGAAAAAAGGTCGGCCAAAGGGGGCACCTGGCGCAGGGACCTGGGAAACAGACATCAGGAACATGGGGAGATTGGAACCAGCTGGAGAAAAGAGCCCAGGGGAGATGCCGGAGGGCCTTGGTTACGGCCCGTACCCAGGAGGGGTAAAAGGGGATGATGATGATGTGATGATGATGTGGATGATGATGATGATGATATGATGATGATGATAACAGACGACAGACGACAGACAGAATGCAGTTGCATCCCTGCGCATCGGAGATTACAAACACCATGAAAAGATAGCGGAGAGAACATAAAAAACCTTGTTAAAAAAATTTTCGGAACAGGATGTTTAAGCGGGAAAGTCCCTCGAAGATAACGGGCTCTTCTCAGATTGGAAAGAAAGAGGCAGGGAACAGTAAACAATAAAAAAGTTTGGGTACCCCTTGCTCCCCTAAGAAAAACCAACTCATAAATCAGGTTAAATTTTTATTTTTTTCTGTCCTCTTCGTTTTTCCCTTTGATTCTTTGTCTTTCATTTGTCGACTTTATTTAAGTTTAAAAAACTGTGCCCCTTGAATAAAAATTCTCTGATTTTGGTTTTCTTTTGGGGAAACCCTACTTGTTTTTTTATCTTCTACATGAGTTAAAACGTGGGGTGCGCAGGTATTTCAGAGGTTGACACAGTAAAAAAAAAAAAAAAAAAAAAAAAAAAAAAAAGGGTGAAGCTAACAGTTTTTAATTTTTCCCCCCAAATAAACAGACATCTGTGTCAGCAGTTTATCGGATCTGCCTGGAGGAAGACAGAGGAACGGAGGTCAGGCAGTTAGACAGGGGAAAAGGGAAGAATAAAAAGTTGTTGCGGCATAATAAAAAAAGACCCTTTTGTGCTGCAAATTTCCTTTTTTTTTGGGGGGCCAGTGGGAAAGGCCAGACATGCCGGTTTCTGTGCTTTCAAAAAAAACAAACACAAAAAAAAATCTGACAGCGGAGTCTGGAACCTTTAAAAACTTATTTATGGTTTTTCAGTGGATGCAACGTTGCAGAGAATTGAAGGAGTCAAAGGGTGAACACACACACCACACAACACACAACCCCCACACACCACACACACACCCCAAAACCCCACACCACACACACCCAGAGCAACTGAAACAAAATTGAGCGTTGTTGAACTCTGTCAATTTTTCGCAAATAAACACACAAAGTGCAAAGCAATAAAAAAATGCACTTTAAAAAACAGAGCGAACCCCAAAAAATGCAAA
Organism: Conus ventricosus; assembly: GCA_018398815.1. NCBI lineage: Eukaryota > Metazoa > Mollusca > Gastropoda > Neogastropoda > Conidae > Conus > Conus ventricosus. The sequence continues at coordinate 91,073,117 of CM031608.1, read as the reverse complement.
GCAAAACAAACAATGACAATACAAACAAAACCGCTTTAACCCCCACAAAGGCAAAGCAATACACAACAATGCACAATACAAAAAAAACCGCTGAACCCCCAAAAAATGCAAGCAAACACAACAATGCACAAAAAAAAAAGACCGTGAATCCCCCAAAGTGCAAAGCAAACAAACCCCAAAGCACCAAAACAAAACAGACCCCTGAAGCCCCACAAAGTGCCCAAAACAATAACAACAATGCACAAAACAAAACAGACCCCTGAACCCCCCAAAGTGCAAAACAATACACAACAATGCAAATACAAAACAGACCGCTGAATCCACACAAAGTGCAAAGCAAAACACAACAAGCACATACAAAATAACCGCTGAAACCACACAAAGTGCAAAGCAAACACAAAAAATGACAATCAAAACAGACCGCTGAATCCCACAAAGTGCAAACAATACACAACAATGCCAAAACAAAAAAAGACCCCTGGAAACCACACAAAATCAAGCAAACACAACCAAACCAATCAAAATAACCCCTGAATTTACACAAAGTGCAAAACAATACCAACAAAGCACAATACAAAACAGACCCCTGAATCCACACAAAAATGCAAAGCATACACAAAATGCACAATACAAAACAGACCGCTAATCCACACAAAGTGCAAAGCAATACACAACAAGCACAACAAAAACAGCCGCTGAATCCACACAAAGTGCAAAGCAATAACAACAAGCACAATAAAAACAGCCGCGATCCACACAAAGTGCAAAACAAAACACAACAAAGCACAAAACAAAATAGCCGCTGAATCCACAAAAGTGCAAAGCAATACACAACATGCACAATCAAAATAGCCCCTGAATCCACACAAGGCAAAGCAATACCAAACAATGCACAATACAAAAAAAGACCGTGAATCCACACAAAGTGCAAAGCAATACACAACAATGCACAATCAAAACAACCCCTGAATCCACACAAAGTGCAAAGCAATACCAACAATGCACAATAAAAAAACAGACCGCTGAATCCCCACAAAGTGCAAAGCAAAACACAACAATGCACAATACAAAAAAGGGGCCGCTGAATCCCACAAAGTGCAAAGCAATACACAACAATGCACAATACAAAACGACCGCTGAATCCACACAAATGCAAAGCAAAACACAAAAATGCACAATACAAAATAGACCGCTGAACCACACAAATGCAAAGCAATACACAAAAATGCACAAAACAAAATAGACCCCTGAATCCACACAACTATATCTTCTCTGTCGTTAAAAAACAAAGCGTAACCAAAAAAGCAAAACAATATCCCCCCCTCTCGCCAGCCGGAGAACAAAAACAAAACAAATGACAAAGCGCGCGCCGGGGGCGCGCGCGGGTGGTGTGGGGTATGTCGCGCAGCGAGCGCGTGTGTGCGTGCGTGCGTGTGTCATCACACGAGATCTATGCGTGTTTTGTGGTGTGGTGTGTGTGTGGTGTGTGTGTGTGTGTGGGGTGTGTGGTTGTGTGTGTGTATAGAGAGAGAGAAGAAAAGGGGAGATAGAGAGAGAGAAAAGAGGAGAAAAGGGGGAAAAGAGAGAGGAGAGAGAGAAGAAGAGAAGAAGAAAGAGGGGGGAGAGAGGAGAGAGAGAAGAGAGAGAGAGACAGAAGACAGGAAAGAAAACCAACTAAACAAAACCGAGGTAAACGGCCTAAACAGCTATGGGGCTGTGGGTACTTCATCCAATCTATGTTTCTAATAGCCCCCCCCCCCCCCCCCACCAGCCGACATCAAGGGACACAGGGGTTTTCACCTCGTTGAGGTCAAATCTCAAAATACATCATTAAAAAACACACCACACACACAACAACAACAACCACACACAAAGAAAAGAATAATAAACTTTGTTTTAAAGGGAGGGGGGAAATAAGGGGGGTAAAAGGTGGGGGGTTAGAGCTGCTGTCCAGCTCTCTCCCCAAAGGGCCACCCATGACGAAAAGGGGACTCATACTTACATCCTTGACCAACACGGAAAAAATCAAAGTCTTTTTCTTCTTTTGCTACGCGGTGTACCCGCGGACATCCTACAGGGCAGACAAAATTAATCCCACCTACCCAAAAAAGGGGTGGGGTTTTGTGCATATGACCGTTTTTTTTATCCCCCCTTAAAGGGACCATATCCATCTTCGGGGAGGTCATACTATGGTAACGGCATCCATACCAATGGGCCCAAATGGCCTTCTCTTCCGAAAGTTGGTGATGGGATTTGACGTGGTGCAAGATTTTTTGAACAGAAACTGACACAGCACGTTGTACAAGTGTTGTGGGCATAACAAAACACAGCAGAAGCAGTGTGTTAACAAAACTGACAGCAGCACGGGTTACAGTGTTTGGGGCAACAAACACCACGAAGATTAATTCAGAATTATCATCTCGTACAACAACAATCATCTCGTACAGCTACGGAACATCTGGAGCTCCAAGAAACTGTCAGTCAACACCAAAGTCAGGCTCTTCAACACCAACATCAAAGC
>CM031608.1:91053096-91058096 GCA_018398815.1 Conus ventricosus | reverse complement strand
AATTACAGCCATTAAATAGATTGTGTGATTGTGTTAAGATTACATTCAGAGACGAAGCCAACCAGGGTTAGAAAAACAAATTGCATAGAAATTATGCTACCATGAGGTTTAAATCACGACCTACTGGCCAGCAACTCTTGAAGGTGCTACCTTGTAATGGGGACTATTTATCCATTTGTGCTGAACAGAAATATGACTCATCGAACTTGAATAATGGTAAACAATAAATCCCCCAAAAGACTTATGTATCCGAACAATTTTTTGGCATTGTCTGAAAACAAATCAAAATTGATACTAACAACAAACATCATCATCATCATCATCATCATCATCATCATCATGATCATCATCATCATCATCATTCTCATCATCATCATCATCATCATCATCATCAGCATCATAAATGTGATAAAACTGAAAGAAATACTGTCAACTCTATCCAGGCAACGATCTTTGACTGAGCCGAGACTGATGTGCTCGAAGGAGAAAACAAAAAATGCTTTCCAAACAGACGTTCAGAAATCTGCAAGGGAGAGAATTTGCATTAAGCAACGTGACCCCGCCGTTTTCATAAGACATATCTCTGGCGGGAACGTGCAAAGCAATGTTGTTCCATCAGTCACTCAACAGTTCAATCAAAGCGAAAAAAAAAGCCAAAACTTTGTTGTAAAACAGCACGCCTGTTTTTGCAAACGAGTCGATGTCCCCAATCGCTCTCTTGGTGTGTGCTTCAAAGCAATCATTTGACTCTCTGGATGGATTTGTTTGACCCAGAAACTGAGAAAAGGTAACTTCATTGCAATGGAAAGACGCGGTTTCTCCCCCTGATTTCTTTTTTCTTCACGATCAAGCCTATTGAGATGAGTGTCAGTATTCTGGTCATACAGCGGCCACCTGTGCAGGTGCGCTTGAGATGCTCTCAGCACGAAGCAGTTTGACAGAAATCGGCAAATTGCGTAGCTCGTAGCAAGTCACGTGTTCATGTATGTGTGTAGAATTTATGTGATTCATTGACAGGCATGCATGAATGAAAGCGACAGGTAAAAAACAAATTTATAACAATTTAGTCTCCGATTCGCCTTTTTCTCTATGCATGTATGAAAGCGGCAGATAAAGAAACAACATTATAACAATTTAGTCTCCGATTCGCCTTTTTTTCTATGCATGTATGAAAGCGGCAGATAAAGAAACAACATTATAACAATTTAGTCTCCGATTCGCCTTTTTTTCTATGCATGTATGAAAGCGGCAGATAAAGAAACAACATTATAACAATTTAGTCTCCGATTCGCCTTTTTTTCTATGCATGTATGAAAGCGGCAGATAAAGAAACAACATTATAACAATTTAGTCTCCGATTCGCCTTTTTTTCTATGCATGTATGAAAGCGGCAGATAAAGAAACAACATTATAACAATTTAGTCTCCGATTCGCCTTTTTTTCTATGCATGTATGAAAGCGGCAGATAAAGAAACAACATTATAACAATTTAGTCTCCGATTCGCCTTTTATTCTATGCACGTGTGAAAGCGACAGATAAAAAGCAAAATTATAACAATTTAGTATCCGATTCCTCCTTTTTTTTTTCCAAGACAAGTTTTATTTCGCAAAAAGCAACGCACCAAGACAATTAAACAAGTAAACACACATCTATCAACTCGATGATGAATAAGAACAGCATCAAGCGCATATTGTGAATCCAACAGAAAAAAAAAAGCTAAACATTAAGCTAAACCATTTTCTCTTCCAATGAATTCCAATATGGATGGCATTAATGATGTACACAAACATAATATAGGATATAAGGTTTTAAAACGCACGACATAAACCATTGCAACTCCATCGACTCATGGCATTTGGAGAAAGTACACTATACAGATAAATTTTGTTTCCCATTGTTTCATGGAGGCTCCAAGGTCATGGACAACATTAAACATATATATGTATGTGCGTGTCTGCGTGCGTGCGAGAGTGCGCATGCACATACATGCACACACGCACCCCCACCCATCTACCCACACTCACACACACACAAATGGTGTCTCCAAGGAGCCTACACCAGAAAGAAAATGGTTTCTAGCTATGAACAGCCAGTGAGTTTTCTTGTCCATTCATCTTAAATGGTGATGCCATATGATTAGCGGACACCACTCTCTCATTTCTCGCTCTCGTCCTGTCGTGGTCGTAAAGCGTTCTGTAACGACATATGCCGTAATAAGGTCGATTTCCTGCAGGGAAGAATGGCCGGGTTACAACACGTCGCGCCGAAGACTCCCCACGCTCGCCAATCCGATTAAACTGTCGTTAGGCATGCCTGACTAGGCTGTACGCAGCTTGAAACAGGCAGTGGGTCGTTAAGGGGTGGATCTGTTATAACTACCGGTTCGTATTACAGCCTTCTCTCTCCCTGTGCTTGATCTTCTGTGTCAACGTGGAGGGGGCAGGAGGGTGGGTGGGTGGGTGGTTGGGGAGAAGGAGAATGTCAAATCCGTGAGTCAATCTGTGCAGGAGAGCAGACAGCGAGTCAATAACGGAACATGATCTTATTATTCACCGCCAGCGCTGTCTGGGAAAGCGAACAGATAAAAAGGAGGGCAGATAACTGATCTGTTGTGTGCAGCTATCATCATGCCCACTCAGATCTTCACTGACAATGGAGGAGATGGGGTGGGGGAAGGAGTGGGGGTGTGGGCAGGGGTAAGGGAGGAATATGAAGACCAGAACGACTACGTGAGCCGTTTGTGATGAAATTTTCTGTCTCTTGCATCTTTTGGTTTGTTATGATGATGTTTATGTTTTTCAGTTTTATCATGATTATTTTCAGTTTGGTTTGGATGGATCCTAGGGTTCGGGCAAATCCACAACTTTTATGCCCCATCTGTAGTTTCTGACAGTATATCATTGTTGTGTGTTTCACAGTGATGTTTATTTCTTGGTGCACGTGGTATGTGCATTGTTGACGCTGGCAGGTTTTTGATCAAAGCCTGAATCACACTCTTACTGGGAACCACATCCTGTCAACACTACGATGTTTCCTCCCTCCCTCTTCCACCACATTCCATACCTAAAGTTTGCCTGCAGTCATCAAGACACAAGACCAATGATTATGTGCGGAACCCGGTCACCAGCCTAGTTGGGCCCCACGAACCACTACTGGCAACCATCAAACGACGGAAGATGGCATGGTTGGCCACGTCATTCGTCACGACACCCTCTCCGAAACCATCCTCCAAGGTACCATTGAAGGAGGGCACAGACGAGGACGGCAGACAGAGAGCTGGTCTGAAAACATAAAGGATTGGACCAAAATGGCCATGCCAGATCTCCTCACGACAGCTGCCAACAGAAGAGCCTGGACAGAAACGGTGGCTGCCTCATCACGTCCCCCCAACGACCTCAGCAGTCAGGGGAATGAGTGAGTGAGCGAGTAAGTAGTCTACAAAACAAGATTTTCTTTTGTACCGAATATGAATGCAAAAACGCAACAATTTTTGTAGTGACAGCGTTGACATAAAACGTTCTTGTCTTATGGTACAGGCAATTCTTTGCCTGTCATACTGCAGCACAGGATTCACAGTCCACAGGCCTGTCGGGAAAGACAAAGGAATGAAATGTATGTAAGTAGAGCATGTGATGATTAATGGTGTGTGCTGTCTTGGCAGGCAACCTCTGTTACGTGAATGACCTCCATAACATAAGCCACTTCCTTCAATAAATGTATTACACGAACGACCTCCATAATATAAGCCACTTCCTTCCATAAATCTATTACACGAACGGCCTTCATGATATAGGCCACTTCATTCAATAAAACAGACATGGATATGATTCTATGTGATGCTGAACGTTCCTGCTTGCTCCAGAGCAAATTAATTTGTTAAATCTGAAACACATGTGATACATGACATGTGCCCGCACACGCACGCACACACACACACACACACACACACACACACACACACACACACACACACACACACACATATATATATATATATATGTATATATATATATATATATATATATATATATATATATATATATATATATATATATATATCTAATATATAAATGGCAAATTCTGTCTGCGTGCGTGCGTGCGTGCGTGTGTGTGTGTCTGTGTACGCTATAGACTCAAAAACGGCTCAACCGATTGTAATGAAATTTGGCAGGTACGTCTGTTGTGACACGAGGATGGTTTTAGGCTAATCTCTAAAAAAATAAAACCGTTAAAAACCGTTAAAAAACTGTTATAACGGTTTCAAAGACATCTTTTTCCTCTGCTTTTCATCAAATGGCCGTTGTGACATTGCACAGGTACAGGACTACTTCTCTAAAATTAGAACCGTTATTTGGCAGTTAAAAAACGTTATTTATAACAGTTAAAAACCGTTAAAAACACCAAACCCTATAAAAGAAACTGTTTAGAACCCGATCTTCTTGAAATTTACCAGGTACGTCTGTTGTGACCCAAGGATGGTTTTGGACTAATCTCTAAAAAAAACGAAAACCGTTAAAAACCGTTACAAAACTGTTATAACGGTTTCAAAGACATCTTTTTCCTCTGCTTTTCATCAAATGGCCGTTGTGACATTGCACAGGTACATCGAACCTAGAGGGACATCTCCCGAGTAACATAGGGTCATTGGACAGTTTCTACGACAGTTATTTATGACCGTTAAAACCGTTAACAACACGTACCCCCCTAAAAACGATCAAAAATACAATCTTTTCTGATGTTGGCGGCAAAGGGAGTCGTCGGATCGCCACCAAACTTGGCATGAGTCTAGAGGGACATACTGTGGATAACACTGGGTCATTCGATAGTTTTTATGACCGTTATCTATTACCGTTAAAAAGCGTTATTTCCTAAATTTAGACCTTTCTTGATGAAATTTGGTATACAGGTGAAGTTTTAAATGCTGAATAATGATATACAACTTACAAGAACCGAAACTTAAAATTGACCGTTAAACACCGTTATTATATAAATTCAGACC
>CM031608.1:91030596-91048096 GCA_018398815.1 Conus ventricosus | reverse complement strand
GCTACTACCTAACGTCCACAAGCTTCCGTGCCAAGGCCGGGGCCTCGTTCCGTACAAATTGTCTTACCACCCCCCCCCCCCCCCCCCTCCTTCTGGAAGTTCTCAGCTAATGACTTCCTCTTTTCTCTCACTCTCTGAAACTTTGTCCCTCCTCCTGCCCCCGTCCTTTTTTTTCTCTCCAAATTTTGTTTTTCTTAAATATCGTTGACTGTCTTCTGCCTTTACCGATCATTCTGTTGTCTGGAAACTGGTTTACACTCTTTTACTGTCTTCTGCCTTTACCGATCATTCTGTTGTCTGGAAACTGGTTTACACTCTTTTACTGTCTTCTGCCTTTACCGATCATTCTGTTGTCTGGAAACTGGTTTACACTCTTTTACTGTCTTCTGCCTTTACCGATCATTCTGTTGTCTGGAAACTGGTTTACACTCTTTTACTGTCTTCTGCCTTTACCGATCATTCTGTTGTCTGGAAACTGGTTTACACTCTTTTACTGTCTTCTGCCTTTACCGATCATTCTGTTGTCTGGAAACTGGTTTACACTCTTTTACTGTCTTCTGCCTTTACCGATCATTCTGTTGTCTGGAAACTGGTTTACACTCTATTTTTTTTTTTTTTTTTTTACCGATCATTCTGTTGTCTGGAAACTGGTTTACACTCTATTTTTTTTTACCGATCATTCTGTTGTCTGGAAACTGGTTTACACTCTATTTTTTTTTTTTACCGATCATTCTGTTGTCTGGAAACTGGTTTACACTCTATTTTTTTTTTTTACCGATCATTCTGTTGTCTGGAAACTGGTTTACACTCTATTTTTTTATGGTGACAACCTGTGTCATGGCAGCTTTTCTTTGTCTTTTTTTTTAATTTGGTGACTAGATAGTGACCATTGTGCCCATTGCCCAGTTTGGACCTACCGGTCATTCTCCAGAGTCTGCTTGCCGATATGACATTCTAAAACGGTCTTGTTGTTGTTGCTATATTTCAATGACTTTTTTTTCCTAATCTGAGAGTGATGAATTAAGCAGAATGGCTTGCGCTGTAGCACAGCCTGGTTTAGTGTCAACAGGTTATCCGCTGTAGGGATGTCAATAGTTCACCACCAAATTATTATTTGTTGTTGTTGTTTCTTTTTCTCCGGAAGTAACCTTTTTTTGTTGTCAAGATGAGACCTGCAACTTCCCCCCCCCCCCCCCAAAAAAAAAAAAAAAAAAAAAGTTACCTTTTTCCAGAATGCGAATGTTTTCACGTTTGTTTTTGACAACTTTTGAAAAGGCCCTTTAAAGTCTGCTGGGTTAAATAATTATTAAAAAAACAAAACAAAACAAAACAACTTATAAACTCTGTCCACCACAATGATTATCATCTCCACTGGCCGTGTTCTAATAAACTCTGCTCAACCCCCCCCCCCCCCCCCCCCCCCCCCCCTCAGTGATTATATCTCTATTGGCCGTGTTCTAATAAACTCTGCCCCCCCCCCCCCCCCCTCAGTGATTATGATCTCTATTGGCCGTGTTCTGATAAACCCTATCTTGTCAGGGCAGCGTGTGTTTTTTATGCATGAGAAATGGGAACGGTGATAAGAAAACCGGAAGACTGTCCATTTCCAGAATGCTGACATTGACTCTAATTAAAATCTCTCCCTTCCACAACCTTACATAATCCTAAGCCTAACCTTAACTCTGTGAATTCTTTATGAATACCTTGTAGAAACTGTGCTTGCAAGTGTTGGGTCCCTGGAGTTGCTTTCTCCTTTCGCGATCAATAAAGGAAATTACGTCTGCCTCCAATCAGCCTGGAGAACGACTGGATGCCGAAACCCGCTGAAATAATTACGGCTTTCGCTTCATTCTTCGATGGAATGCTGTCATAAGCAAGGTAATCATTATTTCCATGCTTTTGACATGTTTTCCGATGCCTTTAGTCGTGAAAATTATTGTTCTGACGTTATGTTTACCGGCTTCATTTTAAACGCTGACAAATAATAATTTCATGTGATAATCGTAGTTATTATCGTGACATGTCAACACTTTAGTGTGCAATGCATATGTGTTTGAGATAATGTCTCATTGTAATCATGTAAAAATGTAACTGCCGTGACAAAACATAAATGTTTGCTCAAGTCAGTTTATAAGTTTGTTTTCTTAAACGGTTTTTTTAAACTTACGTCTCGCAATGTGTTCATGTTCCTTGTTACTTTCTTGTTGTAAGTTTTTGTGATTGTGAGGCATCGCACGCCAGACAAGAGTATTAGCCTGCACTTAGCTCCATGTAAATTGTCCATGATATCACAATAAAGATCATGGTAATCATGAAATATATGATAATGATGATTACGATATTACTGCTACCACCACCACCACCACACCACCACCATCACTACTGCTACTACTAATGCTGCTGCTGCTGTTACTACTATTGCTGCTATTATTACTATTGCTAAATAACAACAATTTTATTACTATCAGCATCATCATCATCATCACCATCATTATCATCATCATCATCATCATCATCATCATCATCATCATCATCATCATCACAAAGAAGGGAGCAATCATGTTTTCTGAAGTTAGTGACCCACCATAAATGTAATTTGTCGAGATCTTTATCTCCCTGAACTCCAGGTCTGAGAGATGCATGTGACGGTGGACCTGATTGTCATGGACGGAGCAGCAGGTCCAGGTCCACCTAACATCTTCCGGATTCACCACCCCAGAGGCCAGTTTGTTCATGCAATAAGAGATCAGAACTTAAATGCTAAAAACCAGAAGACACTCCGATTCCAGAACGCATGACCTTGACCCTAAACCTGACCCTACGTTACACTGACCATAAACGCGCAACCTTGACCTTACCTACCCTCACTCTCATTCTCATCAGAACTTTAAAGAATCTGATAGAAACCTCGCGCAGTTGTCTTCTCCTTGCTCCCCATCGATTGAAAAGAAAGAACATCTTCCACCCAAGAGAAGCCACCATCCCCAGCAGCAGTTGTGAGTGTCTACCCCCACCCAGACAGTCCCTCTCTCCTGCACACCGAACGAAGCGACCCTTCACCCCATTTTCCACTCTCAGACGGTCTCCTGCCAAAGTGGTTTCAGCCAAGTCAAGAAGACGGAGGGAGAGACTGGGAGTGTGGGGTAATAAAAAAAAGAAAAAAAGAAGAAAAAAAAAGGACAAAGTGAAAGATGAGGGATGGAAGCAGAAAGGAGGAGAGGGAGGGAAGGGGTGGTGGTGGTGGTGGAAGGGAGGAAATGAAGGGGAGACTTCAGCTGCTTCCCTCCCCCACCCCCTTTCTTCATTCACCCCCCCCCCTCTCCCACTCTCCTCCCTCCAAGGCAGAAGGGAGGTATTGATTGGGACAGAGCCGGTGGCGAAGGCAAGTGTTGTCACAAGACCTCTTTCCGGAGTAAGGTCCAGCAAATTGTTGTTTGTCGGCTAACGGGCCCATCATCAGTGCCTCTGGTAGCGTAGCGGAGCTCGATTTGTGCTGCAGGCAGGAGGGGTGGGGGTGGGTGGGGGTGGGGTAGTGGTTGGGTGGGCGCAGGCAGAGAGGAGAGAGAAGAGAGGAGAGAGAGAGAGAGAGAGGAAGAGAGAGGAGAGAGAGAGAGAGAGAGAGGAAGAGAGAGAGAGAGAGCGAGAGAGAGAGCGAGAGAGAGAGAGAGAGAGCGAAAGAGTGGAGAGAGACGGACGCAGAGAGAGAGGAGAGAGAGAGAGAGAGAGAGAGAGAGAGAGAGAGAGAGAGAGAATAAAAAAGAAAAAAGTGGGAAATGACAGGAGTATACAGAGACGACCAAGGTAGGAGAGAGAGAGAGATGAGAGAGAGTGAGAGAGAGAGAGATCGAGAGAGAGAGAGAGAGGAAGAGAGAGAGAGAGAGAGAGAATACGCAATTGAAAGAGAAGAAAAGAGAGAGGAGAGAGAGAGAGGAGAGAAGAGAGAGAGAGAGGAGAGAGAGGAGAGAGAGAGAGAGAGAGAGAGATACGCATAAGAGAAAGAGAAGAAAAAGAGAAGTACGCAAAGTAAAGAAAGAAAGAAAGAAAGAGAGAGAGAGAGAGAGAGAGAGAGAGAGAGAGAGAGAGAGATTACACATAAGAGAGAGAGAGAGAGAGAGAGAGAGAGAGAGGAGAGAGAGAGAGAGAGAGAGAGAGAGAGAGGAGAAGAGAGAGATGCAAACATATATGCAATATACGTCTATGCATACATACATGTATAGTACATATATACACATGAGACAAATAAGCGAAGTTACAGAGAGAGATAGAGAGAGAGAGAGATGAGAGAGAGAGAGAGATGAGAGAAGAGATTACACATAAGAGAGAGAGAGAGAGAGAGAGAGAGAGACGAGAAGAGATGAGAAGAGGAGAGAGAGAGAGTGTCAACTCGGTGTAATGTCAGTGGGTGAAGGACTGCGCACAGCCCAAACACACTCACAGCTTGCTTACAATCTCATTCTATATCATGCATCCGTCACATCAAACCATAGTAAAGTCTATAACTTTACTACACATGATCATAGAACGAAACATCAATGCATATGGAATCAAATGAAATAAAACATTCTCTCTTTCCTGAACTTCACAAAATCATTTATCTAAAACTCATTAACTAACCCGGGTATAAACAGATTTCTACTTTACCTGGCCAGGTGATCTTAACTATTCACGAATCACTGTCTTTTCTTTTCTTTTCTTTTTCTTTTCACTGTCACTTTCACAACACGACACAACTGCTGGCACTGGTTTTGGTCTGATGGCGCCTGGTCAGGTGAGACTGTTGGCGTTGGTCTGTGGTTCTGCTTGGCGAAGTGACGCTGCCAGGTATGAGGTCGAACCCCCGGTTAGGATAGAACAGTGACTATCAACATCGATCTGTTCTCCTTTCTTTCTTCCTGCATTACCGCATTGCACTCTCTCTCTCTCTCTCTCTTCTAGTCTGCTCTTATCAAATGGACATGGTTGCTTTTCTTTTCTTTTTTCTTTTCTTTCTTTTCTTCTCATTAATTAGCAACTCTCTCTCTCTCCACATCTCTCCTCAGTCCTTCCTCTGCAGACTATCTCATGCTAATCTCTCAACTTGGTTCTCTTCTCTCCTCCCTCATCTCTCTGCTTTTCTCTCAAGCAGACCTAGAACCTCTCCCTCTCTCTGTTTCTCTGTTCGTTCTCCCCCTCGTTCTCCCGTTCTCTCACTCTCACATCCTCTTTATTCGTTCCGATCTGTCCAAAAAGGGCGAGTACCATTGGTCAGTATTTTTTACCGCCCTGACACCCGAAGTTATCTCCCTCTAATTCCATTGGATATTCAAATCATGACAGTCACGCCGACACGCCTTACTCCTGTGGTGGTCAATTGGTCATTAATTGATTAGCTAGATTTCACCCCCACCACACTCTACCTTCCCCCCTTTCCTACTTAACTGGCGCCGTGTGGCTTAAGTCGGGGGACACTGGTCAGTGTAAATTGGCCAGCTGAGTCTGGGTGGGCGCCACGACGTCTGATTAACAATGACGCTGGTTCCACAAAGTGGCCAGATGAGTCTGAGCCAGGCGCTATGACTCGTCTCGCTAGACATCGAGGCGTCGGTCAAAACGGCTTAGTCAGTCTGGGTGGATCGCACCGTCTCTGTGAAGCCTCTCCACTAAGCCTAATTGGCCGGATCCGAACCATGGGCCCGGTCTACGTGGCGCCTAGAATGTTTGAGTTTGGACTTATGTCCGAACAAATTGGCTGGCGACTCCCCAAGTTGGGTTGTTTCTTTTTTTTGTCCGTGACAATTTCCCCCTTGCAAAAGACCATGCTCCGCATTGTCTCAAAACAACGGTACAAAAAAACAACAACCGAATTTGCTGACACACAGCTACACGCGCAAAGTTTGAAAAATGCTTTACAACCAACGGTTTATAAATTACAAAATATATCATTAGTGGATACCACTCCAATGAGTTATCATGACGTGCGCTCTTGGTTATTTCAACTCATTTTATATCGACCTCTGTGCGCACTTATGCGATTCCCCTACCTGCGGATTTGCCATATCTTCTCTTCACAATTCTTATGAAAGCACAATATAATATGATCACGATCCATGACACTTCATGAGGAATCTCCATCCTCACTTATTGCAAATAATGCATCACTACACAAGCGACTGTATGCTCCAAGCATAACTACATTCACATGAACAAGTCTCACAAAGAAAATATGAACAAGCTCATCACAAAAATAATATGAACCATAGCCAACTGGGAATGGACCCATATCAATCAACATAACTGTCATCAACACATATTATCAACAAAGCACCCCGGATATGACTGACTTCCTCTGAGTTGCAGCTTGCTAGACTACACGGCTTAAATAGTCAGCTCCGACATTATGTCGACCGGGAATGTACTGCACTCGGTACCTGTAGGGCTGCAATGCCATTGCCCAACGCAGCACTCTGCTGTTTTTCAACTGCGCCTCCTGCAGGAATTTGAGTGGTTGATGATCCGTCTCGATCACGAACTCTTTCCCATACAAGTATTTGTGGAACTTCTGCACGGCCCACACGACAGCTAAACACTCCTTCTCCACCGTTGCGTACCCTTCTTCACACTTTGTCAACTTCCTGCTAGCATACCTCACAGGGAACTCGACCCCTTCATGCTCCTGCAACAATACTGCACTGTCCCACACCTGATGCATCTGTCCGCAACAAAAATGGTTTGGACATATCTGGTAGCTTCAAGATGGGACGGGAACCTAGTCTTTCCAGCACCGTCTGCAGTGCTTGCTCTGCAGCGTCTGACCACTCGACACTGCTGGTTTCCCTGCCTTGACCAAATCACTGAGAGGACTCGTGATTGCTGCGGAAATTTGGAACAAACTCCTATAGAACCCAATAAAACCTAGCAGACTCCTGACTTCTGTTTTGGTCTTTGGTCTCTCTGAATTCATCATCTTCTCCACCCTTCCCCTTTCTGGCTGCTTTGTGTCGCCTCCAACAACAAAACCTAGGAACTCCTACTGTCTAGCCCTTCATACAGTGACACATCCCTGTATGACTCTTCTCCTGGAAACTCAGGCAACAAAATCTCCCCTTCTTTGCTGGGTCTCTTTCACACTCATCAATGATTGCTGCTGCGCCTATGTGCTGAGTCTCACGCTGAATATATTTGCGGAGGAAATTTGCATGGAAAAGTTTTGGTTTCCCATTCACATTGATTCGGTAATCCCGACCGACCTTTTCAGTGATGGTGAATGGTCCTTTCAATGCATCAGCAGCTTGTTGTGACCCGTGGGAAGCAGTAACAGGACTTGATCTCCCACCTTGGGGGATTGCTTCCTCACTTCCTGTCATATTGCTTCTTCTGACCGACCCTAGCCTCCTGCCAAACCTTCCCTTGCAACCTTACATGTCTCATACTGTGCCCACCTTTGGAACAGGGCAGATTGGGCCAATCAGATCGATAGCCACCCTCTTGAACGGTGTGTCAATTAAAGGGGGATGTTTAAGAGGCGCCTTCCTCTTCACCCCTCTTGTGGCTGACCTTTGACACACGTCACATGACATACAGAAACGCTTGATGTCTGCCATTGCTCCTGGCCAATGAAAGTCATCAAAGATTCGGTCAGCCGTTTTGCTGGTGCCGAGATGACCCGCCATGAGCGACTCGTGACCACTGACATGACAGTGTCACGATAACCTGCTGGTACCTCTAACTGAGTGGTCACCTTACCTGTCTTCCCCTTGGTGAACACTCGGTACAACAGCCCGCCTTTCACAAGAAATTCTGTCTCACCTCTCTAACCTCCTGTTTCTCTCCACCTCTTGCCAACTCCCAAGACTTCACGAGCGAAGGGTCTTGTTCCTGCGCTGCCTAAACTCATCAGGCGACACATCTATGCCTGACTTCCTTGCCGGAACGACTAACGGTTTATCAACCTTTCCCTCCTTCTTGCTCCGTGTTTGAACTGCTGCCCTGTAGCAGTCAACAACTCAGGATCCCCTGGATCCCTTGCACCTGGAATATTCCGATGATCTAATCATGAAGGGGTTTTCTCCATCACCAAACGCAGACAACTCGCCTGAGAAGTAAGGGGTACGTACTTCTATCTTAGCAACTGGAAACTCCCTCACAGTGCCATCGTATTAGAGTACAGGTCTGGATTTGCCCTGTCAAATCCCCTTTATCGACCAGCGTTGTTCGTACTACACGCATGAAACAACAGTGTCTCGTAACACTTTCACCCTCTGCTGGCCAATCCACCCTTCTTCCTCGGTAACGAACCACTCAGCCTAGTGCCCTCCATCCCTGACACTGACTGCTGTCCAGTGCTAGCCATAAGCTGCACTCTACCCTCTTCAGACTGAATCCCTTTTGGTTCCACTGCAGGTCGTTTCCCTTGACGACCCTTATCCACCTCTTGCAAGGCTGCTGCCTTCGGAACCTCATGCGACAATCCCTCGCCCATGTCCCTTCTTGTGACAAATGAAACACCTAATGTCCCTTTGCCCTTCCTTTGCCCACCACTGGGTTTGCAGACTTTGCAGAAAACTCTCCTAGTCTCCTTGCACTCTTCTCCCCTGTGCTGGCACCTGTTTCTCCTGCACCTTAGTGCCCAAACGTGCCTCCTCTATACACCTCTGCGAACTTCAACAACTCCCTGCTGTCTCTGGCTGTCTCTCTTTCAAATGTATGGTTAACTCAGGGCCGCAACCTGACAAAATCTTTCCTTCATAACTAGCTCTTTCAACTCAGCGAACTCCTTCTTCGTACCGCTCAACTCTAACCACTCTCAAAATAGTGATCTAAACGTGCACCAAACTGAGTGTACGTCTCACCTGCTTGTAATTTAGCTGAACGAAATTTCTTCCTGAACCCCCTCCTCTGTGAGGTCAAATCCTTTCATCAACGATTCCTTCACAGCGCCGAAATCAGACTGTTGTTCTGCTGGTAACGCAGTGAAAATCTGTAATGCCTTACCCGTCAGTAACGCTGACAAAATGATGCCCACTCTTCTGAAGGCCAACCCTGACTGGTCGCAAACGTTTCGAAACGGACTGATGTATGCATCAATCGAATCGGTTCTTCACAGAATTTTGGTAACTTTGGTCGGGGAGCGTAACTGCGCACAGAGTCACTGGAAACTGAACTCCCATCCTCGGTGGTCTCCCTCTGTATTCTCACTTTCTCCAACTCTAATTGTAACTTTAATCTTTCTGTTTCCTGCTTCATTCTTTCTGTTTCCTGCGCTTCCCTTATTCTTTCTGTTTCCTGCGTTCGCTAGTTCTGAATCCTTTATCTTTCTGTTTCCTGCTTCATTCTTTCTGTTTCCTGCGTTTGCTTCATTTCTTTCTGTTTCCCGCTCTGCTATTTCTCCTGCGATACGGCGTCTTTCCGCGCGTTCATCCCTTTCCATCTTTTGTTGGTTTTCAACGAATGCACGCAACTCATCTCCCGAATAGCCTAACTCACGAGCTACGCTCACAAGTTGTTCAATAGGGGTGTTCTTTTCTTCCGCCATTATATCTTCCTCTTTTTTTTTTTTGAACAAGATTTTATAACTACGACAGCCAAACTGGTGGTTACCGACACGAGTGACGTATAGCACAATCCTATGAATGATAATATTAGCTTGGGACAACGTAGTTAGTTTTTATAAGACGCCCAGCGCCTGACCCAACTATGAGAGCGAATTATAGGCAATCTGTGCGAAATAAGTACTCTGGGGCTGAAATGCCAAGCCTAGTATTAACTATCTTGGAAGCAATGCCAAGCCTAGTATTTAATATCTTGGGAACATACAGTAAGACAACCCCTTGTCTTAGGATTACAATACTTGAATCCACCCAGCTTCCTCTCTGAGAAGTTGAACAATTATAATAAATGGGCCAGAATATCCTGGCAGGCTCGCCAATAAATTGTCAACCTCGGTGTAATGTCAGTGGAGAAGGACTAGCGCACAGCCCAAACACACTCACAGCTTGCTTACAATCTCATTCATATATCATGCATCCGTCACATCAAACCACTAGTAAAGTCTATAACTTTACTACACATGATCATAGAACGAAACATCAATGCATATGGAATCAAATGAAATAAAACATTCTCTCTTTCCTGAACTTCACAAAATCATTTATCTAAAACATCATTAACTAACCCGGGTATAAACAGATTTCTACTTTACCTGGCCAGGTGATCTTAACTATTCACGAATCACTGTCTTTTCTTTTCTTTTCTTTTTCTTTTCACTGTCACTTTCACAACACGACACAACTGCTGGCACTGGTTTTGGTCTGATGGCGCCTGGTCAGGTGAGACTGTTGGCGTTGGTCTGTGGTTCTGCTGGCGAAGTGACGCTGCCAGGTATGAGGTCGAACCCCCGGTTAGGATAGAACAGTGACTATCAACATCGATCTGTTCTCCTTTCTTTCTTCCTGCATTACCGCATTGCACTCTCTCTCTCTCTCTCTCTCTTCTAGTCTGCTCTTATCAAAATGGACATGGTTGCTTTTCTTTTCTTTTTTTCTTTTCTTTCTTTTCTTCTTCATTAATTAGCAACTCTCTCTCTCTCCACATCTCTCCTCAGTCCTTCCTCTGCAGACTATCTCATGCTAATCTCTCAACTTGGTTCTCTTCTCTCCTCCCCTCATCTCTCTGCTTTTCTCTCAAGCAGACCTAGAACCTCTCCCTCTCTCTGTTTCTCTGTTCGTTCTCCCCTCGTTCTCCCGTTCTCTCACTCTCACATCCTCTTTATTCGTTCCGATCTGTCCAATAAAGGGCGAGTACCATTGGTCAGTATTTTTACGCCCTGACACCCGAAGTTATCTCCCTCTAATTCCATTGGATATTCAAATCATGACAGTCACGCCGACACGCCTTACTCCCTGTGGTGGTCAATTGGTCATTTAATTGATTAGCTAGATTTCACCCCCCACCACACTCTACCTTCCCCCCTTTCCTACTTAACTGGCGCCGTGTGGCTTAAGTCGTGGACACTGGTCAGTGTAAATTGGCCAGCTGAGTCTGGGTGGGCGCCACGACGTCTGATTAACAATGACGCTGGTTCCACAAAGTGGCCAGATGAGTCTGAGCCAGGCGCTACGACTCGTCTCGCTAGACATCGAGGCGTCGGTCAAAACGGCTTAGTCAGTCTGGGTGGATCGCACCGTCTCTGTGAAGCCTCTCCACTAAGCTTAATTGGCCGGATCCGAACCATGGGCCCGGTCTACGTGGCGCCTAGAATGTTTGAGTTTGGACTTATGTCCGAACAAATTGGCTGGCGACTCCCAAGTTGGGTTGTTTCTTTTTTTTGTCCGTGACAGAGAGAGAGAGAGAGATTACACATAAGAGAGAGGAGAGAGAGAGAGAGAGAGAGAGAGAGAGAGAGAGAGAGAGAGACGAGAGAGAGATTACGCATAAAAGAGAGAGAGAGAGAGAGGAGAGAGAGAGAGAGAGAGAGAGAGAGAGAGAGAGATTAGCATAAAAGAGAGAGAGAGAGAGAGAGAGAGAGAGAGAGAGAGAGAGAGAGAGAGAGAGAGAGAGGAGAGAGAGAGAGATTACACATAAGAGAAAAAAAGAGGAAAAGAGAGAAGTCTACAGAGAGAGAGACAGGAGAGAGAGAGAGAGAGAGAGAGAGAGAGAGAGAGAGAGAGAGAGAGAGAGAGGAGAGAGTGAGATCACAATAAGAGAAAAAAGAGAGAGAGAGAGGGGGAGAGAGAGGAGGAGAGAGAGAGCAAGGTCGTTTTTGGACTGTCTCTAGCGTAAAAGATTCTTTTCTGGATAGTTCTGCTGTTTTCTGATTAGTCAATAGCTTGCGATCGTTCTTTGATTACCTATAGCTCTTTATGACGTTCTCGGATAACCTATAGCTTTCAGAATCATTCTATTGATAACCTATAGCTTTAAGATCATTCTCGTGATAAAAATATAGCTTTTCAGATCATTCTCGTGATAACCTTCATTGTTTCAGATCGTTCTCTTGATAACTTGGATTTCTCTGAGGGACATAAGTCCGTATGGGAAAGCTTGGCTGTGTCTGGAGTGGCAATGTCTTCTTCTGTCAGTGGGCATGGGTGGTTGGTGTCTGTTGGGGTGTGCTCGGAAGATGGGAGGGTGGTGTTTCACGCCGGTGGGCTTGCTAGTCATGAAATAGGGCTGGTACACCCATGGGGGATGCCTATTTAAGCTGTTTTTATGAGTTGCTTCCTGCAGTTGATTTACTTGTTAGGAGCAGTTAGGTCCTTGAAATCTTAATTGGAGTGTCTGAGCGTGCCTGTACATCGTCAACAACAGCGCAGTGCCTCCAAGGGTGGTACAGGACTGCCTCTAACGGAGGTTTGGAGTCAGTGCTTCTCTGGGTCTCCCAAGCACTTCGGCGTTGTTTCTTTTTCTTCTAGTTTCAGATATTCTCGGATAAACCTATTGCTTTAAGATCGTTCTCTTGAGAAACTATAGCTTTCAGATCGTTCTCTTGATAAACCTTTAGCTTTCGATCGTTCTCTTGATAAACTATAGCTTTCAGATCATTTTCTTGGAAAGTATGTGTCTTTCCGGAAAATTTTCTTAATCATGCTTAGCTTTCAGTTCTTTTTCTTTGCTAAACGTGACAGCTTTCAGGTCATTTTGTGGATAGTCAAAATGTTTTTCAATGATAATTGATGCATATGAAGTTAAACACTTTTTTTTAACTCTTTATTTACAGTCCATGACAGTAGCTTGCTTATAACGTGTTCTTTTTCCAGCTGATGTCTGAATTTTGATGGTTTTTTTTTTTAAACACTATTCTCTTTGATTTTTTTGATCGGTGACTTGTTTTTTTCTTTTAGCTTTGTGTCGCATTTGGCTCGTATTCTCATTTGGCTCGTCTTCTCATTTGGATGCTCTTACATTTGGTCGTCTTCTCATTTGACTAGTCTCTTCTCATCTTGGCTCGTCTTCTCAAGTAACTCGAGTAAAGCATTAAACACGGAGAGTTAAAGACTGTTAAGAAAAGTGAGATTTTTTTTAGGGGGGGTGAGGGGGGGGGGGGTGGGGAGGAGGAGGTGTTGCTATTAATGTTGTTTATGTTTTTTCTTTTCCTCGATAATTTCAAAACTGCCGTCAAAAGAAGTGCCGCTGGCTTGCTGGTTAGGTATCAGTATCGGACAGGATGAACATGTGGTGGTGATGGTTGTCGGGGATGGGCCAAGGGGTGTGTAAGTAGATGGGGGAGGGAGAGGGGGAGAGGGTGGGATGGATGGGGTGTGGCACTTGACACTAGTCTCAACGAAACGTCACCTATCCACTGTTTTTTCCCCTCACTGTCAGTACCATTGATGTAGTGACTAGATAGGAAGATAGATGAAAAAATAGAAACCAATGTTGGTTAAGGAGCATAGACTGCACACAGGAGAAATGAAAAAAACCAAAAGAAACAAAAAGAACAAAACAAAAAAAAAAAAACAAAAAAACAACAACAACAAACACAACACACACACAAAAAACGAAGGTGAAACATGACTCCCGTTGTGATGTATATATTCTTTGAAGTCAAGGTTTCTAGAAACGTCAGAGTCTCATCTTCGAAAAATGATAGGAAAAGGTGCAGTACTGGCTGAAACGTAACTCCACAGAAGAGAGTTCATTCAAGAACAGAACATTACTATACAAAGCAAAACGAAACTCTCAAACTCTTTTGATTGTTCACTAACATCCAAACTTCAATACCAAATTGTTTTCTTTGTATGAACAACAATCACGAATTGTTTTCCTTTCCATAAAAATGGCAGTCAGACTGTCTTGAAGTGATTTTTAAAAAAAACGAAGAAGTTTTTTGTTGGTTTTTTTGAATCACTGTTTTCTCAATTTTTTCAGACTAATGTATAGTCATGAATGTGTCGTGTAGAAACAACTCTTAATGACAAACATAAAAACAAAAAAAAAACTCATGATAAGAGTATGCTAAAGACTAAGGAGCGCTGCTATAATTTTACTAGGTTACAGCCCTACGACATAGGCAGGGTTATACTGTGTACAGCCTAGACATAGGCATGGTTATACTGGGTGACAGCCCTAGACATAGGCAGGGTTATTACTTGGTTACAGCCTACGTACATAGGCAGGCTGGGTTATACTGGGTTAAGCCAAGACTAGGCAGGGTTATACTGCGTTACAGCCCTAGACATAGGCAGGGTTATTCTAGTTACAGCATCCGACTTGTAGGCAGTGTTATATGGGTTACGCCTAGTAATAGGCAGCGGTTATAGTGGGTTACAGCCATACGACATAGGAGGGTTATACTAGGTTACAGCCCTTCGACATATGCAGGGTTATACTGGGTTAACTACGACATAGGCAGGTTATACTAGGTTACAGCCCTAGACATAGGCAGGGTTGTAATGGTTAACTCGACATAGGGCTGGGTCTAGTGTGCTCAGCCTACGACTTAGGCAGTGTTATAGTGTGTTACAGCCTACGGACATAGGCAAGGGTTATAACTGGGTTTACACGACATAGGCAGGGTTATACTGGGTTATCTACGATTAGGGCAGGGCAGGGTATATACTGGGTTACAGCTTATCGACTAAGGAGGGTTATAACTGGGTTACTACGAATATAGGCTGGGTTATACTAGGTTACAGCCCTACGAATAGCGGGCTATAATGGGTTAACTACGGACATTATAGCAGGTTTATACTGGGTTTTACTACGACTAGTCAGGGTTTTACTGGGATTAATACGACTTAGTCAGGGTTATACTGGGTTTTTACGACATAGGAGGGTTTATAATGGGTTACAGCTCTACGACGTGGGCATGGCAAAATCGGTGGAAGGAGCAAAAGGGATCGCCTGTGAGGAATTGAGGTGGGTGGGGAGGGGGGGGGGGGCAAAATAGCTGTAGGGGGTGGTGGTGGGTATATGGTGGGGGTGTGAGGAGGGAGAGGGGGTGGGGGTGTGGGAGGGGTGGGCGGCAATGGAACGTCAAAACAAGCCGTTTTCAATCGTCGTCCTAACATCTTCCGGAGGTCCTGACCCCAGCCAACCGAGGGATCCGCGCGTCATCCTACCAGCGAGTGAATCAACCTCACTCATCCAGTCCCTTTGTCACTGAACACGACCACCCGACGCGGAAGCTACTCCGTCGCCTGCTGACTTTCTTCTTCCACCACTCTCAAGCCCTCCTCTCTCCTCATTTTCAGGCTGGAATAACAAATTTCAGCCATGTCCCCAAGAATGTTCGAACAAGAGGGAGGAGTGTAGGAGGGGGTAGGTAGAGGCGACGGACGGCAAGGAGGGGAGCCAGAGAAGAGTGAGAGAGAGAGAGAGACGGAGAGAGAGAGACAGAGACAGAGAGAGGACAGGGAAACAGTAGAGAGAGAGAGAGAGAGAGAGAGAGAGAGAAGTGACGACACAAAGAGAGAGAAGAGAGAGAGAGAGAGAAGAGAGAGAGCGAGGACAGAGAGACCGAGAGAGGACAGACACAAAGAGAGAGAGAGAGGAGAGAGAGACGGAGGAGGGAGAGAGAGAGAGGACAGAGACAGAGAGAGACAGACACAAGAGAGCGAGAGAGATGAAGAGTGGGGAGAGGAGAGAGAGAGAGAGAGAAAAGTGAGACAGAGACGAGAGAGAGTGAAGTGGAAGAGAAGGAGAGAGAGTGAGAGAGGATGGATGAGAGAGAGAGAGAGGGAGAGAGGAGAGGGACGGGAGCAGGAGGAAAAAATGTCTGGGGGCGGAGAGGAGGGGGATGGTGGGAAGGGAGAGAGGGGGGGCTAGGGAAGGGAGAGATGAGAGAGAGGGGGGGGGATGGGGGGGGGGTTAAGGGAAGGGGGCGAGGGGAGTTGAGGGGAAGGAACGAGAAAGACGAAGGGCTGGTGGGTTGAGAGGCTACGGACTCCCCCCAAACCCACCCTTCCTTCCTACTTTCCACACCGTGATGAAGGCAGAGGGAGTCCTTATCCCTGGTTTGTAGGCGAGTATTGTCTTACAGGGCCTCTCCATGCTGTCGGAGGTTTGCCGCCTAATTGTGTTGTCTGTTTTCTACGGCCCTCACTGCCTCTAGGGGTAGGAGGGGGGGGGGGGGGGGGAGGGGGGTGTCACTTGTGTTGTAGTGGGGTGGAGTGGTGAGTGTGGAGGAGGGCTGGTGAGTGGAGGAAAGGGTGGAGTCGGGGGAGGGGGCTTTGTGGAAAGAGAGAGAGAGTGTGAGTGAGAGTAGAGAGAGAGAGGATTGAGGATGGCTCTTTCTCTTCCCATCTCTCTCTCCCTCTCTTCGCCCCCTCTCTCTCCGCCCCTATCTCTCTCTTCGGTTAGGGACGTCAGAATATAAATTGGGACTGATAGACTGATAGATAGATAGATCCATAGATCGATCGATAGAAGATGGGTAGATAGACAGACAGACGATAGATAGATAGAACAGAAGATAGAATAGAGAGAGGAGAGAGAGAGAGAGAGAGGGTGGAGTGAGAGAGAGAGAGAGGAGAGAGAGGTGAGAGAGAGAGAGAGGAGAGGAGAGAGTGAGAGAGAGATAGATATATAGATAGACTGATAAACCGGCTGCTGGAGAGAATCAATGTTTCCTTAAATCGCGTATTTCTACGGATAGTATTAATGGTGTCGTGATCGCAAGTCCCACAGCGGTTGATTAAGCGACGTCGCAGTACAAGCAGATGCTGTTTGAACTGCTTAATACAGGACATGTACTCAGAATTCACTGTCTGTTGTCTGTTAAGTCTCTGGTCTCTCTGTCTCTGTTGTTTCTCTGTCTGGTCTGTCTGTCCGTCTGTCTGTCGCTGTGTCTCTGTCTCAGTCTCTCTGTCGTGTCTCTGTCTGTTTCTCTGTCTTGTCTGTCTTCTAACAAATGGTGTTAGATGGAAATCTTCTGGACGCTGAATGTGGCGGTGGTTTTTGGCAGTGAGTGTTGGACGTTTACTGGCTTGGACATTCACGTGATGGGTATTCCATAGTGCCAAGACAATAGTTGTGTCATGACTTTTCATACTTTTATAATTGTTCAGTTTCCATCATGCTCCCCACCGTTACTCCCCTGTAAATGGGCGGATGTGATAATACAGTAAATTATTCCGTATTTCTCTCTCTCTCCTCTCTCTCTTCTCTCTTCTCTCTCTCTCTCTTAGTTTATCTTGAAAAGGACCCATGAGTGTTTACTTATAACGGTACTTTCCTCTGATGGATTGTGAGCTGTTGTGGTTCCTCAGGGCTTGTTCTTGGACCTCTTCTCTGCTGGATTTTTATTAAATGACCTACGATGCACTTATCTCACAATGGATGTCATCTGTGATCTGTTCGTGACGACCGTTCTTTCACTGCTTGTGATACATAAATCATGTCTGTACAAATATCGTTACAACTAAGTATAATTGATGTCTTAGAATGGTGCAACAAAACCGAATGGTCCTTAATCGCACAAAAACAAAATGTATGGTCTAGCATCGAGGACAGAAACATCAACGACAGCATCTTATGTTGAGCCTAAAAATGAGTAGTGAACCTGATCGAGCAGGTTACGAAA
>CM031608.1:91015596-91025596 GCA_018398815.1 Conus ventricosus | reverse complement strand
AATCTTTGTTGGGAGGTATATTTAGAGGTGTGGGGGTTGGAGATTGGAAGGGAGGGGGCGGAGAGCCGGGGGAGTGGGGGAGGGGGGTTGAGGGAGATAGCTGCCAACGCGAAGCGAACAAGAACGCGAGGACCTTAGTCCACCTATCTAATCCCCCCCCCCCCCCCCCTAAAAAAAAACCCCACAGAAAACAAAAACTTTGCATCCCCGCTGCTTAAAAAAAATCATGGGTGGAGACTAAACTGGGTCAGGACACATTATTGGTTGCAACATTCTACAGGCCTCCTGATGTTAATGTAGCTTACTGGGGCTTAATCGACCAATCAATCCAACTTGCAGGCAAGACTCCTCATAAATATATTGTTCTTGGAGATTTCAATGCTGATTGTGCAAATCAATCCCATATCATCTCCAGAATATAATGATTACAAATAGTTTATTTCAACTGGTTAAGAAAGCAACCCGTATTACCGAACAATCTTCAACATTATTAGACCTTATACTTACACCATGTCCCGATATGATCCAAACCACGGATGTAATGCCACCGATCTGTAGTGACCATTCATCACCATATGCTGTCTTGAAAAATCATCATAGGCCCAACACATGCTACAGACGCACAATTTATAATTACTCGAAGTTGGATGTTGCAAAATTGATTACCGAATTATCAAGTACTAATTGGAATGCAATTCTGTCTTTAGAATCAATTGATGATGCTGCTGAAAAATGTCAGAAGTACTTATGAACACGGCAAAACTTTGTATGCCAGTTAAAGAAATTACAGTCAATGAACGTGATGCTCCATGGATAACTGTTGAAATAAAAAAGATTATAAAAAAGAAAATGCCACTCACAGATTAGCCAAATCCTTAAATTTCGGTTGGACATGAGCATTATTTCGTCGAATCCGTAACGACCTTACAGAAAAAATCAGATTAAGAAAGGGTGAGTGTCCAGGACGGGGGAAATCGTGATGGTATTGCTTAAGTGCACTAGTTGATGTATTATTAGTCAGGCTTAACACACCAAGGTTATCTTTGCACTCATACACGCATATGCACACTCATGCACCCCCCAAACATTCACCTCTCTCTGGGAATGGGATGTCACGCATTCGTTTCTTTCCTAACACGACTGAGAACAAGAAATACAATTTCTATGCTACTTATAATTAATCATGAACAATCAATCACACACAATGAATAAATCAACACATTAAAAGATCAATACTTCCTAATCCCGGGTTATAATGAAATTACTTCTTACCTGGCCAGGTTTTCACACACACAACCACGCTTTCACACCACACCACAGTTCTTGAAAAAAAGTCTCTTCACGTCTTCTTCAGCACTGCTTGATGGTGATGCCCTTGGTTGACTGGCTCCAGGCTGCAGGACTGGTCTTCGTGGTCGTTTCTGGGATCTCGACGTCGAACTCTTCTTCTTCGTCTTCTTCACCCACCTCTGGTTCAAATTCAGTTTGTCTGTCTTCACCCACCTCTGGGCTTCAAACTTAGTTTCCTTCTCTTCCAGCTTGTCTTTAACTCTAAGACCTTGCTGTCTCTTCTATCTCCCAGACCACGTTTCTCTCGACCCTTTCTCTGTCCTGCTCACTCCTCTCCTCTCTCACTCTCCTCTGCCTTCTCTCTCTCTCTCCTGGTGTTGTTCTCCTGGCACGTTGTTCTCCCTCAGTTTATATAGGGAGGGAAACAAAGGATTCCCCTTCGGGCCATGCCTTTGTCCATGCTGCTTCTCAAACCCCTAGTTCACAAGTACCCTGAATTCTCCATTCGCTACATTCTCCCACACATCAGCATTTACACACACCCCTACCTAATTGATTAGCAAACACACACTTAGCCCCAGATGGCATCGAAAATTCCCACCGACTTCGGTGGTTACTTAACACAGTAATTATCTTAAGGAGGGCTACTACAACCTCCACACGCATTCAGCCAGCCTGACAATAGAACCAACACAGTGACCCACGGCAACACCATCCGAACGACTCCAAGACCCCTGCTCTTCACTGACTGTTTACAAAAGAACCTCAGCTGACCGAGCATTTAGCGCTCACTTGGAACGCCGAGGTCTTAGTGGTTACATCCCTTCCCCCTTTCGCCACTGGCAGGTCCGAACTCTCTCCTAGGTGTTGTTTATCATCTGGCCACTTCGGCCTTTTTTCACACAGTTCGACCGTGTGCGATAGGTAAGGTACCCTGGTTAATTGGTCTATTACCTATTTGTATACTACGTACAACGTCCCTTTTCCTCCAAGCGTCTAATGCCTTTTGTGAGAGGTTTCACGCTCCTTGACAGTGAGTACGCACTTGAACTTGATAGTCGTATTTCTTCTCCTTGCAGGTTTGGATCAAAGGACTGGTGGAAACTAGTAAAAACATTCATTTCGACCAAAGGTATGCCTCAAGACGATATTCCCCCAATAGAAGAAAATGGTGTAATTTACTACTCCATGAAAAATAAAGCAACTGTATTCAATACATACTTTGCTGCGCAGTTTCGGTGGATGGTGAAGCTGAGATTCCTGGATTAAATGAACTCAACGGGTTCATAGATCAATTGACTCTTTCTACAAATATATATTGGAAATATTGAAGAGTCTTGACTGTAAAAAAGCAGTAGGGCCTGATTTAGGTCCATAACAAAGTGTTAGTAGCTGCTGCAGATGTTATCTGTGAACCATTGACTTTTTTTTTAACCGTTCATTAACAGAATGTAGGTTTCCATTCATATGGAAACTAGCCCATGTAACTCTAATATTCAAAAAGGAGACAGAAACAAGTGTGGAAATTACCGCCCCATTTCGCTCTTGAGCTGTGCAGGAGAAATGTGTTCAAAAACATGTTTTCAAATACCTCACAGATAGCAATCTTTTAGCAACTGCTCAGTCTGGGTTTATTCACAATGACTCGACTGTCTTTCAACTTTTGAGTATATATGATGACTTTTGCAAATTTTTAGAAGCTAAAACAACTGCACAAAGCAATATTTGTTGACATATCTAAAGCTTTCGATAAAGTGTGGCACCAAGCATTATTACATAAACTATCTGCTTTGGGTATCCGTGGACAACTTCTCGAATGGTTTACTGACTATCTAAGAGATCGGTCCCAGGCTGTTGTTCTAAAAGGGAGTAAATCGTCCTACCTTCCAATATCAGCAGGTGTTCCGCAAGGTTCTGTTCTTGGACCACTTCTATCCTTGTCTACATAAATGACATTGCACATGATATTGAATCGATGATCAAATTATTTGCAGATGATACTAGCATATATCTGGCGTTAGATAACACCCAACTAAGGACAGAAATTTTAAACTCAGATCTTGACAAGATAAGAAAGTGGGCTTCTGCTTGGAAAGTAGAATTCAACCAATCCAAAACTAAATTATTAACTATTTCCAATCACACAGTACCCCAAACACAGCCCTTGAAATTTAGTGATGTGATATTACAGGAATCAGACTCCCATAAGCATCTAGGTGTAATGATACAAAGCAACTGTAAATGGGACCTCCATATTAAATCTATTTTATTCCAAGTGCCATGTCCTTATTGCATGTCTCCGTCATACAAGTACAGACTGAGTCGTAAATCTCTTCTTACTATGTATAAATCATTTATTCTACCTCATTTTGACTTCTGAGATGTTATTTGGGACAACTGTACGAATAAACAAAGCGAAGATCTTGAAAACCTCAATTTGGATGCTATTAGACAATCACTGGTTCAGTTCGTGGTACTAATCATCATAAACTATATAATGAATCAGGACTAACGTCCCTTAAAGAAAGACGTCGTCGTCATAAACTCATATTGTATTTCAAAATTGTTAATGGCACAGGTGCCATTGTATTTAGTTGAACGTCTTCCTCCTCTAGTTGCTTCAATCAATCCTTATCACAGACGAAATCCCCAGGAAAGACAAGTACCAAGGTGCAGATTGGAACTGTATAAATTATCATTCTTTCCTTCCACTACTGTTCTTTGGAACAGTCCTTCCTGATAACATTAAGCAGTCTGATTCTCTTAGTTTTGTTAAGCGTTACCTTAGTAATACAGATACAGTTGTTCCTTCTTATTATTATTTGCAAGACAGACAATCAGAAATAATAATTTGCAAACTGAGACTGGAAATGAGTGACTTGAACAGTGACTTTATTTAAACGACACCTGTCACACAGTGCAGCATGTAACTGTGGTTATCCTGTTGAAGACGCTAATCACTTTTGTTGCACTGCCCACTCTTCCAGTTAGCTCGAACTCAGACAATAGCGTTACTACATAATGACATAAAAGCAGATGCCAGAATTTTGTTACGTGGTTACCAAGACAAAACCTGCACTGAAAACTCTGCAATATTAATTACAATTGGTAATTTTATTCGCATGTCTAACAGATTTATCCGGTAATAAATTTCCTTTATCTTATAATGATGTGACTTTTTCACCAATGTTCAGCATTCTTTCTCCCTCATCTGCTACACTAGTGTATAGTCTGCTTCCAATGAGCTTACCTACTTAGTGACTTAAAGTCTCAAATATATTACAGTCTTAAAAGAGGCCTTTGGCCTACTGCCTGCCCTGGCACAGATAGTTTGTTCTAACTGATTGTTTTTTGCCTCGGTGTGGATTTTCCTTTTACTTGCTTTGCTCTTCCCTCCCTAAAAACGTGTTTCAGGTTATATTTGTTTTCAATTATTTCTTGAATGCAAACGTTCATGTTCAGTTTTTTTGCAGCCAATCCATTGTTTTTATATTCAGTGAGTACCGTGTATAAGCATTTTGCTTGTTGTACTCGTCTTATATGTTGTTGCTGCTTTTGTGTGTACTTCTGGAATAAATTCGTTTAAACAAAAAAAAAAAATCACACCAACAACAGCACACAAAAAAGTCGATAGAGGGAGGAAAACGTTATCAAAGGAAAATTTAGAAGGAGAGGGGGTTAGTTATCGCCAAGGAGGACACAGACAAAGTGCAGACAAAACCCTCTCCTAAATTGTGCTACATTTTCCGCCCTCAGTCACTCCGTTTTGAACATTTATCAGAAGGAATCTAGTAAGGACAGAGAAAAAAAAACGTGTTTTTGACAAATAAGTCGCTATAGGGAGAGTAGTACAGACAAAGCATATATACAACAACAACAACAAGAAAAAGCTCCAGAAGAAAAAGTCGTCAAAGGGAGGGAATTTCATTGGGGATAGGGTGGGGGGTAGAGGGGGTGGGGGATAAATCTAGATAGACAAAGAAAGAAAAGGGTTCCAGAAAGTAGGTCGTTACTGGAAGAGAATCTTTGCTGGAATATAAATCTTATACAGACAGAGAGGAAAGAACATTTTCTGGGAAAGAAGTTTTAAATCTTCCGATTGTCCTTCTGGTGCCCAATCATTCCCCACCACCAGTCGATTTTACAGTCATCCCCTGTAAATCACTGTAATCCCCATTATTTCTGAAGCATTTTTCTTTTATCCTAGTGTAGGATGAGGCAAAATGATCGGAGTTTAAAAACGTGTATGTACGTTTTTTTTCCCCCTGCAATGAACAGCTATCAACCTTGCAGTCACTTCGCTTCCACTGGTACGGATATTCCACATCAACGTCGAGCTTCATCCTAGCGGTCCTGCTGCCATATTGACGACACTGCCATGTCAATGGGACGTTTTGGTTGAGAGGTAAACTTAGTACAGAGGAAAACGGAAGTAAATGCAATACAAACAAAATGGGAGGTAATTCTTCTACAGAAAAAAGGGAGGTAATTCTACTGCAGACAAAAATGGAGATGAATCTATTACAGACAAAAATGGGAGGCAAATCTATTACAGACAAAAATGGGAGATAAATCTATTACAGACAAAAATGGGAGATGAATCTATTACAGACAAAAATGGGAGGTAAATCTATTACATACAAAAATGGGAGGTAAATCTATTGTATACAAAAATGGGAGGTAAATCTATTACAGACAAAAATGGGTAGTAGAGCCACTACAAACGACCATGGTGGTAAAATCTGGTACAGACGAACATGGGAGGTAAATATACTGCAGACAAAAATGGGAGGTAAATCTAATAGAGACGAAAATGGGAGGTAAATGTAGCACTGACGAAAATGGGAGGTAAATGTAGCACCGACGAAAATGGCAGGTAAACCTAGCATTGAAAATTTAAAAAAAAAACAAAAAAACAAAAAAACAAAAACAAAGTCTTTATAAGAAGAAAATATTCGCCTGACAGTAGCTTTCAGTAAAGACAAAAAAGAGGAGTGAATAAACATCCTAGGAAAATAGTTTTTAATGAGAGAAGAGGAAGAAAATTAAAACCTTAAAGCCTAAAAGCCGCAGAGGTCATTAGACATTATCATGTCCCGGATTTGGCATCACGAATGGCGGAACCTTAGTCCGTTGATCCTATGCTGTCAACAGGAGATCAAACTAATCTTTTGTTTTCGATGTTTTATCTTGATTTCTGACCTCCAGCTATTCTGCGTGGTATGCCACCTTTTCAGGCGGGTTTAACGAATGCCTCTGTAGTTTTGCTTGCACGGCTTTCACAACAGTCTTCCTTGACATAGTTTTTTCATAAAAAAAAAAACAACCTCTCTTCCTGCTGAATCTGAAAAAAGGTTTAAGTAATACAACCACCAAACATAAACAAACGAATCACAAGACAAAAAACACGACGCGTTTCGACCTCTTCTTCAGACAAGATAAACAACACTCAGGACAACGAAAATGAAGAACGAGCAACCACCTATCTTGTCAAATTCGACGCAGAAAAGGGGCGTTGAGGTCGAAACGCGTGGTGTTTTGTCTAGTAATTCGTTTGTTCATATTTGGCGGATGTATTTCTTAAACTTTTTAAGATTTGTTAAGATTTCCACCTGCAGACGCCTCACTGTGCAACTGACTCTCTTGCTGCTGGCTTAAGATAATCTTCCAGACTGCTTCGCTTTGTGTCTTTCCTTCCTTTCTTTCATGACTATGCTTTGCTTTCACTTTCCTTTTCAGATCAGTTCCATACTTTCCTTTGCTTCCGTGGTAATTCTTCGTCTATTACGACTGTATCAATTTGACCTAATGACAAACTTCACCAACAGACAAAATGTGTGACACAACTGCGCATCCTCAGTTTTATTGATGTTTTTGGCACGTATCATATGAATAATCGGTATAAGAAAACCTGTACCAGATCGACGATTAGAGAGGTTATTGTGTTGCGAAAACAAACCCCAAAGGTATGAGAGAAAAAAAAAGCAATCTAAACTGATATCGTTGTTTGAGGGAATTTGGGTCAGATAATGTGAATAATACAAGCGTTTCTAAAACGCATAATTATTATTGAGTATGAAGACAGATGCTGATATGACGTACCACGTTGTTTGTTGACTTGCAGCATATCGATTCCAGAAATAAGCTGGTTTTTGCTTTAAGGTCCTTGCGATATCTACATATGTTCTGTACATTTTTGAACGTGTTGTCTTTCTCGATCCCTCCACTCCCACCCACCCTCCATGCCCCTTTCAGTTCCCTATCCCGCTCCCCTCCCTCCCCCCCCCCCGCTCCCTCCCCGTCCCTTTCAAACACGCTTGGGTACATTTCTTTGCTTTTTGTACCTTTCAAACACGCAGACAAAGAAGTCATAAACGACAGTTTTGCGTGTATGTTTAACAAGGCTCTGCCGTTCATTTTGCTTCTCCCATTCTTCCTCCCCCCCCCCCCCCCCCCCCAACCCACCGCCCCCTTCTTTCTCTGCCCACACCAAAGTCCCCTGACTGGAAGAAATTCACGGCGGGATTTTTACACTCGTTCTCTCCATGCGGTCTACATCTCTCATCTTCGACATAGGAGATCAGTGACCTCCCCCCCCCCCCCCCCCCCCCCCCCCCCCCGTCCACACACACACAAGAACCATTCTCTGTGCGAAAACAGCACTGTTCTTTATAAAAAAACAACACAAGCAAACAAACAATGGGAATTATTATTTCCCCATGAAAACAGTATTATTATCGATGTCATTTGTTTCATAGTTAATCTTGTTCTTGCTTTTCGGGCCTGAAGTTGCATGATCACATGATCACGATGAAAAATAGAAATTATCGCATGAACACGGAAAGTATTGACTCGAGACGACAGGTAATTATGAATCATGTGCGTAGACAATGGTATTAATTACGTCATTAGTGGACCGTTGGACTTCAAAGAGATTATTTGACACATGCGCGAGAAAAACAAAAACAAAAACAAAACAAAACAAAACAAAACAACAGCCGGATGTAACTTCCATAATTAGCCGGAAGTGACTTCTGCAATAAATAGATTTCATTGCTCATAGCCTTCTGGTATATTTTTTTAACTCTCTCCCCCCTCCTTCTCTTCTCTTCTCTTCTCTCTCTCCACCACCCTCTTCTCCTTCCTCCTCCGTTCTCTCTCTCTCTCTCACTCTCTCATCTCTCTCTCTCTCCTCTCTCTCTCTTCCCCCCCCCCCCCCCCCGCACAACCCTCTCTCTCCTTATCCCCCTCCTCTCCCCTTTCTCTCTCTGTCTGGTAATAAGCTGCTTATCTGTGATTATCCTGGCTTTGGACGCTCAGAATTTGCAGCCCGTAACGTCTGCGTGTCTGTTGTGCTTTCAGTTTTGATCTTGGTCTCTCAGCATCAGCATCATTATCATCATCAGCGGCAGCAGCAACAACAGCAGCAGCAGAAGTTACATACTGCAGTGGTAGCAATGTTTTGCCTCTGTGTGTGTGTGTGTGTGTGTGGTGTGTGTGTGTGTGTGTGTCACGAGTTTGTCACGAGCCTACGACGTTTGACCCATCTAGGGTGGCGGAATTATTCATTTGTTTATTGTCGTTGCTGTTGTCGTGTATCCGTCCCTTAATGTGGCTTGTGGTGCGGTTGCACCTTGGTGTAGTTCAGCTCAACTTCGGTTTGCTTTCTCTCTCTCTCTCTCTCTAATTCCACTGCCCGTGCTATTCATCCCGCAGGTTCACGGGTGGCTGGTACCTTTCTCTCGAACTTGCTGTCTATCGGCCTCTCGCCTGTCTTTTTACCTGTCGCACGTGCTTCATTTCTTTAGTTTGAAGTATGCTCACTCTGTGACGCAGCGTGGCATGTTGGCCGCCATCGCTGAGGAGGTTAGCTTTTCACTCGAGCGGAAGATGTCTCTGGGAGCGCCTGCTCCGGTCTTGGTTCTTTCACCGTATCATCGAAGGTACAGTCGGTATCTTCAATTCTTACAGTCGCCTGTAGAGAGGGACATCACTTCTTCTTCTCTCCGCATCTGCGCTTCTGTCCTCTCGACTGACAGAGGGCAGAGAGAGTCGTTTGACCCGCCTCTTCTGGGTCACCCACGGGTAGCTGGTAAGCATCAGTTTCGTGGTTTGTTTGTTTTGGTTTGTTGTTGTTAGCCGCCTGGTCTTCTCTTTTGCGCAATTTTCTTTTATTTTCGAAATTGTAAGAGAAATATTGTGGGAGACCTTTTCTCTGGTTAATTCAATCTTTAACCTGGCCATTCTAAATTATTTCTAAAATTCTTTCTCCTGTTTATGCATCTGGTGATGCGGTAGTCGGTGGGATGGGAGAGAACCTGGTGATTCAGGTTGGAACTTGCTTGGTCTCGCTCGTCCGCCCCTGTCACATTCGCCGGACTCTTATTCTTCGGCCACCGTCTGTTTGTGTGTGCAAGGAGAACGAGTTTTATGTTCGCGAGTGTGCGTACGCATGATTTGTCGTTCGGATGCGTGGTTGGAGATTTGTGATATTTTGAAATGTGGCTATAAAATGTGACAATTATGCCATTGAATTATTATTTGCAAATGTGGTGGCAGTTATTAAGCGATGGTCGCTGTGTTGGTTTATTTCCTAAGAAAGGAAATTGTTAAACGTGAGTGAGAGAAGGGTGAAGATAATTCATATTTGTTTTATAGCCTGTTGATTTAATGCAGTCCCTTACCTGCTTCATGTGAGAAGACTTTAACG
>CM031608.1:90998096-91000596 GCA_018398815.1 Conus ventricosus | reverse complement strand
GCAGGAGGCAGCAAATCATGGCCAAGAACAACAGTGCCACTCGAAACATGCAGGCAGAGTCTGCTGGACGGGCAGATGACTGGGAGTGCACTGCAGACCTCCCAGAATGGAAGAGTCACCCAGAGATCATCAGCAAGAGTGGCATGAGACCAGACATAGTAGTCCACTCTAAGTCAACCAAGCAGCTGATCATGATCGAGCTCACGGTGCCATATGAAAACAGAATGGAGGCAGCTCAAATCTACAAGACTGAAAAGTATGCTGATCTGGCAAACAGCCTGAGGAGAGAAGGCTATCTGGTCAAAGTCCTCGCTGCAGAAATTGGAGCTAGGGGATTTGTAGGAACGTCTGCATACAGCCTCATGAAACAGCTCTCAGTTACAGGGAAGGAAAACACCAGAGCCTGAAAGCAATGGCAGAAGCGGCAGAGAGGTGTTCAAGCTGGATCTGGTCAAGGAGGAACAAAAGTGAACTTCATAAGGCTTAATTTCCCTACAAATATCAGGTGTCCCTGTGGCTCAGTGGTTAAAGCGCGAGTCATTAAGTGGAAAATGAGCATTACCAGAGGGTCATGGGTTCGAATCCCAGCCATGGCTCGTCCCAAGATGGGGAAACAAAAAAAGGGGCAGCAGAGGGACATCCGGAGTCATGAACCGGGTGTGGCCCAACCCCCCTAGAGTGTCAGGAGATAAGGGCCGAAACACTTGCTTGAAGGGGGCTTCTCTTCTGAGGACTCTCTGCTGCCACGCTCTCCACGAGTTTCTTTCTACTATATATATATAATATGTAGGTAGATAGATAGATAGATAGATATCATATACATATAGATAGGTAGAAAGAAAGATGGATAGATAGACAGACTGACAGACAGACAGATAGACAGATCGATAGACAGATCGATAGATAGATCGATGGATAGATAGAGAAAGAGACATAGATATGTGTGTGCTTGTGTGCGTGCGTACATGCATGCCTTTGTGCATGCGTGCGTGCGTGCGCGAGCGCGCACCTGCGTATATGTGTGTGTGTGTGTGTGTGTGTGTGTGTGTGCGTGCGCGAGCGTGTGCGCACCTGCATATGTGTGTATGCGCGTGTATGTGTGTGTGTGCGCGCGCGCGCGTGTGTGTGTATGCGTGTGTGTGTGTGTGTGTTGTGTGTGTGTGTGTGTGTGTGCGCGTGCGCGCGTGTTGTTGCCGTTGCCGTCACTACTGACGAAGCCTTCCATGGGTCGAAGGTGAAATAACGAAGTTTAGCATAACAAAACGTTATTGATGCAATCCCCTGTGACAGAGACTAGCCGTTGGACTGCAGTCATTGGAGGGTGTTAAGGCGGCGAATCACTTCGATCGAGACGGGGAGAGGGACAAAGGTGAAGGGGGGGGGGGTGTAGAATAAAGAGGGAAAGGAGGAGGTAGGGAGACAAATAAGGGCAGTGGGTGGAGGGGGGGGGAGGGGAAGATGTACATTTCCCTCCCTGAATTCTCTAACCGCTAGCATCAGTACAAAACAATATAATAAATACTGCGCAAGACAACGCAGTAAAATAAATACGGTGCAACACAATACAAGTAATACAGCAGAACACAACAACAACGCAGCACAATACAACACCATAGAATACAACGCAACGCAACGTATGCCATAACATACCAGAAGTATACAATACAAGATAACACAACACAATGTAAGCCAGAACAAAACGATACAACGTACCACCACGAAACACTTCACGACGCAGCGCAACGCAACGCGACGCAACGCAACGCGACGCGACGCAAACGCGACGCAATGCAACGCGACGCGACGCGACGCGATACAACGCAACGCGACGGAATACAAAGTAACACAATGCAACGTAACGCAACGCAACGCAACACAACGCAACAAAACACCACACCACACCAGACCACACCACACTAAAACCACACCATACCAAAACCACACCACACGACACAGCAGAACGCATTACAATTCAACGTGCTCTCAGATGTCTGAATCGTTGTGACACGAGAGAGGTTCGGCTGTCACTGTGTTAGAACAAACACAGACGCGGAAACCCAAGCGAGTTAAAAAAAAAAAAAGAAAAAAAAAAGAAAAAAGAAAAAAAAAAAAAAAAAAAACAAACAAACAAAAAAAAACAGAGAGGAGGGCATGGGGTAGTGGAGAACAAAAAAAGGAAGGAAAAAAAAAGGCTGACAGACACATACAGACACGCACTGTGTGCTAACACTGACATGAGAGACTTATTACACCCAGGACGGAAATAAAGACTCCCCCCCCCCTCTCCTCCCCACCCACCAATACAAGTCTGCCCCCCCCCCCCTCCCCTGCCCCCGCTCCTCCACTCCTCTTCACACCTTTTTCTTTCTTCCCCCCCCCCCCCCCCCCACCCATCCACTTAAGCCCACCCGTTGCTTCCGTATCCTACCACCCTCCCTTCCTGTTTTTTTCCTCCCTCCCCCCTGTTCGGAGTGATTCAGAGAGCGAGAGAGAGAGAGAG
>CM031608.1:90988096-90993096 GCA_018398815.1 Conus ventricosus | reverse complement strand
CCACACACACACACACACAAAACACACACACACACAACACACACACACCACACACACAACACACCACACACACACACACTCACACAACACACATAAAACCACACACGCATAAACACGCACGCACGCACACACACTACACCCACACACACCACACACACACCACACACACACACATACACACACGCGCACGCAGCACGCACGGCACGCACGCCACGCACACACTACACACACACACACACCACACAAAACAAAAACACATTAAACACACACCCTAAACAAGCACACCACACACACATACACACAACACACCACACCAAACGCATAAACACGCGCACACACACACACACACACACACACGCACGCACGCACGAACGCACGCACACGCACACACAACACACACACACACGCACTATGCACACGCACACGCCCGCACGCCTCACAAGCACATGCACAGCACACAGCACGCTCACACACTCACACACACACACACACACACACCACACACACACACAAACACACACAACACACACACAACACACTACACACACACACACACACACACACACACACACACGCACGCACACAAAAACGAAGCGTTACGCGCGCACGCACACACACACACACACACACACACACACCAACACACACACACCTCACACACACACCACACAACACACACCACACCACGCCACAAGCGAGCGCGCCCGCTGCCACACTCCCACACACAATACAACACATTCTATTTTATCCATACTGTCTCGGCCTATCTGTTATCTACCTATTTATTCTTTCTATCTCCACTATCTATCTTTTTTTGTCTATTCTAATCGATCTATTATCTATCTAATCTATCTATCTATCTATCTCTATCTAAGCACACAGTACATAATCACAAACACCACACACACACTTATTCGCACGCATGAACAGACAAAACTGCACAGCACAGACACAGAGAGACACACACAGAGAGGAGTGAGAGAGAGAGACGAGACGAGACGACGAAGAGACTGAGAGCGCCGTGGTCGAGACGAGAGAGAGACACACCGAGACGAGATCGATGAGAGAGTAGATCGGGCTAGAGAGAGAGGAAGAGGAATGGGCCTGTCGCGAGAGAGTTTTGTACTACGATCGACGCAACATACTTTTGCGCACTGACGATTGAGAGTGAGAGGGCCGGCCGAGGATCGGGAGTGGCGCTGATGGAGAGAGAGAGAGATGAGAGAGAGAGGTGCGAGGAGGAGGAAAAGGACGGCGGGCGGTATACGAGTGAAGAATGGAGGAATCGAGTACCCTTGAAACCAATAGGAACAGAATCTCGTCAGCCCCCCCCCCCCCCCGCCCCCTCTCACA
Source organism: Conus ventricosus (assembly GCA_018398815.1). Taxonomy (NCBI): domain Eukaryota; kingdom Metazoa; phylum Mollusca; class Gastropoda; order Neogastropoda; family Conidae; genus Conus; species Conus ventricosus. Next base: position 90,991,743 of record CM031608.1, on the reverse strand, counting down.
CTTTTCAACTCCTTTCCCAATATTCCCCCACACACCCTACCGCTCCCACCACCCCCCCCCCCCCCCCCCCCCCACCCCCCCCCCCCCCCCCCCCCCCCCCCCCCACCCCCCCCCCCCCCCCCCCCCCCCCCCCCCCCCCCCTCCCCCCCTCCCCCTCCCCCCCCCCCCCCCCCCCCCCCCCCCCCCCACCCCCCCCCCCCCCCCCCCCCCCCCCCCCCCCCCCCCCCCCCCCCCCCCCCCCCCCCCCCCCCCCCCCCCCCCCCCCCCCCCCCCCCCCCCCCCCCCCCCCCCCCCCCCCCCACCCCCCCCCCCCCCCCCCCCCCCCCCCCCCCGCTATTTAGTATCTCTTTACCCCTTCATAAACAACTTTACACCCTCTCGATGTCAACGTCGTTGTCAATGTCCTCTGCCATACTCATAAACCGTCAAACTGATGGATACACACAGGCGCACAGGTCGAAGGAGAGAGACGAGAGAGAGAGAGAGACGAGAGAGAGAGGAGAGAGAGTGAGGAGAGAAGAGCGAGAGGAGAGAGGGGACTGAGAGAGAGAGAGACGGAGGGAGGACGAGGAACCGGGAGAGAGAGAGAGAGAAGAGATATGGAGACTGAGATGAGAGCGAGAGAGACGAGAGAAGGTTGGGATGGAGGGAGGAGGAGGTGGAGGGGTGGGGAGGGAGCGCGGACGGGGGTTGATGAATGTACTGCAGATGGATTCAACCCCCCCCCCACCCCCCTCCCGTGTTCATTTAAGCGAGAATTTCCCGCCTCCGACTACGCTGTTAGCGCATTCCAACACACACACCACTTAACACACACACACACACACACCCCACACTACACACCAACACACACTACTACCACACCACACCTTATAGATTTGATATATATATATTTACACTATATATATCTATTATATAGATATATATAGATATATATATATATATATAATATATATTTATATATATATTCACAGTCACCACACCCACCACACACACACACACACCACACACACACACACACCACACGCTCACACACAGAGTACCAACAAACACACACACAGAGCACATTCCCTTCCCCCTCCCACAAACACACAGTACACTCACATACACACCTGAGGGCACACACCACACACACACACACAACACACACACACACACACACAAACACACACACACACCACCACCACACACACACAGACACACACACACACACACACACACACAGAGTCCACACAACACACACACACACACACACACCCACACACACAACATACACACACAACACACACACACCATACACACACACACACACACCAGGGATGGGGGATAGGTGGAGGAAAAATGGGGGAGCTAAGCGAAGAGGAAGAATGTGAAGTAGAAATTAAGGAAGTCCTTAATTCTCATTCTGTTTTTTTATCTTCTTCTTTGTTTGTCGAATTCTTCTTATCTCATCTTCATAGGAAGAAAGAAGAAGAAGAGACGAAGAAAGAGAGAAGGAAGAAGAGGAAAAAGGAAAGAAAGAGGGGAAAAACAGGGGAGAAGATTAAGAAGAAGAGGAAGAATAGAAGAAGAGGAGGAGGAGGAGGAGGACGAAGGGAGGAGGCGGCGAAGGAGGGAGGAATGAGAGGAGGAGGAGGCGGAAAATACGAGGAGGGAAAAAGAGGAGGAGGCGGAGGAATGGGAGGAGGAAAGAGGAGGAGGCCGAGAAGAAAAAGAGAAGAAGAAGGAGGAGGAGGAACGGTGGAGGAGGAAGAAGAGAGAAAGAGGAGGAGAAGAGGGAGGAGGAGAGGAGGAGGAGGAGGAAGGGAGAAGAAGAAGGAGGAAGGAGGAGGAGGAGGGAGAAGGAGAAGGAAGGAGAGGAAAGAAGAGGAAGAAGAGAAAGAAGAAGAAGAAGGAGAAGAAGAAGACGGAGGAGGAGGAGAGGAGGAGGAGGAGGAAGGAGGAGGAGGAGGAACCGGAGGGAGAGGAGGCGGAACAGGAGGGAGGAGAAGAAGTGAATTAGGAATAGGAGGGGAGGAGAAAGGAGAGAAGAAGAAGAAGAAGAGAAGGAGCGAGAGGGGAGGAGGAGGAGGGGAGAGAAGGAAGGGCAGGAGGAAGGTGAGGAAGGATGAATTGGAGGAGATGGAGGGGGAGGAAATAATGAAGGGAAAGGAGGAGAAGAAGGAATAGGAATAGGAGGAGAGGAACGAAGAAGAAAGAAGAAGAAAGGAGGAGGAGGAAGGGAGGAGGAGGAGGAGGTGGGAGTCGAAGAAGGAATAGGAGAAGAAGGAGGAAGAGAGAAGAAGAAGAAGACGGAAGGCGGAGGGAGGAGGAGGGAGGAAGGAGGAAGGGAGGTGGAGAAGGAGGGAGGAGAAGGAGAAGGGAGGAAGGAATGAAGAAGGAGGAGGAAGGAGAGAGGAATAGGAGGAGGGAAAAAGGAAGGAATAGGCAATAATAGGAGGGAGGAGGGGGAGAAGAAGAAGAAGAAGAAGAAGAAGAGAAGAAGAAGAAGAAGGAGGGAGGAGGAGGAGGAGGAGGAGGAGGAGGAGGAGGAGGAGTAGGAGGAGGAGGAGAGGAGGAGGAGAAGTAGAAGAGGAAGGAGAAGAAGGAGAGGAAGAGAAGAAGAAGAAGAAGAAGAAGGAGGGGCGATAGGTAGGCGGAGGAGGAGGAGGAGGAGGAGGAGGAGGAGGAGGGAGGAGAGGAGGGAGGAGAGAGGAGGAGGAGGAGAAGGAGGTGGAGGAGGAGGAGAAGGAGGGAGGAGGAGGAGGAGAGGGAGGAAGGAGGAGGAAAGCGAAGAAGAAAGTAGAAGAAAGAAGAAGGAAAGAATGAGAGAAGGGGAGAAGAAAGGATAGAGCAAGAAGATAGCGAAGAACTAAAAACAAAAGGATAAATGGCCTCATGCAAGGTTGAAAAGAGAGGACAGTAGTAAAATAGCCAAGTTATGGAGAAATGGGAAACAACTGACACTTCAAATACCCCCTCCCCCTCTCCTCCGCTCCGCTCGCTCCTCGTTCTCTCTCTCTCTCTCCTCTCTCTCTAAACATTTACCAAACAAACAGAAAACATATATGATGGACGTTGGGCCAGAAAAATAAAAAGAAACAAACAAACAAAGGAGAACACGGACAATGCATATTAATAAAACTGGCAAAAATGACAGAATTCCAAACACACAAAAACAACCAAAGAGGCAAACAAAATCTTGACACATTACCAAAAATCATCTCCCCCACTGCCAGGAATATTGGCCATTGTTTTTCAAAAGAAGAGTTTTAGCGCTCGAGCGGGATGTGTGTTGTGTGTGTGTGTGTGTGTGTGTTTGTGTGGCGCCCTCTGGAGGGTGCTGTGTGTGTGTGTGCTGCTGCGTGCGTGAGTGCTGCGTGCTACTGCTGCTTTCTCGGTCCCTCCTCCCTCCCCCCGCCCCCCCCTCCCCATTCTGTTTCTCTCTCTGCTTCCTCCTTTGTATGTCTTCGCAACCAATATACCACGTCGTCCGTTCGTCTCGTGGGGTTGGGTCTATGTCTATTTGTCTGTTTTTTGTTTTTGTTTTTTGCTGGAGTGAATCATGGTATACTTTACTCTGACCCCCCCCCCCCCCCCCCCCCCCCCCCCCCCCGCACCCCCCCCCCCCCCCCCCCCCCCCCCCCCCCCAAAAAAAAAAAAAAAAT
>CM031608.1:90978096-90983096 GCA_018398815.1 Conus ventricosus | reverse complement strand
CCAAATAAGGCTCACTGAGACCATCTGTCTGATTCCGAGCACCTGTTCCTGTCAATCATCCATACCCAAATAAGGCTCACTGAGACCCATCTGTCTGATTCCGAGCACCTGTTCCTGTCAATCATCCATACCCAAATAAGGCTCACTGAGACCCACCCGTCTGATTCCGAGCACCTGTTCCTGTCAATCATCCATACCCAAATAAGGCTCACTGAGACCATCTGTCTGATTCCGAGCACCTGTTCCTGTCAATCATCCATACCCAAATAAGGCTCACTGAGACCATCTGTCTGATTCCGAGCACCTGTTCTGTCAATCATCCAACCCAAATAAGGCTCACTGAGCCCCACCCGTTGATTCCGACCTGTTCGTCAATCATCCATACCAAATAAGGCTCACTGAGACCCACCCGTCTGATTCCGAGCACCTGTTCCTGTCAATCATCCATACCCAAATAAGGCTCACTGAGACCACCCGTCTGATTCGAGCACTGTTCCTGTCAATCATCCATACCCAAATAAGGCTCACTGAGACCATCTGTCTGATTTCGAGCACCTGTTCCTGTCAATCATCCATACCCAAATAAGGCTCACTGAGACCCATCTGTCTGATTCCGAGCACCTGTTCCTGTCAATCATCCATACCCAAATAAGGCTCACATGAGACCCACCCGTCTGATTCCGAGCACCTGTTCCTGTCAATCATCCATACCCAAATAAGGCTCACTGAGACCCATCTGTCTGATTCCGAGCACCTGTTCCTGTCAATCATCCATACCCAAATAAGGCTCACTGAGACCCATCTGTCTGATTCCGAGCACCTGTTCCTGTCAATCATCCATACCCAAATAAGGCTCACTGAGACCCATCTGTCTGATTCCGAGCACCTGTTCCTGTCAATCATCCATACCCAAATAAGGCTCACTGAGACCCATCTGTCTGATTCCGAGCACCTGTTCCTGTCAATCATCCATACCCAAATAAGGCTCACTGAGACCCATCTGTCTGATTCCGAGCACCTGTTTTCCGTCAATCATCCATTCTGTGCTCCACAGGTCGGGAAAGAACCCGCGGAATAAATCGGGGCCAACAAAGTTTTAAATTTCATTGCTTAAGGTTTTGGTGGGGGAACGGGGGACTTAATCGTTTGCTACGTGATTGTCAAGCGAAACGTGATCATAAAGGGCCACCATTACGCCCCTTTTTTGGGGTTTATGATGCGAACAACCCGGATTTTTTCGCCCGGCCCAGACCCCCTGAAAAGGGGGTTTACAGCGTAAGGGGGCGAAAAACCCTTTTTTTTTTTTTACCAAAATGTCCCCTACCAGGGGGATGCACATGGGAACCGGGAAACGACGTTTTGGGCCAAAACAAGTGTGCAAACCCTTGGGTTTTAAAAAATGTTTTCCCGTCAGGGGGCCCCGGGAAAAGCCATTGGGAGAGCGCCCGGGCTTTGTGAAACCTGGGGGTTTCGGTTCGAATTTCGGGACAGGGGGGTTTTTCCCCCCCGGGGATTTTAAAATTGGGTTTTTGACTCCATTCTTCCCCCCACAGTCCTTTGAATGAGACTAAAAACCGAGGTTTTCCCTGGGGTAACCACGCACGCATCTTGCACACAGTAAACCCATCAGCAATTTCGGAAGAGAAGGCCGGTTTTTGGGGCCCTTGGCGTGGAAAAACACGTTTCACATAGCAAGCACCTTCCCCCAAGATGGAGTATGGCTACCTTAATGGGGGGGTAAAAAACGGGCATACACACCAAAAATCCCCCCCGTCTACCAGGCAGTGTCCGCAGGAGTAACCCGCCTGCTACGCAAAAAAGAAAGAAATAGAAAAAGGGGGTTTTTCCCGTGGAAAAAAAAGGGCTTAAAAAGTTTTTGCACGGAACTCATTTCATGATATCACTGCAGCCCATAGTTTTTGGGAAAAAATTTTTTTGGGAATTTTGCATCATGTGCCCAAAAAAACAAGGGGGGGGGGGGGCTGCTGGGGAAACCTTTACTTGTTTTGCTTTACAGTCCCCAAAATTGGGAAAAAAGAAAGCACCGGGCCCCGATTTTAAAATTCTTAACGTGACAAAAACTTCTCGTTTGATGATATATTCTAATTACTTAACCAAAAATACTTAAATCGAAGGGAAAAAGGTAAAAACAAACAAAGAACCCAAAAACTCTTTTTTTAATTCCAGTCGGGGGGGTACGAATGCAAAACGGGAAAGACTCGAAATTTATGCCTTTTTCCCCCAATGTTTTAATTTTTGTGAGATGCCTCAGAAAAACAGTTGGCAAATTCTCCCTGGGTAAAATTTTTTATGGGGGCCTTTGGAGGATTATTTTGCCCCCTGAAAAAAGGGGCACATGTAAAAAGGCCCTAAGCTGGAAAAGGGGAAAAAATTTGGGGCCAAATTTGAAAGGAAAACAAAATATTTCACCCTTTAAAACAAGGGGCAAAAAGAAATTAAAGGGCCCCACTGGAAAATGATGCGGTTAAAGGGAAAGGGGACAAGTTAAAAGGAAATACTCCCCCCTAAACCCCCAACTCCCCCCCCCTTCCCCCCAACCCCCCAATAACAAAGACTGAAAAATGAAAATGTAACATATACAAAGGGAAAAAAAAAAAAAAAAACCGGGCCCCAGTCCCCAAAAGCAAGATAAGACGGGTCAGGGGCAGGGGGGGGGGAGGGGGGGGGCAGAAAAAATGGGTGGATGACCTTCAGGCACTTTCCAAAAAATCTTGGGTTTATGGGGCCCCCCCCCGAGTTCCAAACCCGGGGGGGGAAATTTTCCCTCAAAAAATTTTCCGCCTCACGTCCCGGAACCTTAAAAAAAAATCAAGGTCTTTTTTTTCCCAGAAAAAGGGGGTTTTCCTTACTTCTACTCACCCTGGGTTGCTCCCCCCCCCCCCCCCCCCAGGGGGGCTTCCCCCGCAAGCTCTTTTTGGCCCTTGAACAAAACCAGGAACCACAACAAGGGAGGTAAATTTTTGTTTTCAGGGGGGCAACAATGTGGGTTTTAGTTTTTCCCCGGGGGCAAAAATGTAGGGATAAATTGTTTTTTAGGGGGCAAAAAAATGGGGGGATATATTGTTTTCAAGGGGGCAAAAATGTAGGTATATATTTTTTTTCAGGGAGCAAAAAATTTTAGGTATAATTGTTTTTCAGGGATGCCAAAAAATGTAGGTAAAAATTGTTTTTCAGGGAGCAACAATTAGGTATATATTTTTTTCAGGGAAGGGAACAATTTAGGGATGGAAAAAGTTTTTTTCCCGGGGGCAACAATGGGAGGTATGAAGTGTTTTTTAGGGGGCAACAATGTTTGGTATGAAGTGGGTTTTCCCGGGGGCCCCAATGAAGGGATGATATGTTTTTTTTTTAGGGGCAAAAAAATGTAGGTAATAAATGTTTTTTTAGGGAACAAAAATGTAGGTATAATAGGTTTTTTAGGGAGCAACAATGTAGTATATAGGGTTTTTTTGGGGGCAACAATGTAGGTAAGGGGAATGTTTTTCCCGGGGGCAAAAAAAATGTTGGTATAAAATGTTTTTCAGGGGGGCAACAATTAGCATGATAGTGTTTTTCCCGGGGGCAACAAGTTTGGTAATAGTGTTTCCCCGGGGGCAAAAAGGAGGTATGAAGTGTTTTCAGGAGCAACCCAAAGTAGGTATGATAGTGTTTTCAGGAGCAAAAAGGGAGGTAAGATAGTGTTTTTTTAGGGGAGCAACAATTGGTAAAGATGGGGGTTTTCCCGGGGGGGCAACAATGTAGGGAAGATAGTGTTTTTTTAAAGGGGGCAAAAAATGTAGGTATGAAGTGTTTTTCCCCGGGAGCAACAATGGGAGGATGATTTGTTTTTTCCCGGGAGCAAAATGTAGGAAGGGTAGTGTTTTTTTTTAGGGATATGGTAGGTTTTTGGTTTTTTTTTGTCAAGGCCCCTTTTTCACACAAAAAGTTTTTTTTTCTGAGGATTGAACTGTGTGTGTTGTGGGGTGTGTGTGGTGTGGGTTTTGTTTTTGTTTTGTGTGTGGGTGGGTGTGTGTGTGCGCTTTTGCGCCCCCGGGTGGGGTTTTGTGGGGTTTTGTGTGTGTGGGGGGTGTGCCCCCCGCCGCAGGGGGGGTTTTGTGTTGTTTGTGTGTGCTGCGCGTGGGTGCGGGGCGCGCGTGTGTGTGGGTTTTTGTGGTGCATAATTTGCCATGAGCGGGATGTGTGTGTATGTGTGGGGTGTGCGCGCGCGCGGGGGGGGTGTAGTGGGGTTTTGCGTGCCTTCGTGCCCGCGCGCGCGGTTTTGTGTTGTGTGGGGGTTTGTTTTTTGTGTAAAGCTGGGGTGCGTGGGAGCGCGCGTGCGCGCGCAGCGAAGGCGCCCTTTGTGGAAATATATTGCACATGACCAAAGTGGGGGTGGGGGTGTGTGTGTTTTGTGTGTGTGTGGTGTGTGTGTGGGGTGTGTTGTGGTGCGCGCGCGCGCGTGCGGGGCGTGCTTCTTACATGCATCCCTCCCCCTTAAAGTATTAACAAACGCATACAGACTTGCATAAAGCAAATACAACCAACAAAAGAAACCAAAACCCCCCCTCATTGACTTTCTAAAAACCCCCTCATAACCAAATTTCACCCTTTACAGGGCAGAGGCCCCTGAACCGGACACATGCGTCCCTTTACCTCCCCCCCCCTCCCCCCCCCCCCCCCCCCCCCCCCCCACCTCCTCTGCCGGGGCCCCCGGTTCCCCTCCCCCCCCATCCACCCCCGCCGGCCCGGCCGGGGGCCCCCCCGGGCCCCCCAACCCCCCCCCCCCCCCCCCCAAAAACCCCCCCCCCCCCCCCCCCCCCCCCCCTACACCCAACCCCGCCCCGGGGCCCCAAAAGCCGGGGCAGCCCCCCCCCCTCCCCTACCCCCCCCACCCCCCCCCCCCAAGCCCCCTCCCCCCCCCCCCCCCCCCCCCCCCCCTCCCCCCCACCCCCCCGAAAGGCCCCCCCCCCCCCCCCCCCCCCTCCCCCCCCCACCCACCC
>CM031608.1:90973096-90975596 GCA_018398815.1 Conus ventricosus | reverse complement strand
TCTAGGGGGTTGGGCCACACCCGGTTCATGACTCCGGATGTCCCTCTGCTGCCCCCCTTTTTTTTTCCCCATCTTGGGACGAGCCATGGCTGGGATTCGAACCCATGACCCTCTGGACATGCTCATTTTCTACTTAATGACTCGCGCTTTAACCACTGAGCCACAGGGACACCTGATATTTGTAGGGAAATTAAGCCTTATGAAGTTCACTTTTGTTCCTCCTTTACTTTTGATGTCTTTTTTTTATTTTATTTTTTTACAGTTTAATTCTTACTTAGAGTTTCTCCTCATCACACATACACGCACACACGCACCACGCACGCACGCGGGCGCGCACTCACGTACGCACGCTGCACGCATACACGTACGCACGCTGCATGCACACACTCAAACACACACACACCACACACACACACACACACACACACACACACACACACACACACCACACACACACACTCAAACACACACCTTGTCTAATATCACATTTAGTGAAACGACGTTAAATTGAAGAAGAAGAAGAAGAACAACAACACACACACACACACACACACACACACACACACACACACACACACACACACACACACACACACATACACACACACACACACACACACACGCGCGCGCACGCATACACACATGGGCATAGAGTGCACACCAGTTGGGTTGCGCAATTTAGCTCTGTCCTCATCTATACAGAGAGCGTGAGATTGAGGAAAGAGAGGAAGCAGCCCACCGCCCCCTCCCCCCCCCCCCCTTCCCCCTCCACTCCCCGCCTCATGTCCACTTCACCATCTCTCTCTCTCACCACCAATCAAGTCCAGCATTCGCTGTCTATCTGTCATATTCTCCCACACTCCTTCTTCTCCGTCTTCTTCTTCTTCTTCTTCTTCTTCTTCTTCTTCTTCTTCTTCTTCTTCTTCTTCTTCTTCTTTCTTCTTCTTCTTCCTCCTCATCTTCTTCTTCGTTGTCGTCGATGTCTTCTTCTTCTTCTTTCTTCTTTCTTCTTCTTCTTCTTCTTCTTCTTCTTCTTCTTCTTCTTCTTCTCTTCGTCTTCTTCTCTTCTTCTTCTTCTTCTTCTTCTTCTTTCTTCTTCGTTGTCGTCGATATCTTTTCTTCTTCTCTTCTTTCTTCTCTCTTCTTCTTCTTCTTCTTCTTCTTCTTCTTCTTTCCTCCTCCTCATCTTCTCGTTGTCGTCGATGTCTTCTTCTTCTTCTTCTTCTTCTTCTTCCTCTTCTTCTTCTCCTCCACCTCCCCATTCCCCTTCTTCTCTTTTTCCTCTATTTTTTTATTCTCTCTCTCTATCCCTGTCTCTGTCTCTCTCTCTCTCTGCCTGTTTCTCTCTCACTCACTCTCTCTCTCTTTCCCTTCTCTGTTTCTCTCTCACTCACTCTCTCTCTCTTTCCCCCCTCTGTTTTCCTCTCTCACTCTGTCTCCCTCCCCCACCCCTCTCTCTCTCTTTTTATCTCTCTCTGTCTCCCTGTCTGTTTCCCCCTCTCATTCTCTTTCTCTCCCACTCTGTCTCTCTCTCTCCCCCCCCCCTCTCTCTCTTCCCTCCTCCCCTTTCACAGTCCTTTCTCTCTTTCATTTACTGTTTTTTTTTCCCCTCTGGTTCTTGTGCTGGTCATGGTCAACCTAATTTTTTCTCGCGGTTTCACAATTTCCCGTTTTTCGCAGACATGAAATACAAGAACGAACCTGCTGATGCAATCTTGGAATAATTAATTGATAGCCGATAGCTCGCCCACCGTTAAAGCCAACGATTCCCCCATTCATCACAGCTCCCCCCCCCCCCACCCCCCCCCCACATCCCCCTCCTCCCTCCGATTTACTCTCATCTCTGGTTATCTTCTATCACACACACACACACACACACACACACACACACACACACACACACACACCACACACAACACACGGAGAGAGAAAGAGAGAGAGAGAGAGAGAGAGAGAGAGAGAGAGAAGAGAGAGAGTGAGAGAGTAGAGAGAGAGAGAGAGAGAGAGAGAGGCAGACAGATAGATAGACAGACAGACAGACAGAAAAATGGACGGACGGATGGACAGACGGACGGACAGACAGACAGACAGACAGAGATGGGGGGATGAGAGAGAGAGAGAGAGAGAGGAGAGAGAGAGAGAGAGAGAGAGAGAGAGAGATAGAGAGAGAGAGAGAGAGACAGACAGACAGACAGACAGACAGACAGACAGACAGACAGACACATTGACAGGCGAACATACAGACAGACACAGACAGAGAGAGAGAGAAAGAGAGAAAGAGACAAGAGAAAAAGCAATGATACAGCAGATCATTGTGTCATTTCCTTACACCCGACACTCATCTGGTCCTGTGCAGGAGGAGTGCTCTCGAGCAACAGTGGCCAACGGCTCATCAACAAAGAACGAATTTCATTAAGTACAGACACCTGAAGAAGGGGGAGAAATGTGAAGACGAGGCGAGGGGGGAAGGAAAGGGGGGGGGGGGGGGAGGGGGGGGGGG
>CM031608.1:90947445-90972996 GCA_018398815.1 Conus ventricosus | reverse complement strand
AAACAACAATTACACCCATTCCAATCTGGATACCGATCAATTCACACACAGCATGATCACAAATGCCTGACTCGTGGCTTTCAAACAGGAACAAATCACAAAACACAGGAGCTCTCTCTCTCTCTCTCTCTCTCTCTCTCTCTCTCTCTCTCTCTCTCTCTCTCTCTCTCTCTCTCTCTCTGCACGCACACACACACACACAAACACACACACACACACACACACACACACACACACACACACACACACACACACAACACACACATACACACATACACGCACGAACGCACGCACGCACGCACGCACGCACGCACGCACGCACGCACGCACGCACACACACACACACACACACACACACACAACACATCATTTCCTTTTCTCTATCACGATTATTTGCTTTCTTCCCTCCTTTCATCTTATTTCTCATTCTTTCTGTTTCGTTTGTTTGTTTGTTTATCTGTAACACACACACACACACACACACACACACACACACCACACACACCACACACACACACATACATACATACATACATACATACATACATACATACATACATACATATATATATATATATATATATATATATATATATATATATTTTATATATATATATATATATATATTGTTAAAAGTTAAGGTTTAAAACTATCTACAGCGCTGTTTCATGCAATGCAATCATCAGGATGTGGTGGGTCTGTGCTGCCGGTGTTTTATAACTGCTTGTGTTGTCTGTCATCACGTGCTGTCTGTGTTTTTCGTGTGTTTCTGATTCTTGTTCACTGATTGGAATTTCCACTTGTGCCTGCAGTTGTTAACCATTTCTATCCTAGTATTTAAAGTTGCCAGTTGTGGTTTGCATAGTATTATGTACTTTTCTGTTGAGCATAGGTTACATCTTTTTGAAATGTTGTTGTATGGTGCTGCTCTTTCTATGATTTTCCAGGATATATTGTAGTCTATCTTTTTCTCTTTGAGCTTCCAGATGTATTTACTCAATTCTGTTTGGTTTTTGTATCTTTCTTTGTTAAATGACTGTTTGTGGTTTGCATATCTAGTTTTAAATTGGTTTTCAGTGATTCCCTATTTGTTTTTTCTGCGTTTTCTGATGTTACGTGGTTTGGTACACAAGCGTTGTGAGGATTTGTTGCTCAGGGGACTGTTTTTCTTGATCAGTTGGGATTTCCTTTTCACCCTCGTTTTTCTTGTACTGCTTTTATTTTTTTGGGTTTAAATAAATATGTTTTTAAGGGGGGGGCCTGAGTTGAAAATTTCTTTTTTTTAAAATTTTTTTTATTTTTTTTGTGCTTTTTTGGGGAAATGTGTTTTTTTGGTTTTAAAAAGAATTTTTTCCCCTATTTTTTTTTCACTCTTCGTCATTTGGGGGTTGCCCCATATGATCTTTTTTCCTGTTTTTCTTGGTTGTCATGTCTTTTTTGGGTCAATTGTAGTTTGAGTTGTGCCCTTTTGTGAAACGTTTGATTTTCGTGAGCGTTATTGAATGCTGTTTCATTGCATAAAGGTTTAGATAATTCTTATTTATCCCTTGGGTTTTGTTTTTAGTAGGGAAGGTGGATGGTTATTTTTGATTTTTCATAGACAGGTGTATCTTTTGGTTTTTTTGTTGGTTTATATTGTGTGGTGGGGTAAAAACGTTTTCTAGGTATTTCCCTTTTTTTTATTGCTTCTGATTCAAAGAAAAGCTTGGAAAAAAGTCGGACTGTACAGGGATGAGGGCCCCTCGCGGCGCTGAACGACCCTAGAAACTTTAAAAAATAAAAAAAAAAGAAAGTGTAAAATTTTCCCAAAAACCCCAAAATCTAAAAATACATAGAAGCAAAAAAAAAGATAGTAAAACTCCTAGATATAATTTTTGCCCTAACCCAGCAAATAAAACCATACAAAAAAAAAAAATGAAAAACCTGTCTATGAAAATCAAAAGTAACCACCACCTTCCCATACAAAAAAACAATCCCCAGGGGCATAAATAAGAGATTTTACCGTCATGCAATGAAACAGCATTCAATAAAGTGCGCTGATTCAAAAGCGTTACAAAAAAGTGGCTAAATACCTCAATATGACCAAAAAAAGATGAGCAGAACGAAGAACGGAAAAGAAGATATTGGTAAACCCCCCCTAGAAGGAAGAGTGAAAAAAAATTGGGAAAAGAATTTTTTAGAATCCTAACATCTCTTTCCCAAAAGAGCAAAAATTACCCAAGATATTCAACAAAAAAGCATCAAATTTCATTCATTATGCCCCCCTTAAAAAACTCTTGATTAACCACTGGCAGTACAGAGAAAAACGGGGGTGATGAAGGAAAACCCTGCAACTGTATCAGAAAAAAACAGTCCCCTCTGAGCAAAAATCCCTCTACAACGCATGGGTCCCAGCCATTTGTAACATAGGAACGCAAAAGAAAATATATAGGTATCATAAAAACCCTTTTTTTTAAAACTAGTATGAAACCAAAAAACGTCTTTTAACAAGAAAGATACAAAAACAAACAGTTGGAAAATACAGGGGAAGCTCAAAGAAAAAAAAGATAGCCCAAATTACCCTGAAAATTCATAAAAAGGCAGCAATAAAAAACATTTCAAAAGATTAACCGGGTCAACAAAAAAGTAATAATATATGCAAACCAAAAATGGCAACTTTAAATAAGGATAGAAATGGTTAAAAAATGCAGGAAAAAGTAAAAATTCCAATAGTGAACAGAATAAAAAACCAGAAAAAAAAAGACAGCGTGATGACAGACAACAAGCGTTTAAAAACCGGCGCAAGACCCCCAAAACCCTGATGATTGCATTGATGAAACAGCGCTGTAATGTTTTAAACCTTAATTTTTAACAAATGTTGCCCCCAGTCCGGTTGAGCTTTTTTTTAAAAATCTTGTGGTATTTACTCCTTTGTCTAATTCTCCTCATTTGAGCCTTTAAAAAAAACAGTTTTTAAAAATGGAAAAAATCAATTTTAAACAATCTACTAAAAAATATTTCGCCAAACCCCAAAGCTATATGAAAAAAATGAGAACAGAAGAAAGGTTTTCAAAAAAAGAGATGGAAAGATTTTTTTTTTTAAACCTAATCCCCAAAAGGAAGATAAAAAAATTGATTCAAAACATGGCGAGCTCCACCCCTCGAAGACATGAAGACGTTTTAGGATAAAATAAAAGGTATGAATATAGAAATTTAAAAAATCAAAACAATGAATTTCCCAAAAATCGTTAAAAAAAGAAAACAAAAAAATCCAAAATGACAAAAAAAAATTTGGAAAACAGACAAAACCGAATTTCCCCAAAAAAGGAAACTAAAGAGTACTCACGCTTCGCAAAAACATCCAAAAAAATTACAAAAAAACTGATAAAACTACTACGGTAAATTTGAAAAAAAAAGGAGCTTGTGCACCAAAAAGGACTTAAGCGTAGGTGGAGACAACAGCAGCAGAGAAGCTTTCTCCCTTTAAAAAACAAACCAAATTCCGAATAACCCAAATGCGTTGATAAACCCCAAAATGAATTGGGAAAAATCAGCAAAAAAACTTGAAAAAACAATAAAAAAAATAAAAGAGAAATGAAATCAACCTCTGGAAAAAACATCGAAGCCCCTACAAGGTTCAAAAAATAACAAGCAAAATAATACGTTTTTATAACATTTGATTGTGACTTCTACAATTTGTGAAGATTTTCCCCCAAAGCTATAAAATTTTCCCGCAAATACATGAAATCGGGGTCGAAATGGGAAAACATTTCCATCGAAAAATTTTTAACAGCAAAAATTTAAATCTGACCCAAAAGCGAAAAAAAAGAATTCACTTTGATGCCCCCAAAAGGGATGTCGTGGTGCGAAACTTGCGAATTTTCGGACTTTATGCTGTTAGATTCAAAAAAAGCTTGGAAAAAAGTCGGACTGTCAGGGATGACGGCCTCGCGCTGACGCCCCAGAAAATTGAAAATAAAAAAAAAAAACTGTGTAAAAATTTCCCAAAAAAAAAAATTAAAATCACTATAGAAGCAAAAAAAAGATAGGAACACCCAGATTAACTTTGACCCCACGAAATTTAAACCATACAAAAAAACAAAAAGATACACCGTCTTGTAAATATCAAAAGTAAACCCTCCACCCTTTCCCTACTAAAAACAATCCCCGGGCATAAAAAAGAGATTATCTAAATGTATGCAGAAAAGCATTCAAAACGCTGCGCTGAATATCAAGAAGGTTACCAAAAGTGGCTACAACTACAAACTAAAAATGACCCGTAAAAGACTGGCGCACAAGAAGAACAGGAAAAGAAAAATCATAAGGGCAACCCCCATATGACGGAAGAGTGAAAAAAAAATTAGGGAAAAGTTTTTGAAACCTAAAATCATCATTCCCCAAAAGGCAACAAATTATCCCAGTATTCAACAAAAAAAGCATCAAAAATTTTCATCTCATGTTGCCCAACCTTAAAAAATCATTGATTTAACAACAAAATGAAAAAGATAAGAGAAAAACGGGGGTGAAAGGGAAAACCCGAACTGGTTTCAAAAAAAAGTGCCCCTTTAGCAACAAATGCCTCTACAACGATTGTGTACCAAGCCACTGTAACATCAGGGAACGCAGAAGAAACTATATAGGTATCACTGAAAAAAATTTTAAAAAAAGAATGCAAACCCCAAACATCATTTAACAAAAAAAGATACCAAAAACCCAAAAGAAATTTAGTAAAACTCTGGAAAATCAAGAGAAAAAAATGACTACAATATACCCGGAAAAACATAGAAAAAAGCAGCACCATACAAAACATTTCAAAAGATGTAACCCTTGTCAACAGAAAAGTAATAATATATGCAAACCCAATGGCACTTTTAAAAACTAGGATAGAAATGGGTTAAAAATGCAGGCAAAAGTGGAAATTCAATCAGGAACGAATCCAAAAAACCCGAAAAACCAGACAGCAGTGATGACAGACAAAAAAGCGTTTTTAAAAACCCCGGCAGCACAGACCCACCCACAGCCTGAGATTGCATTGCATGAAACCAGCGCTGTAGATAGCTTTAGACCTTATCTTTTTAACAAGATGTTGCTCCCAGTCCGTTGAGCATTTTTTTTTAAATCTGCTCTCTGCTGGTATTTACTACCATTGTCCTATATATATATATAATATATTAATATAATATATTATATATATTTATAATATATATATATAGAGAGAGAGAGAGAGAGAGAGATAGAGAGAGAGTGAGAGAGAGAGACAAAAAGAAAAACACAAAAACACAACAAGCTGGCTTTCATTTCCCAAATATTTCGAGAGGCCTTGCCGACCTTTCCTCAGTGGTGACCTTTAATGACATTTTTTCACACAAGGTGATATATATATATTATATATATATGTGTGTGTGTGTTGGTTGTGTGTAGTGTGTGTGTGTGTGTGTGTTTGTGTGTGGTGTGTGTGTATGCGTGTCCCCTGGCACGCGCGCGCATGTGTGTGAATGTGATTTTTCCTGAGAGAGAGAGAGAGAGAGAGGGAAGAGAGAGAGAGAGAGAGAGAGAGAGAGAGAGAGAGAGAGATCGTATCGCGTGTCTGTCGTCGCGCGTGTGTGTGTGGATGTGCGTGTGCTAGCGTGCACAGCCATATGTTGCTTCGTGTTAGCCTTGTTCGTGAGTGCGGCGCGCGGCGCCCCCGCTGGTGTGTGTGTGTTTCAAACACAAATTCCAATAATTACAAGTGATATCTTATTCAATTTGAGTGTAATTGCGTTTCTGACATTATGCGTGTAATCTCGTCAATGAAATCAACACAACACGCACGCACGCACGCACGCACGCACGCACACACCACGCTCACAAGAGAAAGACGAGAGGAGAGAGAGAGAGAGAGAGAGAGAGAGAGAGAGAGAGAGTCGACAATTTCAAGATTACACTAACCTCCACCGTTTGAGATTTGCCAGATAATCGATACCCAATACACGTACCGTGTGTGTGTGTGTGTAGTGTGTGTTGTGTGTGGTGGTGTGTGTGTGTGGTGTGTGTGTGTGTGGGGTTGTTGTGTGCGCGCGTGCGGGCGCGCATGAGGCGTCCGGTATGCTTGTGTCTGTTTCTGCGGCGCAGCAGCGCGAGAGAGAGAAGCGAGAGAGAGAGAGAGAGTGTGTGTGTGTGTGTGTGTGTGTGGGTTGGTTGTGTGTGTGTGTGTGTGCTGTGTGTGTGTGTGAGTGTGTGCCGCGCAGCGCGGGCGCGCGAGCAGCCCTGCGTGTGAACGTAACGCGTGTTGTACATAGATTGGTGTGCATTTATATGCGTTGTATGCTTGTAGTTATTTGAATGGAATGGCTGGTCATCAGGTTATGCCACTAGTACCAGATTTTAAAGCAGCGAAAAACTACAACAAAACAACTTTAAAATAAATAGAGATTAGACCATAACAAGCCTAAACATAAACAGAAAACCATCGAATTAAGAAAAAGTAAAATTAAGAATTGAACTAAGAATAAACATGATTTTTACACAGTAATGAGTAATTATTTTTCCATCACATGTTATTTCTGACTCGCTCAAAATGTTTTTTCTGTCTTTTAGCAACGGTGATCTCTGTCTTTGTCCTTCGGTTCGCCTTTCTCTCCCTCTCTTTCTCTGAGAGAGAGAGAGAGAGGAGAGAGGAGAGAGAGAGAGAGAGAGAGAGAGAGAAAATGACAATGGTGATGATGATGATGGTGACGATGATGAAGCGAGAGGAAGACACCTCGAGAATGATGAATGATACACACGGTGGCATGAGCAGAACGTGAGACGGATGACTGATAGACAGGAAAGAAGTGTATTAACGTAAAACCGATGAACAGTAGGCTGGAAAAAAAAGACGAGAACGTGGCAATGAACAATGACGTCGAAAGGTGACGACGACAACGACTGGGAAAGATCAATGATGGACCGGAGGTTAACAGAACGCCAAAACGACACATGAACAGTGGGCCTGGGAGAAAAGAACAGATCGTAAGACTGATGACTAATGGAGAGAACTCGAGAATGATATATGATTCATGACAGAACTTCAAATTTAAGAATGACAAATGATGGACGGATAAGAGCATGTGAACGTGGTGATTGTGAAAGGCAGACGGGATAGAAAAGGAGAAATGCAAATACGATGAATGAGGAGGGGGAAAATGAGGGGTGGAAATGTGATGAAAATGAGTGGTGGAGGGAGTGAGGAGAAAACAGAGTGCTAACGGTGAATGTTAGACGGGATGAAACAAATATGTGAAAACATTTTAAAGAAAGACCAAGAAACGAACAAAAAGCCCTGCAATCTGTAAAAAAACAGCCAAAAAAATTTAAAAGCGACACCACCCAAACAAAGACTCGTCAGCTGTCAAACAAGGAAGACAATTTTAGAAGATAAAGGGGAACTTTGCTGTGACTCAAAACAACAAAGCAAAGGAAGCGTGTGCTATAGTTCTGGATACTCAAATGGAAATGATTTTCAACACTGTCGAAGAAAAGTAGGGGCGCGAGGCGCTGAAACTTAAAAACGAAGACTGACAGCACCCTTTGCAAACTCTGACAGGGGGAAAGACAGTATAAATACATAAGTTGTTTAAGCCCAGCCGACCGCAAAGGGGCCATATCGGGGGCTGTCCCCCACGTTAAAAAACCTCACCAGTCATTTAAAAAAAAAAAAAAATTTTTTTCCTACTCTCTTTAAAAATGACACGTCTAAAAACGCACCAGAAACTTTGTTAAAAATCTTTTGCCGTAAAATTTTAAATCAGACGAAAAATGTTAATCTCCTCAAAAAACGGTCACATGCATCAACGGGATCTTCATGGACCCCCGCTTAAAATGTTTTGTTTTCCACACTAATCCCAACACTCAAAAAAAACATGTTTCCCTTGGGTCCCCGCATACAAAATCCCCACGGGCCCCTTCACTCTTAAAAAGGTAAGAGGGGTAAAATTACAACCCCGGTCCGCCGCCCCCAGAAACCGTTTCCTCTTTCAAACCCCTCCCACTGGATGGGAGGAAACCTTTAAAGGGTTTTTGGGACGGATCTAAAAGATTTTTGTTACCCTGTGGTTCCAATCCCCTGCCAGAGGTCCCCCCACAAAATCGTTAATTTTTGGGTTTTCAATCGGGCAGGGATATAATGTTGGACGTTTCTCTCTTGGCGTTCTGGATAAACGACAACCATTTCTTTTCCCGCCGATGCCAAACAGACCAGGAAACCCCAAGCAAAAATAATGTTGTAACCGTCCCCCCTTCAACTTGCTAAAAAGTTAAAAAAAAAATAAAGTTCTGGGTGGGGCGCCAGCTAGGGCCCCCAAGCGAACAAATCCGACAGAACCAAAAGCCCCTCTTTAAAGAATGTAAATTTTCTTCAAAGCCAGTACCAGAGCAGTATTCCAGAATAGACAAAAGCTTTGAATGGATATTTTCCCAACAACTGAGAAGGAGCCCCAGGGCAGTAGGCTCACGGGGCCACTCCCCTTCGGGGCCCCCGGCCCGTCAGTGAAATTTTTTGACGGGAGGGAAAAATTTCGAACAAGGTCGCAACAACCTTTACCCCAGGACGGGAGACTCTTTGCGAAAAAGCGCAAGAAAAAACGAATTTCTGGTGTGAAAAAGGCCACGGGGGGTTGATCTGGAAATTTGGGGAAAAACGGACACAACTCCTGGTCAGCGCTTCTGCACGTGGGGCGAAAATAAGACCAAACGGGGGAATACTTTGGGGTTGTTTTAACTTATTTTGGAAGGGAGGGTAAAAGACACAGTCAAAGGCAGGATTCTGCGGTTTTGGAAGTCGGATAAAAAATTTAAAGACATTCACCTGGGGTTGGGACAGTGAAGGTTGCCCCGCCCCCGGACGGCTGTACACAGGGGGGTGCGGAACGTCCAGCAGAGGAACCCCTTTGAGGTGGATAGGGCCAATTTTGGGAAAGGGGGTCTGCGAGCCTAGACCCCAAAACCGTGTCCAATTTAAAGGGACCAAGCTCGAAGGGGCAGCAAATTTTTCTTATCAGCCCCCCCATCGGGTGCGCACGCCCCCGCAGAAATTTTCAAGTTTTTCCCGGGCAAAAGTTTTGGGGTTTTTTTGATGGGCTGAAAAAAGTTGAGTTTTTGGTCAAAATAATCCCGGGAAATTTTGGGCTTTTTTTACAACGGGAATGGGGACTTGCCCCCGCGTTTTTGGGCCCCCACAAAGAATTGACGAAAAATTGTGGAAATGAATTGACGAGTTTTGGTAGGGGGGAAAGGGGTAAACCCGCTTCCTCACCCACTGTTTTTATTTTTTGACACAAATTGGAGTCGACGTGTATGCGGGCCCGTAAGAAGCTCCAACTGCAACAGCGCGAAGTCGTCAACAAAAAAGGGGGCCCCCAGTGCCTTGCTTACCATTGGCAATGTCATTGTTTTTAAATGCTAAAAAAGGGGGCGGAAAAAGGGATGCTCCCCTGAGGAACACCCAACCCCTCCCAGGGAGTCAGAGAGTGTGGTGCCAACACCACCGGAACTGTCGATCGCAAAAAAGTTCTGAATGAACGAGGCGTGACCCAAAAACCAAGTCTGTGCAGGTCCATAAGGATTCCGTTTCCCCAGTGGTGTCGAGCCTTTTCGAGGTCAAAAAGTAAAACCACATGCGCTTTTTAATAAAAGGCGTTGCGGGTGGTTTCCCCGACGGATTGATGGTCAAGTCGAGTGGAATTTTCCGGAAACCGCATGTTCACTGGCCAAAAGCCCATCGGTTTCCAGTTTCCACATCAACGGGATTTGCCATCCTTTCCTCATTACGAGGCATGGTAAAGGGCGTTTGGGCGATTTTTTGGGAAGGGTTTTAAGGGGCCCTTTCCCAGGTTTTGGATGGGAAGATCGGGGCTTTCCGCCGGAAGGGGGAAAGAAACCCTGGGCCGATATGGTTATAGACGGGAAAAAGGTCGGGAGACAGCTTTCGGGAAAAATGTTCACAACCGAAAATAATGTCACCAGCCCAGGGGCAAAAATCGTGCGGTTGTAAACAAATTTGAGATCAAACGAGGGAAAAAGGAAGAAATGGTTTCAGGGTCGATGAAATTGAAATGAATTTTTCTCTCTAATCCTTTGTTTTTTAAAAAAGACGCAGTTTTATTTAAGATGAGGAGTTCTTTGGGTGGTGGAGGCCAACAGATTACAACCTTTTTTGTCTTGACAGAGCATGGGCAATTTTCAAGTGATAAAAGGGGGGTTGGTGTTTTCCCTTTGATTTTCCAATGATTCCAAACTTTTTTTTTAAATTTTTTTCGATGTCACCCCTAGAGCAGAAGCTTCTCCGCCGACTTTTTACTGTTTTTAAAAAAGTTATCTCGATTTAGATGGGTTTTTGATGGGGCCCACGTTGGGCCCCCCAAGGTCGTTGGTACACCTGACGCGACCCCTTTTTTTAATTTTTATTTTGTTGGCAGCTAATCAACCGGGGGTTTTTGGCTTTAAGTTTATCGGGAAAAAACTGGAATACAAGCTTTTGCAACTTGACACAATGTTCGCATGATTCTGCTGGGGCCGGGCTCAAGAAAACAGTTCCTGGGAAACTTTAGAAAAAGTGGCGCAAAGTCCCAGTTTGCTTTCTTATAATGAATTTAGAACAAAGTTTCAGTTATGACAGGTTGTAAAGGACAGGAAATGGTCACTTCCGGCAACGCATGGACAAAACCCCTCATGTCCAGGGCCCGAGGGTCACAAACCGACAAATCAAACACAAATGAACCTGTGGAAGAGGGAGGTAAGTGCAGATCCGCGTTCAGACAACACAAATCCAAAAACCGAAAGGACATCCCAAACGCAACCCCTGGTGACTTCGGCACTACCCCAAAAAGGGTTTTGGGCCTTAAAGTCACCCAACAGCAAAAAAGGTCGGGAAGTTCCCCTAACAAGACAAGGTCCTGCGACAAAACCGGACAGAATGGAAGAAAAGGAACAAATTGGCACAGTCTTTTGGAGATGACTTCCCCCAGCTACAGCTTGAAGGGGGGAAAACAGAGGACAGGAAATACAACAAAGTTTTATTATGAGAAGGGCAAAACCGCCCACTCCCCAAAGTGGATGGTTGTGCGGGTTTTTAAAGAATATTTAAAAACCCGAAAGATTAAAGGCTTCTGGGTTTGAATTTTATTTCCCGAAGAGCCCCGACGGAAAAATTTTATGGGTTACCAGAAGCGCACTCCTCGAAGTTGGAATTTTTTGCCCCGGTATTCCCAAAGGAATATTTTACTTCCATAGTGCAAGGGCGAAAAGGGGGGAGATCGGCATCCCCCCAACATCTGCTTCCAATAGGAACTTGTTATTCATTTTAGGAGAGTGTTGGTCTACAGACCTGCTGGCGACTTGCCAACAGGGGAAGAAGGCTGGATTTTTGGGGATGGTGGAGGTTTCTTCCTCATCTCACCATCTCCCACGGGGTTTTTGAATCCCTTTCCCGACGGGCACTGGACTGAGGAGTTCGAGGTGGGGTGGGTTTTTCATCTGCCCAAGCAGATTTGTGATGCTGGGGGTCTGAGGGGGGGCGGATTTTTTTCCTCCACCCGGGGCATTCATTTTGGGTTGGAAGGTGGGGGCCTCACCCCAAAAAACAGATCTTACTTGCTGTCTTCGAAAACAAGAAAATTTATCATCTGGGGCAGCTGACCGGTTTAAAAAAGGGGAACTTTTTTTACAGCTGAAGCTAGAAGAAGCTGCGGGATCTGAGGCCCCCAACCTTTTCCGGGCTTCAAAAAATGGGTCTTCTTTTCCGTTTTGACCGTTGTATAGCAGATTCGAATCCAAAGAGGCAGTTTGTGAAGAGGAGGGATTCGCCCCGCAGTAGACAATGTCCGGGTCATGACACGGCCCATTATGGGTTGCCTTGCAGCAAATACCACACCCTCTCCCGCCCAGAACGCGGTCCCTGACAGGCCAAACCCCGGCACCTAAAGCACCTCAACGGGGAGGCACAAAAGGTGAACACGAACATTCATACCGACTTTGATGACCGGAGGCAGCCAAAGGGGTTCA
This sequence comes from Conus ventricosus, assembly GCA_018398815.1. NCBI lineage: Eukaryota > Metazoa > Mollusca > Gastropoda > Neogastropoda > Conidae > Conus > Conus ventricosus. The sequence continues at coordinate 90,960,996 of CM031608.1, read as the reverse complement.
GATGTCAGAAAGAGGGGGGTTGGGGCCCTCTTTTTTGGACCCCCCTTACTGTCACCCCGCGCCTCCGTCACACCCGGACCCACCCGATTTTTATTTGCCTCTGAGCCCAGATAAAACCCCCCCAGCGAACACCCTTTCATAAATTTAACTGTTTTGGGGAGTTCCTTGATCTCCCGCCAAAATTTTGTTGCCTCGCAGCGTTCAGGGTTTTTTTTTTTATACATGAAAGAGGGAAAGACCATTTTGCAAACTTTTGTGGATTGAGGGTCCCTGCTAAACCCGAAAGCCCTTTGGTCAAAAAGGGCCAGGGGCTGAAAGGGGCTTTCCTGCCCGTCCCCCTTTCCTCGACCAGGAAACCCAAATCCTTTCTGCGCACCCCAGTATCGAATCACTGTCACCTTCGAAAACCCTAAACAGGGGGATGCTGCCTTCCTCTTCCTTTGGGGGGGAATTTTTTAAAAAAAGCGAATTTTTTTATTGAATTCATCCCTACTTTCCACCCACCTTGGAGTCCAACTAAGGGGGGCCCGGGCCCAAAAAAACCCTGTCTTGACCCCCTTTCCCGGCTTTGGGAGGAAAAACGACAAACAAAAACCCCCAAACCCTATCCCCCCGATCATGCCAACTCCCGGGGACAGAGCTGGCACGAGGGGGTTTACATGCCAGCGGGGGGGTGCCTGTCTTGCCCCGCCCCCCGAGGGAGCCGATTAGTCAAACCCCGGGGCCCAAAAAGTACTCCCTGTCTAGGAGAGGTCCCAGCCAAAGGAGTGTTGAGGCGCTGGCTCTCTCAATCACCAGGGTTCCCCTTTCCCCTCCGACACAGGCGCACCGCACGGGAAACGCGGCGGATCTTAAAGGAACCACAGAGAGAAAAGGAGTGGTAAAAAAAGACTTGAAGGGAGACGAGAAAAAAAGGGCCCAAAAAAGGAAGGCAGAAAAACAAGAAAAGGAGAAAGGCGGGGTTTCCTTGTCGGGCCCACCCAGCCAACGACAGGGGAAACCCACAGGGGGGAAACCAACCCTACCCCGTTACCTAGGCCAACGCATCTTCACCCTCAGGCCTACAAACAGTGTGAAAAAAAAACCACCCCTCTCCCAAATATTTATCCCCCGCCCAAACCCAAGGGGAATGGACCCGCAAACCCTCCGACCACGACAAGGCGCAAACCCCCCGGGGGGGGAAAGACAGTGACTGACCATAATTGTACAACCAAGCCAAGCACTGACAGCTCCTTGCAGAATCTTGGACGGAAAAAAGTGACCGAACATCAAAATTGGGGTAGGCGGAAAAAACAGTGCCGAACATCAATTTTATAGGCGGAAAGACAGTGACCCACACATCAATTGGATAGGCGGAAAGACAGTGACCGACACATCAATTGGATAGGCGGAAAGACAGTGACCGACAGATCAATTGGATAGGCGGAAAGACAGTGACCGACACATCAATTGGATAGGCGGAAAGACAGTGACCGACACATCAATTGGATAGGCGGAAAGACAGTGACCGACACATCAATTGGATAGGCGGAAAGACAGTGACCGACACATCAATTGCTATCTGCAACAACATCCAGCACCCTGGCCAGTGGCCACAGTCAGAGAGACTCGATCACTAATCGTGACACTTCAGTCAGAGAGACTCGTTCACTAATCGTGACACTTCAGTCAGAGAGACTCGATCACTAATCGTGACACTTCAGTCAGAGAGACTCGATCACTAATCGTGACACTTCAGTCAGAGAGACTCGATCACTAATCGTGACACTTCAGTCAGAGAGACTCGATCACTAATCGTGACACTTCAGTCAGAGAGACTCGATCACTAATCGTGACACTTCAGTCAGAGAGACTCGATCACTAATCGTGACACTTCAGTCAGAGAGACTCGATCACTAATCGTGACACTTCAGTCAGAGAGACTCGATCACTAATCGTGACACTTCAGTCAGAGAGACTCGATCACTAATCGTGACACTTCAGTCAGAGAGACTCGATCACTAATCGTGACACTTCAGTCAGAGAGACTCGATCACTCTTCAGTCAGAGACTCGATCACTAATCGTGACACTTCCAAACCGAGGAAATCCTTGACACCGCCCGAACATCCGCAACACCCGTGAGGTCAGCAATGTAAAGCAACGTAATGTTCAAAATAATTCTGAACAGGTTACAGCTGCAGACACCTTAACGAAGAAACAGTGTTTTGTGCCGTTTGCATACACTCCACTGCTTTTACACCCATTCTTATCTTTTAAAAGGTGAAGAAGCTCCGTGGTGCATTCCATGTCACGTACCACTCACAGTGAAACATTCCTTCAGAGTATTGGGACTTGCATGACGTGAAACAAACATTTTAGGGCAGACTCCATGAAACCTTGTTCAGCGATGTCCATTTGACGTTCTTTTGAATTTCTGCAGGAGATTAACATTTTCATTTGATCTGAGATTTTACGGAAGAAAAAATTCCGATGTTTTGAGAAGGTGTATTTTAAAGGGTTGTGTTTTTCGTTTTGTTTTTTGTTTTGAAAATTACAATGACTCGTGAGTTGACTTCAAGGCGGCGACAGCCCTGCCATGGTCCTTTGCGGTCCGCTGGACTATAAGCAACATTACCATTACTGCTGTATCTTTAATCTTGCGCCAAAAACACCCTCAGCACCAGTAGGAATTCTACCATGTCTTCACCGACTTCAAAAAGGCATTTGACAGAGTCTGATCAGACGTGCTACGGGTCATTATGAACAAATCTGATATCGGGACAAAGTTGATAGACATCCAGCGAGTATACTCCAAAGTGACAAACGCGGTGCTCACAAAGGGCACGACTGGATAGACATCCAGCGAGTATACTCCAAAGTGACAAACGCGGTGCTCACAAAGGGCACGACTGGAAAGTGGTCCCACATATCAACTGGGATTCGTCAGGGCCCCCCTCTCTCTCCACTACTTTTCAACATAGTCCAGGAATGCATCGTGAATGATCCATTTGAAGATCATGTCAACACAATCAGCACTGCAAGGACAACTGTAAGAAACTTCGACGGCCTGGTGGGCTCTGAACAAGAACTCGCTAAGCTTCGTAAAACACTGCTTGAAGCATCTACAACGCGTTGTGAGGACATCAACACCGAGAAGACAAAGCTAATGGCCAGCCACAACACCACCTCCAGCGCTGATATAACTATGAATAGAAGCTAGGAACTGTTAAACAGTTCATGTATCTGAGGTATATTTTCAGCGACGGGGGATGAAGGGAGGGTGGGTTAAATCATATATCCTCTCAAGAGCAGCAAAGGCATCAGTTCTGTCCAGTCTGAACCTTGTATGGAAAGACGATAACCTCTCAGTGAAACAAGAATCTGGATCCTGCTTGCACGGACGTATTTCATTTTCCTGTATGCACACGCGACACGGAATCCGAAGAAAGAAACACAACCATAAAAATGAGGTGTCATTGTAAGATACTGTACGCCAGATATACCGATTACATCACCATAGACCAAGTGCGCCAGACCATCAAACAGCACGTCGGCCATATGAAAATTTGCTGACACAAGCAAAGCAAAGAAACTGCGTTGGAATTGTCATGAGGATCCTACAGCGCCGCTGAAACAATCACCCAGGAATTGTCATGAGGATCCTACAGCCCCGCTGAAACAATCACACAGGAATTGTCATGAGGATCCTACAGCCCCGCTGGAACAATCACCCAGGAATTGTCATGAGGATCCTACAGCCCCGCTGAAACCATCACCCAGGAAGCCGTTGAAGGAGCGAGACCAAGGAGAAGAAAGAAAAAAATGGATCGAAACACTGAATGGACATAAAAACCTCTGTACAGCCCAAGCCCTCAGAACACGACAGAATTGGAGGAATCTGGTGAACAGTTCAGTGCGATGCCCCAGTGACTTGACGCGGACCTAGAAAAAAGAAGTCGGTATTGGTAATATCAAGACAAAATTATTTTGTATTTTTGAATGTTTTTTTTTTTAAATTCCAGCGCGTGTGCGTGATTCTAGGATGCCATGTTAACGTTTTCTGAATAACCTGTATGCACGTCTTTAACATGTTTAACGTGTTCTGAATAACCTGTATGCACGTCTTTAACATGTTAACGTGTTCTGAATAACCTGTATGCACGTCTTTAACATCTTAACGTTTTCTGAATAATCTGTATGCACGTCTTTAACATGTTAACGTTTTCTGAATAACCTGTATGCACGTCTTTAACATGTTAACGTTTTCTGAATAATCTGTATGCACGTCTTTAACATGTTAACGTTTTCTGAATAACCTGTATGCACGTCTTTAACATGTTCTCGAGTCTCAGATCATGAAACATTTACGTTATCATCTTTCTCAGATAGTAAAATGTTAATGCTTTCACCTGTCGCCAGTGCAGTATAGTCATAAAATGTGACCTGCCAGTTCTCTCAGTGAGGCATGACAGGCACTGCTGGACCTGATGAAACAGATGACAGAGCAATTTTTGTTGTTGTATAATTCCTTTGAATAATTTCTAAATGGCTGGAGAGAGACAGCGTGTGTGAGCTCTTTCAGATACTCCTTGTCATAGTCTAAAAATACTTTGTTTCCGAATTCAAGACAAAAAGACTTTGAATGAAAAAAAAAACCGATCAGCTTTTGACAACTTATCTGATTCTGAAAGACAGTGCGCTAACTTTATGGTATGAATTCAGAATATTTGAATATGTTGGATTGCCAAGACTTAATTCAATAGTTCTACTGTCTGAATTCAATATGCTTTGCAGAGTTCAGAAATAAATCTGTTTTAATAAATCAATTTTGATCGGACGACATTGGTGACTGTGGTAACGGCTGTTTATTGTTTGTTGTAGCTTGATCCCATGGCACCAATTGCAGTCCAAATGTTGACCTTCTCCTTGCTGTCATTATCAAATTCTCAGCATGAAATTGCCAATGTCATTACTAGTCAAGCGAGTATCCAGAAACATCGTCTTGTAAATGTTGTAAAGTTTTGTCATTAATACTTGATGTTGCAGCAATCATATCAAATTCTCCCCGTTGCAAAAAAAAAAAAAATCATGATTAGTGTTTTCTCTCCCGAATGTGCAAGCCCATTTCATTCCATGTAAATGTTTACTGTATCTCCTGTTGATACATATTTTGTTTATGATTAATTATCCTCATTTTCTTAGATTTGCATTTCTCTAGACTGAAATATCGTCTGAATATTATACGAATGCATGTCTTTTGATGGTACCTTGGGTAGTCATAAATAGGTTCAGCCCAAACAACGGAAGCAATAATGACACACTGAAGGTTATGGATATTCTGGAAAGATAAGCAGTCTTTGCCGACTCTCAGATTTTCCAGATAACATTACAGATACAAAACTTCGCATATTCGCTCATTCAACTAATTTCACATTTTAGAGCAGTTTTGCTAGTGATCTGTTATTGTAAGCTTTTAGTGATTATTATGACAACTTATTTTCATAACACAATAGAAAATAAAAGCAAGCTTTATGACTTTCACAGTCAATGGCCGTAACACATCAAAGCATCAACAGAGATGAACATAAACTCAACAGGAAAGGGTATAAGGGAGAGAGAGATAGACAGAGAGAGAGGAGAGAGAGAGAGAGAGAGAGAGAGAGAGAGAGAGAGAGAGAGAGAGAGAGAGAGAGAGAGAGAGAGAGAGAGAGAGAGAGAGAGAGACCGTGACTAACACCAAGCTAAGCCGTATTCCAAGTAATATGCAAACAAATACAAGAAAATATGGTTTACATGTTTGTCAAAGGTCATTCCAAAAAAGTACAACTCGCCAAAACAAGACAAACATACATTTCATTGGTCACATATATACACTTACTCCCCCCCCCCCCTCCTCCTCCACACCTCTCCATCCCCATCTTATCCCCTGTCCTGTCGCTCCTCCACAAAGACATCATTTACATCTTTGCGCCAAAATACCGACTCATGCGCCCTCCCCACCTCCCGCCGCGCGCGCGCACACACACATTCACACACACAAAGCAATCGTGCGCACGCACACACACACACGCGCAAACACACACACACACATGCATGCGTACAGGTAAACACACAAGCCCGTACACGTGCTCGCGCGCGCACCCACACTGACACATGCACACATATACAACAATGATCGCGCGCATGCACTAATGTATGCATAAACAACTATGCGCACACGCACGCCAATCTCACACACACACACACACGCGCGCGCGCACACACTTTCACAACACAAACACGCGCGCACACACACACGCACGCCGACACACACACACACACACGCACGTGTCCTCGCACACACGTACACATACCATTCACGCGCCCGCAGGCACAGATCTACACATCCAACCATCCGCGCGCGCGCGCACGACGTATATCTCGCACACACACACACACACACACACACACACAGACACACAGACACACAAACGTGTGTGTCCTGACTGGAAGCCAGTTCAGTGTAGAGCAGTTCACCGGCACATCACCGCTTGCTCTTGGCTCGAGTCTTGCAACATGATTTGGAATTGATTCGACTTTTGTGAAGTAAACAGAAAATATTGTTAACCTGGTTTCCCCCCCCCCCCCCCCCCCCCCCCCCCCCCCTCGAGCTTAACATCTCATATGCATTAACCGTTGGTTTTTTTTTCACTCGCGGGGTGTACGAGGACTATACATACATACAACATGCATGTGTGTGTGTGTGTTTGTGTGTGTGTGTGTGTGTGTGTGTGTGTGTGGTGTGTGTGGGGTTGTGTGTGTGTACTGTCAGACGCTTTTGAAACGATCATCTGGGATTTTTCAATAACCATGAAATACAAACGGTACTTTTTGTGATTTCTTTGTCTGCGTTTTCGGGGCGGTTTGCTATTAATCACATCTGAAATTTTAAAAAAAAGACATCGAACGTGCTTAAAATTCCTTTACGTAAAGGGAACTGTTTGGTCCTTGGATAAATAGATAATAGTCCATCTTTCTCTCTCCAACTTTTGATGTTAAAAGCGAGGCGCGATGATAAATTCTTCTCCGACAGTATCTTACAAACGCCTGTGATTTGTGAAAAGAAACTCACGGTAACAATGCTTCCTAATTTGATAGGATACAATGGAGCTTATAATTATTCTTAATTTCTTTTATTTGTCCACACTTGTGCGCATTTTCTGGATGCAGACAGTTCAAATGACTAAAATCAGAAAATGATCACAATGTTGGGGTTAGCTAAAATACTGTTACATTATTTAACAAAAAAATGATGAATAACTGACGGAGATAAGCGTGGAAATGAAGAGATGATTTTCGATAGAAGAACGTGAAAACGATGGAAATTTACTGGCAGGAGAAGAAATGAGGGAAAAGATGACTGAACTGACTGGGAGACGTCGTGAAAAGGACGAACGAATGACTGGAGAAGTGGTGTTCAAATGGTAAGTGATAACTGAAGAAGAACATGAAGACAATGACTGACTGACTGAGAACAACTTGAAAACGATAAATGAATGATGGAGATGGATGTGAAAGGCGATGATTGACTGATGTCAGAGGGAACGAGAAAATAATGACCGACTGACTGAAGGAAAGTGTGACACAATGACTGACTGACTGGAGGGGAATGTGAACACAATGACTGACTGGAGGAGAATGTGAACACGATGACTTACTGACTGGAGGAGAATGTGAACACAATGACTGACTGACTGGAGGAGAATGTGAACACATTGACTGACTGACTGGAGGGGAATGTGAACACAATGACTGACTGGAGGAGAATGTGAACACAATGACTGACTGGAGGAGAATGTGAACACAATGACTTACTGACTGGAGGAGAATGTGAACACAATGACTGACTGACTGGAGGAGAATGTGAACACAATGACTGACTGACTGGAGGAGAATGTGAACACAATGACTGACTGACTGGAGGAAAATGTGAACACAATGACTGACTGACTGGAGGAGAATGTGAACACAATGACTTACTGACTGGAGGAGAATGTGAACACAATGACTGACTGACTGGAGGAGAATGTGAACACAATGACTGACTGACTGACTGGAGGAAAATGTGAACACAATGACTGACTGACTGGAGGAGAATGTGAACACAATGACTGACTGACTGGAGGAGAATGTGAACACGATGACTTACTGACTGGAAGAGAATGTGAACACAATGACTTGCTGACTGGAGGAGAATGAACACAATGACTTACTGACTGGAGGAGAATCTGAACACAATGACTGACTGACTGGAGGAGAATGTGAACACAACGACTGACTGACTGGAGGAGAATGTGAACACAACGACTGACTGACTGGAGGAGAATGTGAACACAATGACTGACTGACTGGAAGAGAATGTGAACACAATGACTTACTGACTGGAAGAGAATGTGAACACAATGAATTACTGACTGGAGGAGAATGTGAACACAATGACTGACTGGAAGAGAATGTGAACACAATGACTGACTGGAGGAGAATGTGAACACAATGACTGACTGACTGGAGGAGAATGTGAACACAATGACTGACTGGAGGAGAATGTGAACACAATGACTGACTGACTGGAGGAGAATGTGAACACAATGACTGACTGACTGGAGGAGAGTGTGAACAGAAGGACTGACTGACTGGAGGAGAGTGTGAACACAATGACTGACTGACTGGAGGAGAATGTGAACACAATGACTTACTGACTGGAGGAGAGTGTGAAGACAATGACTGACTGACTGGAGGAGAATGTGAACACAATGACTGACTGGAGGAGAATGTGAACACGATGACTTACTGACTGGAGGAGAATGTGAATACAATGACTGACTGGAGGAGAATGTGAACACAATGACTTACTGACTGGAGGAGAATGTGAACACAATGACTGACTGGAGGAGAATGTGAACACGATGACTTACTGACTGGAGGAGAATGTGAACACCATGACTGACTGACTGGAAGAGAGTGTGAACACAATGACTGACTGACTGGAGGAGAATGTGAACACAATGACTGACTGACTGGAGGAGAATGTGAACACAATGACTGACTGGAGGAGAATGTGAACACGATGACTTACTGACTGGAGGAGAATGTGAACACCATGACTGACTGACTGGAAGAGAGTGTGAACACAATGACTGACTGACTGGAGGAGAATGTGAACACAATGACTGACTGACTGGAGGAGAATGTGAACACAATGACTGACTGGAGGGAATGTGAACACAATGACTGACTGGAGGAGAATGTGAACACAATGACTGACTGGAGGAGAATGTGAACACAATGACTGACTGACTGGAGGAGAATGTGAACACAATGACTGACTGACTGGAGGAGAATGTGAACACAATGACTGACTGACTGGAGGGGAATGTGAACACAATGAACGACTGACGGGAGGAGAATGTGAACACAATGACTGACTGACTGGAGGAGAATGTGAACACAATGACTGACTGACTGGAGGAGAATGTGAACACAATGACTGACTGACTGGAGGAGAATGTGAACACAATGACTGACTGGAGGGGAATGTGAACACAATGACTGACTGAGGGGACTACAGCGTGAGAAGGACGAATGATGAACGGGACGTGAAGACGATGTGAGAGTGAGAAGAAAATGGAAAAAATGACGAATACATGACGGGAAAATGAGAGAAAGATGAAAGAGGGACAGGAGAAGAAACGACAGAATGAGGAAAATAGTTCGAACCGAGATAACAACAACGTAAGAAGAACGTATAATATAAAGGACAAGCACGGAACGAAAGAATAGTGAAGGAAGTTTCAAAGGAGAAAACGTGAATGTTGACTAACAGACAATACACAATGAGAGGTGGGATGAGATGACGTACTATCCATGAAGGAGAGGCGAAGAGGAGAGTGTGAAAACGATGTACAGTGGACTGGACAGCAGCATGAGATGGACAGAAGAAGGGTTCAGGAGAGGGGAAAGGCGAGAGCAGCATGAGATGGACAGAAGAAGGGTTCAGGAGAGGCAAAAGGCGAGAGCAGCATGAGATGGACAGAAGAAGGGTTCAGGAGAGGCAAAAGGCGAGAGCAGCATGAGATGGACAGAAGAAGGGTTCAGGAGAGGCAAAAGGCGAGAGCAGCATGAGATGGACAGAAGGGTTCAGGAGAGGCAAAGGCGAGAGCAGCATGAGATGGACAGAAGAAGGGTTCAGGAGAGGCAAAAGGCGAGAGCAGCATGAGGTGGACAGAAGAAGGGTTCAGGAGAGGCAAAAGGCGAGAGCAGCATGAGATGGACAGAAGAAGGGTTCAGGAGAGGCAAAGGCGAGAGCAGCATGAGATGGACAGAAGAAGGGTTCAGGAGAGGGAGAAGGCGAGAGCAGCATGAGATGGACAGAAGAAGGGTTCAGGAGAGGCAAAAGGCGAGAGCAGCATGAGATGGACAGAAGAAGGGTTCAGGAGAGGCAAAAGGCGAGAGCACATGAGATGGACAGAAGAAGGGTTCAGGAGAGGGAGAAGGCGGGAGCAGCATGAGATGGACAGAAAAAGGGTTCAGGAGAGGCAAAAGGCGAGAGCAGCATGAGGTGGACAGAAGAAGGGTTCAGGAGAGGCAAAAGGCGAGAGCAGCATGAGGTGGACAGAAGAAGGGTTCAGGAGAGGCAAAAGGCGAGAGCAGCATGAGGTGGACAGAAGGGTTCAGGAGAGGCAAAAGGCGAAAGCAGCATGAGATGGACAGAAGAAGGGTTCAGGAGAGGCAAAAGGCGAGAGCAGCATGAGATGGACAGAAGAAGGGTTCAGGAGAGGGAAAAGGCGAGAGCAGCATGAGATGGACAGAAGAAGGGTTCAGGAGAGGCAAAAGGCGAGAGCAGCATGAGATGGACAGAAGAAGGGTTCAGGAGAGGCAAAAGGCGAGAGCAGCATGAGATGGACAGAAGAAGGGTTCAGGAGAGGCAAAAGGCGAGAGCAGCATGAGGTGGACAGAAGAAGGGTTCAGGAGAGGCAAAAGGCGAGAGCAGCATGAGATGGACAGAAGGGTTCAGGAGAGGCAAAAGGCGAGAGCAGCATGAGATGGACAGAAGAAGGGTTCAGGAGAGGCAAAAGGCGAGAGCAGCATGAGATGGACAGAAGAAGGGTTCAGGAGAGGCAAAAGGCGAGAGCAGCATGAGATGGACAGAAGGGTTCAGGAGAGGCAAAAGGCGAGAGCAGCATGAGATGGACAGAAGAAGGGTTCAGGAGAGGCAAAAGGCGAGAGCAGCATGAAAAGGACAGAAGGGTTCAGGAGAGGCAAAAGGCGAGAGCAGCATGAGATGGACAGAAGAAGGGTTCAGGAGAGGCAAAAGGCGAGAGCAGCATGAGGTGGACAGAAGAAGGGTTCAGGAGAGGGGAAAGGCGAGAGCAGCATGAGATGGACAGAAGAAGGGTTCAGGAGAGGCAAAAGGCGAGAGCAGCATGAGATGGACAGAAGAAGGGTTCAGGAGAGGCAAAAAGCGAGAGCAGCATGAGATGGACAGAAGAAGGGTTCAGGAGAGGCAAAAAGCGAGAGCAGCATGAGAATGAAATGACATGACAATAGAACAGCGTGAGAACGACCCAGTGATGGACGAAACTGGAGGGGAAATGAAACGAGGGAAAAACACATTTCTCACGAGGTGAGAAGAAGAAAAGGTGAACATGCTGAAAAAAGGACGGGACAAGAAGAGAGGAAGAGAGAAAAGAATCAGGACGATGGACTAAATAAAAGTTAAGATGCTGTCAGAATAATTCAATACGGGAAGAAACAGTCACGTGACGACGATAATGGTGAACGAAGGACGCAGTTGTTGTTTGTTGTTGTTGTCGTACCCTGCTAAAAGACTCCAGGGGTCATCCAAACAGCCGACGTACTTGAACACTATGGTACAAATGCATCAGCTGGGGATGAGAACATTACGTGTGTGACCGTTTTTGATTACCCCGCCACATGGGCAGCCACACTCCGACTTCGGGGGATTTTAGAGACTGATAATGTTATGCTAGGAGCTTGTCACAACTGAAGACAATCCCCGCATAACTATGCAGAGCATAACAACATTTTGATGTAGCCTTGGTGTTCTAGCCTATGTCAATTAGCCTGACACAGCCTTAAGCCAAGGCAAGAAGGACGCAGTGAGGAGAGAAGAAAAACGCGAAATGGACGACACGAATAGAGAAGAAGGTGAAAATAATGAATAATGGACGACACGAATAGAGAAGAAGGTGAAAATAATGAATAATGGACGACACGAATAGAGAAGAAGGTGAAAATAATGAATAATGGACGACACGAATAGAGAAGAAGGTGAAAATAATGAATAATGGACGACACGAATAGAGAAGAAGGTGAAAACAATGAATAATGGACGGGGGAAGAACGTGAGAAAAACGCGAAATGGACGAGACGAATAGAGAAGAAGGTGAAAATAATGAATAATGGACGGGGGAAGAACATGAGAAATTCAGTGATGAACTAGAAGTAGCGAATGACAGACAGGATTAGAAGAATGAGAAGACGTTAACGGAAGGAATGATTTATGAAAGAGAACAAGAACAGGAGAACGTAAATATGACGAAGGAAGGAAAGAAGTAAGGAATACAAATAACAGACACAATGAGAAACTGTGAAGATTATGACCGACTGACAAGAACGAGAATAATATGCTGAATGATCGACGGGACCAGAACATGATTATATAGGGACTGAGAGAAGAACATGAGAGTGAAGAAAGAAGGACAACAGGGGAAGGACAAGGAGTGGAACAACGGACTGATGAAGTAAAGAATGGTGAAAGACAGACGGAAAGGAGAACGCACGAATGATGGCATAGAGATGGGAGAAGAAGGTGACAATGATGGAAAAGAAATGGGAGAAACGTGAGAAAGACGAAGGGCAGTTCGGACAGGAAGGCAAGAAACTGATGACGGCGCATATGGCCCCAACTGGAAGAAACTGATGACGGCGCATATGGCCCCAACTGGAAGAAACTGATGATGGCGCATATGGCCCCAACTGGAAGAAACTGATGATGGCGCATATGGCCCCAACTGGAAGAAACTGATGATGGCGCATATGACCCCAACTGGAAGAAACTGATGATGGTGCATATGGACCCAACTGGAAGAAACTGACGATGGCGCATATGACCCCAACTGGAAGAAACTGACGATGGTGCATATGACCCCAACTGCAAGAAACTGACGATGGTGCATATGACCCCAACTGCAAGAAACTGACGATGGAGAGAAAACATGAAAATGAATACTGGACTTGGAGGACAGTTGTGAATAATAAATGGCGTGACAGGCAAAACTCGAGAATGTAGCATTTTCAAGGATGGGGTGGAAAGGGGGAGGGGGCGTGAGAATGATGAACGTTGGACGAGGGAAACGCGAGAATAATGAAGTGTTTGACAATAATGAAATGTTTGACAATAATGAATGGTTTGACCAGAGCAAACGTTAGAGTAACGAATGTTCGATTGCGGAAAGGGTGAAAATAATGAACGTTGGATGGGGGTGTGTGGGGTGGGGGTGGGTGTGTG
>CM031608.1:90937445-90942445 GCA_018398815.1 Conus ventricosus | reverse complement strand
TCTACCCAGCAGAGCGTTCACGAGTCATTAGGCGTATTTAATACCATCTGACTGCGCCATTGGCCCCGTTAGGTATGTAATCGCCCCATCCTTTTTTATTTGATGATATCATTTTTTAGTCCCCCTAACGGAGCATTCACGAGTCATTAGGCGTATTTAATACCATCTGACTGCGCCACTGGCCCCGTTAGCTGTGGAGGCTTGCTTTGCTTTTATTAGAACCTATGGCCTTGGACATTCTTTGGTGGGCGCACTCGTCCATTCAGCAGAGATCCTTTGAGGGACTGGCAATCTCTCATTGGTAATCTGCTTTAGGTTCATTGGAGACCTTGATATTCCTCTCGATGAAGCTCAAGAGTTTGGTTTCCTCTGTTGGCAGAACACTCTGTGTGTGGTCTACACTTCAGATCCTTGCAGAGTCTGACGCTAAGATTCTTGAGACCTGGATACTGGCTTGGAGTTGGTGGCCTTGTAGTTAGTGCATGTGCTCAGTTGTCTGGTAAGGATGCATCATGTGGACAGCTGAACATTCCTTTGGGCTGGAATAACATTGTCAAAGATTTGGTTTTGCTCAAGGATCGGACGGTGGCAGCAATATTATCATCTGGCCACTCCTTAGGCGTCCTCTTCTAGTTCCCTATTAAAACGGATGATCTTTTTTGTCAGTTTTATCTTTTAAAAATGGAGGCTTTTCAGAATCACTGTGAAAGTACTTTGACTGCGATAACTATTCCGAAACAACCAGCAGTATTGGTCATGGCCACCTTTCCAGCTTACCTATAGGTAGGAAGTCCTTTGTGGCCATAACAAGCTTCTCCATCAGGCACCCTCCTGGAGGACTGTCAGCAAGGGGCTCTGTGGAACTCCAGGCTGAGAACTTCAGGGCTTATATTCATGAACAACCTGCTGTTAACCTCCGGTTAGTTTTACCTCCGGCAGGTACGGAACCAGCGGTTAAACTGGACCCGCTGGTTAGAATGCATTGCCATTCATGAGCCGCGGTCTGCCGTCGGTTAGTTACCCTGCCGACTATTTTTAGACTGACTGGGGATTCCCGTAATCTCGCTCTCAGCGCATGCGTATGCTACCTATTTCCTGCATTTCCGAAGTAAACAACAATGTCGAAGAGTGAGAGTAAGTTTGTGAAAAATGGACAAATTTAAAGAGAGACCATCGGAATGGAACGGCAGGCCGTATGAAAACGGGCAGTGGGGCAGTGCCTTCTAAACCCACAGACGAGCTGATCGACATGATTGTTGGTGGTGACAGTGACCTGATCCAAGGTATCAGAGGTGAGTCAAACATGATGAGAATACTTGAAAAGCCTGCACTAAAAGCTGTGTGTATCACTGTATTACATGTGCATGTTACTGTGTGTGTGCCACTGTGTGTGAGGGAGAAAGAGCGTGTGTTGTGTGCATGCACGTACAGACATCCAAATGTGTAGATGTGCGTGTGCGTTATCATGCATAGCCCAATGTGCAAGTGCATATCATGTATGTGGTTTGGAGTTATTCCCTTGGAAGCAATATTGTAAGGCACTTAGCAAGTGTAATGCATGAGTGTGGAAGTGTATGTCTGTGGGGGTGGGGAGGGGGGGGGGGGGGTAGGTGACCGAGTTAATGTGTGTTTAAGTGTCATTCAGTGAGTCATGTAAATGGAATTGTTTTTTTTTTTGTCTTGTTTTTTTTGCAATTGGTTGTCTTGAAAGGGATGTGTGTGTGTGTGTGCGTGTGCGTGTGTGTGTGTGTGTGTGTGTGTGTGTGTGTGTGTGCGTGCGTGTCTTTAACAAGTGTGATGAATTTGTAGGTATGTACATAAGGAACTGTTCTAGGTAGACTTGGAACAGGATAGCATTTTGAG
Source organism: Conus ventricosus (assembly GCA_018398815.1). Lineage (NCBI taxonomy): Eukaryota > Metazoa > Mollusca > Gastropoda > Neogastropoda > Conidae > Conus > Conus ventricosus. The sequence continues at coordinate 90,940,582 of CM031608.1, read as the reverse complement.
TTCGCTCATTATTGTACTTTCAGTCATTGTAAAGGAATTTCTAATGTTGGAAAGTACTGTTATTTTAATATTATGATAACACTATGACAATGATGATGATACTTAAATAAAAACCTCCCACAGTCCCCGAGCTGTTTTCTACCTGACCAACAGAAAATAAATATGTGTGAGAAATTTGTAGAATATTGTAACTTTCCATAATTTGAAAAAATACTTATTCACTCAAGCAAGGGGTTCCGGAACCCCCCCTTAAAAAAAAAACAAAAAAAAAAAAACCAACTCTCAGCTTTATAATTTCTTTTTTGAAAAAAGAAAAATACCAAATTCATCTCCGACCTCGGCGCTCCGAGTGAGCGCTAAATGCTCAGTCAGCTGAGGTTCTTTTGTAAACAGTCGGTGAAGAGCAGGGGTCTTGGATTCGTTCGGATGGTATTGCCGTGGGTCACCGTGTTGGTTCTATTGTCAGGCTGGTTGAATGCGTGTGGAGGTTGTAGTAGCCCTCCTTAAGATAATTACTGTGTAAAGTAACCACCGAAGTCGGCGGGAATGTTCGATGTCCATCTGGGGCTAAGTGTGTGTTTGCTAAACAATTAGGTAGGGGTGTGTGTAAATGCTGATGTGTGGGAGAATGTAGCGAATGGAGAATTCAGGGTACTTGTGAACTAGGGGTTTGAGAAGCAGCGTGGACAAAGGCATGGCCCGAAAGGGAATCCTTTGTTTCCCTCCCTATATAAACTGAGGGAGAACAACGTGAGGGAGAACAACACCAGAGAGAGAGAGAGAGAGAAGGCAGAGGAGAGAGAGAGAGAGAGGAGAGGAGTGAGCATGACAGAGAAAGGGGTCGAGAGAAACGTGGTCTGGGAGATAGAAGAGACAGCAAGGTCTTAGAGTTAAAGACAAGCTGGAAGAGAAGGAAACTAAGTTTGAAGCCCAGAAGTGGGTGAAGACAGACAGACTGAATTTGAACCCAGAGGTGGGTGAAGAAGACGAAGAAGAAGAGTTCTACGTTGAGATCCCAGAGACGACCACAAAGACCCAGTCCTGAAACCTGGAGCCAGTCAACCAAGGGCATCACCATCAAGCAGTGCTGAAGAAGACGTGAAGACTTTTTTCAAGAACTGTGGTGTGGTGTGAAAGCGTGGTTGTGTGTGTGAAAACCTGGCCAGGTAAGAAGTCATTTTATTATAACCCGGGATTAGGAAGTATTGATCTTTATGTTTTGATATTTCATTTGTGTGTGATTGATTGTTCATGATTAATTATAAGTAGCATAGAACTTGCATTTCTTGTTCTCAGTCGCGTTAGGAAAGAATCGAATGCGCGACATCCCATTCCCAGAGAGAGGTGAATGTTTGATGGGCGCATGAGTGTGCATATGCGTGTATGAGTGCAAAGATAACCTTGGTGTGTTAAGCCTGACTAATAATACATCAACTTAGTGCACTTAAGCAATACCATCACGATTTCCCCCGTCCTGGACACACACACATACACAATCAGTGGTGTGTGTGTGTGTGTGTGTGTGTGTGTGTGTGTGTGTGTGTGTGTGTGTGTGTGTGTTCCTAACCTGTAGAGAGATTTAAACGACAGAAGAGAGAGTGGAGGATATCCTTCGCTCAACGTGCGGCCGACGACGGGGAACAACAGAGACAGGCGCAACACAAGCACGGCGAGAGGATCCGAGAACACGTCGTACAACACTGTTCTGGGTTTTATTGCGGCCAGATCTTCACAACTAGAAAACGATTTGCTCATTACCTGGTGTACAATGGACAAAGAAGCGCAGAACTGTATAGAGACTGAGTCTCCATTCAGACAGGAACGGAAGGAACCGATTCTTCGACGTGGAAGGTGCCACTAAGAAGAGAGTTGTTGAAACGAGGAGTTTCCTCAACCAATACACCCAGATGGCTCACCCATTGAGATAATCTGACTTTTGGCTCGTCTTGTTTACATGCTGAAGAACAGATCTTTGGAAGAAAGAAAAAAGAAAGGGAAAGAAAGAGGGGAAGAAAGGGGAGGGTGCAGACAGCTCTAAAACCGACGCTGGAGACAGGAAGAAAGAGTTATTAGGCGTAGCATGAAAGAGTTATTAGGGGAGGGGGGGGGAGAATGAGAGTGTAGATGTTTTGGGGAGGGGGATGATAATCAAGTGACAATGATTTTAAAATTACCTCAGTTCTCATCCCGTGCAGATTGTGTGTGTGTGTGTGTGTGTGTGTGTGTGTGTGTGTGTGTGCGTGTGCGTGTGTGTGCCCCTTTTTTTACGGTTTATTTTAGCGTACAGCTGTTTTTATTAAATTGACTGGATGTAAAATGGAGTGTATGTTGGGTAGAGTTATTGATTAGTTTTATGTGAAAATAAGCCTTACTTTATTTATATTGTTTTTAAATTTGTGGGCATGTGCAGGTGTGAGTGCATTTGCACATTTTATATTATTCAATGTTGTGTACTCATATGTCATGTGTTTATGTGCTCCCACCACAACACAAAGTTCTTATGAAAGAAAATAAAGTGTCTTGAATTGAATTGAATTGAATTGAATTATGCCGTCCTCACTCTTCCCAAGGCGATGTTATGTTATGGAACAAGGAGCTAAAAAAGACTGGTTCCACACGGACCTTCTACAGACCAAGATCATTGCCAAGTGTGATAAAGATGGGGATTTTATACGTCCTTCAACATCCCAATCCTATATTGTAAACCAGCGTGGTCAAACGGGAAGAGAAGAACGACAACATGGTTTGACAGTTACCTGCTTCAGTGCTAAAGGAGGCCAGGGTGTGGGGGATAGGGTGGGGGGGGGGGGGCGGTAGGGAGGGTACAATCCAAACGGAGACAAAAGGAAACTTCGACTTCGAGAGAAGGCAAATAAGACAGACCTTGTAAAAGAAACAAAATTCGAGCGTGCACGAAATCAACACGAAATGATCGCAGATCGGCAGGAATGAGCAACAGAGAAACCGCCCCGATTTCAATCCCCATAGTGTCACCCCCACCCCTCTCCCAGCTGACTGCCAAGTTTTATCATGAAAGAGTTTTCACACAGAAATATTTCTTTATTTCCGTATACAATGGCCGACATATGATCCTGATGAACTCAGTGAGCGATAATTCAATTAATCACAACAAGCGA
>CM031608.1:90918660-90929500 GCA_018398815.1 Conus ventricosus | reverse complement strand
CTGAAATGCTGCGGGACCATAGAATGCCCTAAGGATTCAATACAACAGTTTTGATATGCAACAGGAAAAGGCTCTTGTACAGATGAAGATAGTACAAAGCGAATTATTTCCAACATACGTTCCTTTCCTCTTGCTAATTGTATTTCATTTTCCTGCCTTTGGAGGACTATGCGTCAGAGAGAGAGGGAAGGGGCGGAAATCTTGCCAAAGGGTATCTTGCGAGCTTTTGTTTGTTGTTCATTACAAGTGGCTGCTCATAAATGATGTGGAATCGTTCGCCGGTGAAGACAAAATGAACTGTTTGAAGTCACTGCAAAAGAAAACAACGGACTGATTTTACATCATATTAAAGGGTATATGAACGAATATCCAAGTGATCTGGATCTCCGCCTGTGGTTGTTCGTTGGCGGCTAGTTGTAGGAGCCAATGATGGCTATTACACAACTGGACTAAAATGAGCGACTGATTATTAAACCGCTCGACTGGCTGACTATTTTTTTTTTCTTATCAACCTATTCATTATCAGTAAATCTTGACTTTTTTTAATTTGACTGATGAATAGCTTTCCTAAACCAAGAAAAGATTCCATTACTAATCTTGTACAAATCGGCAAAGTACGTTTCCAAGGAATCGCTTCCACAAGCACACATGTGCATGCGTACCACAAACACACGCGCGCGCGCGCTGCGCACACACATACTAATACACCACACACAAGAAACACAACACAAAACAGTTTAGTGCAACACACCAAACACATGCACACAGAACATAAGCGCGCACGCACCCCCACCCCACCGACAGACTTGAATGAGAAACGACAATAACAATCCTATACACACAACACAGGCGCTCGCGTGCGCCCCCCCCCCCCCCCCACACACACACACACACACGCCTCCACACACGCACATATACACGCGCGTGCGTGCACTCATACACACGCACGCGCGAACACACATATTCACACACACACAACCACATACACACGTAAACACACAAGCGCATACGCATGTCTATCTCGTATCAGGTAATGCGGATAGAACAACAGCGAGAAAAACAACAGACCACACCCACACACGAACTGAGTAGAGAGATGCTAAATTAAACACACACACACACACACACACACACATGAATCGTAACCTACCTCCTGCTTCCATTCCTGTCGAACTTCTGTGGAGTTGAATCGCCCCAAGGGTCGATACAAGTTTCAGAAAGTTGCTTCCAACTTACCACAGAAAAGCACACGTCGGTAAAATTTAATGTGGATAATGGCCAACATCAATGTCGCCATTATAAGAAACTTCTGCGAAGACCATGACAAACAAACATTGGCATTGTGGGTGTCGACGTTGCGGTGGCAGTTCTTCTCCATATTGCTCTGCACCCGGCACGTCCACATCCGGGCAGTCGTGCGTGCGCAAATTGGTTGTTGGTCAGACTGCAAGCACGTGAATTACGAACAAGAAAGACCGTGACATGCACGAATTCTGAGTGTCGCTCACAAGGCAAGGTGTGTAACAGAGACCTGTTTGAAATGCACTGCCTCGTCGTTGATGCTCTTGCGCCAAGGTTAGGTGTGTGTTGGGGGTGGGGGGGGGGGGGTGGGAGGGGGGGAAGGGGGGGAGGGGGAGGGGGGAGGGGGGAGGGGGGCGGTATGGGGATGGGTGGAGTGGGGGTGAAGGTGGGGATGGGGTGGTTCAGTACACGAAAATGAAAAGATCGTGGAACACACAGTGTGTGTGTGTGTGTGTGTGTGTGTGTGTGTGTGTGTGTGTGTGTGTGTGTCTGTGTGTGTGTGGGTGTAAGAGAGAGAGAGAGAGAGAGAGAGAGAGACAGAGAGGACAGAGACAGACAGACAGACAGACAGACAGAGAACGAGAACGAGAGAGAGAGAGAGACAGAGAGAGAGAGAGAATGAATGGAGGGGGGGGAGCGGTATGGGGATGGGTGGAGTGGGGGTGAAGGTGGGGAGGGGTGGTTCAGTACACGAAAATGAAAAGATCGTGGAACACACAGTGTGTGTGTGTGTGTGGGTGTGGGTGTGGGTGTAAGAGAGGACACAGAGAGAGAGAGAGAGAGAGAGGAGAGAGAGAGAGGAGGAGAGAGAGAGAGAGAATGAATGAGTGCCAGTGTGCACTGTGTGGGGAGGGTATGGGGGTGAGGGTGAGCAGTGGGGGACGAGATCGGGGGAGGATGGGAGTATGTCTGTGCGTGTGTGTGATCTGGTGGTGGTGATAATGGTGGTGGTGGTGGTGGTGTGTGTGTGTGTGTTCGTGCGTGCGTGCGTTCGTGTGTGTGCGTGCGTGCGTGCCTCTGTGTGTGTGTGTGTGTGTGTGTGTGTGTGTGTGTGTGTGTGTGTGTGTGTGTGTGTGTGTGTGTCTGTCTGTCTGTGTGTGTCTGTGTGTGGTGTCTGTGTGTGGAGAGAGAGAGAGAGAGAGAGAGAGAGAGAGAGAGAGAGAGAGAGAGAGACAGACAGACAGACAGACAGACAGACAGACAGACACAGAGAGAGAGAGAGAGAGAGAGAGAGAGAGGAGAGAGAGAGAGAGAGAGAGAGAGAGTGCTCGTGCGTGTACAGTTTTGAATTCATACGCGCATGCTAGCGTGCTAGCGCTTGCGAGAGAGAGAGAGAGGAGAGAGAGAGAGAGGAGGAGAGAGAGAGAGAGAGGGTGTGTGTGTGTGTGTGTGTGTGTGTGTGTGTGTGTGTGTGTGTGTGTGTGCGCTTGCGCGCGCGTGTGTGTGTGTGTGTGTATGTGTGTGTGCGTGCGAGCGTGCGTGTGTGTGTGTGTGCGTTGTGCGTGTGTGTATGTGTGTGTATGTGTGTGTGTGTGACTGTGCTGGTATTTCTCTTTCAAAATGTCCTCAGTCTCTTTGCGTCTCTCGGACTGCCAGTCAGTCAGTCAGTCTCTCACTTGATGTATACACTCTATCCCTAAGTCTCTGGTAGCCTGCCCATTGGTCTGTCCTGTCCGTCTGTGTCTTCTTCCCCTGTCCTCTCAGCGGTCACAGCAACTCTCAACGCTTGACCTCTAACGCTTGAGAGGATGACCCGTTGAAAGACCACAGGCACCCACCGCCTGTCTTCTTTATGTCTCTCTCTTTCACTTCAGGCCCCAAAATCACGAAGCACCCCCCCCCCCCCCCTCCTCCTCGACCTCCCTTCTTTTTTGTTCTTTCTGGTAATGAGCATTACCAGAGGGTCATGGGTTCGAATCCCAGCCATGGCTCGTCCCAAGATGGGGAAACAAAAAAAAAGGGGCAGCAGAGGGACATCCGGAGTCATGAACCGGGTGTGGCCCAACCCCCTAGAGTGTCAGGAGATAAGGGCCGAAACACTTGCTTGAAGGGGGCTTCTCTTCTGAGGACTCTCTGCTGCCACGCTCTCCACGAGTTTCTTTCTACTGATGCATGGGTAAACCATTGACTTCCGGGAATAGGCCGGAGGACGTCCGGGAAAGACCGGAGGACACTGGGAAAGACCAGAACCAAGGGCTCTGTGGGCTGGCTCCCCACTTTGCCTTCAACATGTGGCTACTAAGTACAAAAGGAAAAGATGCTCCCAGGATTCACCGAAAGGGGGAGAGATTGATGAATCCATCAGTGCTCAACCATTGAACCAATCACGGCTGCAAATCCCAAACGGACTATGAACCTGGACCAAATGGAATATCCATGTGTCTGTGGAAAGCGTTTCGCTACCACCCGTGGCATGAAGATCCACAGAACAAAGATGGGATGTGTGAAGACTCATCTGAATGAGCAGCAGCGCACTGCATCAGCAGATAAGACGTCGGAAGACCAAGGCCAGGATTTAAACCACAGTGCCAAGGACATCCACGCTGTTGGTTCGGATGAGGAATTTGCACAGGCCCTCGATGCCAGGCGCCTGAAACTCAACCTGCCACGAGCAAACGAAACTGAAGATTGGGAGAAACTGGATGCAAAAATCGTCGAAAGACTCGATGCACTGATAGGGAAAAGCACCCTGGAACACAAACTAGCCACATATGGGGACATTGTGTATGCCACATGTAGAGACGCCTATGGAGTAAAACTACCCAAAGAGAAAACACCTCCAAAGAAATCCAGACGCCAAGAAAAGATGGACAAGATCAGAGTCCAAAAGAACAACCTCAAGAAGCAAATGAAGACCGCACTGCCCGCTGAAAAACAAGGCTTGGAAAAAACTGTGGGAAGACCTGAAAGAAAAACATAGCGCCCTCAGCAAAGCGGAATCTGCGAGGAAGAGGAAGAGCAAAAAGAAGAAGACACAAGAGCGCTTCTTCAGAGACCCCTTCCAGTTTGCCAGAACACTGTTTGAGCAGCCAAAATCTGGGACCCTAAGTGTGGACAAAGGAGTTCTTGAGCAGCATCTGAGGAAAACATACTCTGACTTACAGAGCAAAGCACCACTCGACATTCAAGGTCTGGTGTGGCCAACCAACCCTGAGGAACAGTTCAATGGCAAGCCTCCAACGTTGGCGGAAATCAAGAAGGTGGTCGATAAAGCCAGAGCCAAATCATCACCAGGGCCAAACGGAATACCTTACCAGCTTTACAAGAAATGTCCCAAGGTGCTGGAGTGGGTCCACAGGCTGCTGCGATCGGCTTGGAGAAACCAGAATGTCACGGACGAAAATACTTTTGGTTTAGAAGATGAATCATTTCTTTTCAAACCCATAAAAAGTGGAGTGTTACCAGTGACATCTTTACTACATTGGCCGGGTGTTGACCAGTGTGCTATTTGTGTCGTCCCGGGTGCGCTACGTCCGTGCATTTCGCTCCCATCCTCCAATATTTCTCTTCATTTTTTTTTTCTTTAAAGCTTTCTTTTTCTGTTCTTTTATCGTTTTCCACGTGGTTCATCAGCTGTGTCAGGTGCCACAGGTGAGTTGTGTTTTTTTTTTTTACCTGTTGCCAGCTTGGTTAGGCTAGTGGTGTGGCACTCATTTACGGACCGTCGAGTCGGAGAGATCTCCATCTCTGCTAGCTGGGCCCACATTTCTTCATCCACTTCGGTGTGGATTTTGTGTGGAAGAGTCTTTCACCCTTCATCGGGTTGGAAAGTATTCCACTGGACACCTCTGGGATCCCTATCCCTGCCAGCTAGAAGAACCACCTTGGGTCGTCCCTGACCTGGAGTCCCTTCGGTGTGGACCGGCACGGTTACGGCTGCCATCCTTCATTGGACTGGGGAGCGAACCGTTTCTCACCTCGCCCACCCGCAATTTTGGTAAATATATGGTCTGTTTGGGACAGTTTTGTTTTATTTGGGTTTTCTAACCTTTCAGCGGTTGAGAGGTTTTTCTTCTGCCTTCATGTGCTGTTGGCTCGGACACACCTTTTCTGTGTGTAACTGCTCCAAAGAAGGGGGGCAGGTATGGAAATGGTATCGAGATATGCGTCTTGTTGTAGAATTGTAGAAACGCATTATCTTTAATTGTGTTTTTGGTCCTTAGCGGCTAGGGATTTTGTTACTTTGGACTAAGTTGAAAATCGCTTACTAAATGATATCCCTTCATTTCGGTCAATGGAAGCTGTTTGTTGTTGTCTTATTACACAGGTTGAGTCAATGCTTATCTCGCTCAATATGTGATTTGGACCGGAAGGATATCAAAAATGTTAGTTTCATTTTCCTTGTTGCTTCACGGACACGAGACGGATCGGGGAACGAATGAGCGTTCGAACGGATAAACATTTAGACCATGGAGTGTGGAATTCCTGCCGTATCGCCCCACTTGTGGTTCCGTTCTCGTTGTGCCCTTGTCTTATATGTTTGTGTGACAGACGTGTGGATGGATTCTAATTGTTTTTATTCATTGGAGCTTTTGACTAAGGAAGTTATCCTTAGTACAGGTCAAATAAAAGCAAAAGAAAAAGGGAAAGAAGTTATTATAGTTTATCTTCCCTTTTATTAGTGACAGACATCGTTGACCTTATTACGGCATTGTGACCCTTCACACTGACGCACTGCCGGACCCACTATGTTGCCACACACTGACAAGGACTATAGGGAGATGACTTCTCATATGGAGACTGATCTCCGCTGTAGGGCGGGATTTGTTTTGCCTGTTTTTCTAAAGCTGCAGCTCTGGTCTTTGGCTGCTGGAAGACCAGCATCCACGGACCCTGCAGTCAGCATCCTTCGTCCAGGCACCAGTCGCTTTTCCAACCTGCGGACTGGAGGTGAACCTCGTCTCCTTTGCTGAGACACCTGCTTCACCTCGGATTGGAAGACCAGCCCACCACGAACGTCACCCCTCTACAGGATCCACCTCTCTCGGCGAACCTCCTTGGTGCATGGACTGAGTTGAGTGTGTACTCTTGTGTGGTGTGGGTGTGGTTCTGGCGTGCGTGTGTGTGGGTCTAAAGCCGGTCACTGATTCGTTTTGTTGTTGTTTTTTTTTTGTTTTGTTTTGTTTAATTCAAGTTGATTAGGTCCCGTTGGATGCAGTATTGTTTCTAATACTGTCTTTCTTCTGTTATTTTGCTGAATGTTCTTGTAGTGGTTTAGTGGGTTAGGTTGGGACAGTAGCGGGATCCCGGGATATTGGAGGGGTTTTGTGGTCTGTTCAATTTACTTTGTCCCCTAAGTCAGTTAGTTCTGAATAGTGCCTTTCTCTTCTATGCCCCATTTTTTTTCTTTCTTTTCCTCTCTCGGCTATCTTTTCTCTTCTTTGTTATGACCCATACCCGTCTGGAGTGCTAGTGTGAGTGAGTGATTGTAATGTGAGTAAAACTATTGTCGAAACTTCTTCCTCTTGTGGTCTGGTGGTGTGAGGGATAGAGTGATCGCTCCGTTTCTGCCACTGCACATTACCTGTATAAGAACCCCCCCTGTCAGGTGTACTCGCACGTGACACAGAGATCAGCGGCCAGTGGATGACGGCAGATGGTGTGTACATCCCCAAAGAGCAAAACTCAAGTGACATCAGCCAGTTCAGGCCAATATCACTACTGAACGTCGAAGGGAAAATCTTCTCTGTCATGGCAGCAAGGCTGACCAAGTACCTGATGGAAAACAAGTACTTGGATGTGTCAGTCCAGAAAGGTGGCATCCCAGGCGTGGCTGGCTGTGTAGAACACGCCACAATGATCTGGGACGCAATCCAAAAAGCAAAAACAGAAAAGAGAGACCTGGACGTAGTGTGGCTTGATCTGGCAAACGCATATGGATCTGTGCCCCATAAGATGATACAGTTGGCTCTTGAGATGTACCATGTGCCAAAGAACATCCGCGACATGCTCAAGAAGTACTTCAATGGCTTCTCAATGCGGTTCTCTACCAAGGACTACACAACAGATTGGATCAACTTGGAAGTGGGCATTGCAATGGGCTGTGCAATTTCCCCAATACTGTTCGTGCTGGCAATGGAACTCATCTTGAAAGCAGCAACAAACAACGCGAGACAAACAGACCTTGGCGATGGATACAAGATGCCTCCTCTCAAGGCCTTCATGGATTACACTACAGTGATTTCATCCAGAGAAGACGAGACACGTCATGTGCTGGAGAGGCTGGACGACATAGTTGCCTCATCCAGAATGAAGTTCAAACCAAAGAAATCACGGAGTCTCTCACTGAGGAAAGGAAAAGTGGCCGAATCTGTGGTCTTCAGTGTTGCCAACCAGGCCATTCCAACAGTCACAGAAGAACCAGTCAAGAGCCTTGGAAGATGGTATGATGATACGCTGAAAGACACACAAAGAGCAAAAGAAACCAAGCAGATGGCGGAAGAAGGCTTGGAGACCATTGAACAGTGTGGGCTCCCTGGCAAATACAAGGTCTGGTGTCTGCAGTTCATGCTGATACCAAAGCTCCTATGGCCTCTGATGATATACATCTGCACCAGCACAGTGGAGGCAATGGAAGCCAAAATCAACAAGTTCACAAGGAAATGGCTTGGTGTCCCACCCTGTCTGACTGACATCGCGCTGTACTGTCGCCAAGCAAAGCTGAAACTACCACTGAAATCCATCCTGGAGGAATACAAAGCAGGGAAGATCAGACTTCAAAGCATGCTGGAGGACTCAGGAGACAAGGTGGTAGAAGCAATCAAGCCCTAGCTGAAGACAGGCAGAAAATGGAAAGTTCAAGAGGCGATGGATTCTGCAAAAGAAAGTCTCAAGATCAGAGAAATAACAGGACACACACAGACCAACAGACAAGGACTGGGGGTGACCAAAACTGAATGGTGGTCAAAGGCCAAAGGAAAAGCCAAAAGAGACATGATGATTCAGGAGATGAGAAAAGAAGAAGACCAAAAAAGACTCCAAAAAGCAGTCCAGCAGAGCCAGCAAGGGCAATGGACAACGTGGGAGAATGCACTCCAAAGAAGTCTCACTTGGAATGACATTTGGCACATGGCCCCTCTCAGGATCAGCTTCATTCTCAGATCTGCATATGACCTTCTGCCTCAAATGCAAACCTGGTGAAGTGGGGGAAAACAGACGATCCTGCATGCCCCCTCTGCCATGAAAAACAAACAGTGGAGCATGTTCTAAGCTCATGTAAAGTAGCCCTGGCTCAAGGAAGGTACACATGGAGGCACAACCAAGTGCTCAAAGAGATTGTACAAGTAGTCTGGGCTAGTACCAACACCACAAAGGGCGAATCAGGACTCCAAAAGCACCCGCAACATTCTTCACGGCAGGAGGCAGCAAATCATGGCCAAGAACAACAGTGCCACTCGAAACATGCAGGCAGAGTCTGCTGGACGGGGCAGATGACTGGGAGTGCACTGCAGACCTCCCAGAATTGAAGAGTCACCAGAGATCATCAGCAAGAGTGGCATGAGACCAGACATAGTAGTCCACTCTAAGTCAACCAAGCAGCTGATCATGATCGAGCTCACGGTGCCATATGAAAACAGAATGGAGGCAGCTCAAATCTACAAGACTGAAAAGTATGCTGATTTGGCAAACAGCCTGAGGAGAGAAGGCTATCTGGTCAAAGTCCTCACTGCAGAAATTGGAGCTAGGGGATTTGTAGGAACGTCTGCCTACAGCCTCATGAAACAGCTCTCAGTTGCAGGAAGGAAAAAACCAGAGCCCTGAAAGCAATGGCAGAAGCGGCAGGGAGGTGTTCAAGATGGATCTGGTCAAGGAGGAATATAAGTGAACTTCATAAGGCTTAATTTCCCTACAAATATCAGGTGTCCCTGTGGCTCAGTGGTTAAAGCGCGAGTCATTAAGTGGAAAATGAGCATTACCAGAGGGTCATGGGTTCGAATCCCAGCCATGGCTCGTCCCAAGATGGGGAAACAAAAAAAAGGGGCAGCAGAGGGACATCCGGAGTCATGAACCGGGTGTGGCCCAACCCCCCTAGAGTGTCAGGAGATAAGGGCCGAAACACTTGCTTGAAGGGGGCTTCTCTTCTGAGGACTCTCTGCTGCCACGCTCTCCACGAGTTTCTTTCTTACTGTCACTGCACTGACCACCCCTGTCCAATTCATGGGGCCGGACAACTGTACGTCTGGCGTTTCGCGCGACGCCCGACGTTGAAACGTCCGGACTTTTGCCAGCGCGAAGTCGGGATTCGCGTGGCGGTCGGTCAGGTTGGACAACGAACGCCCGAACTTTGCTAAGATATTTTTAGACTTTCGGGCTTTCCCGCTTAAGCATCCCCCTGCGCACGCGTAATCCTGGCATTTTCCTTCCACGCCGGTCGCAGAGAAACAGAAATGATGGAAGTGACCAAGCGTGCCAAGAAGCCAAATTTCAGCGATAATGAAATCGCAACATTGTTGACTGAAGTGAGTCTGCACTACGTCATACTGGTATCGAAACTGCAGACGTCGGTGACTGTGGCCAAAAAGAAAAGAATTTGGGGAGACATCACCAACAAAGTGAACGCTGTTGGTGGCAATGCCGGGACGCAAAGGCTGTCAAAAAAAATGGAAAGACTTGAAGTCTGCTGTTTTGGCCAAGAAAGCCAATGCCACCAAAACCGGTGGAGGCAAACCCCCAACACCCGTGCCCTATGAAGACATCATCTGGCAAATCATGGGATCAGACAGTGCCCTTCCTACGGGTGTTGATGGTGAGTTTTGTTTTGTTGATTACAATGTCAGTGGGGTCTGTTTTCATGATCAAGCTGTGACAGGTTAAATTGAAATTGTCTTGTACAAAAGATTTTGTGCTTTGCAATGAGTGCCACCGATTTCTTTCCGCTCTACAGAACTCATTTGCTTACTGAGTCATGGTGTCTGAAGTTAGTTTAGAGTACTGACTTTTTACAACTACAGCTGTGATATATTTCAGACTCTTGCTTGGGATGTCAGACTGTTTCAGATGTGTCAGTAATGCAATAATATATATCCATGTATTCATTTCAATATTCCTTAAATGATGTGTCTTTAGTATTGGTAGCAACATGTCTGGCAAAATGGGTTACTATTGATATTTGAGACATTATTGTTCCTATGTTTTGATCAATATGCTGTATCATCTATTATAACATCAGACAGACTATTATTATCATAAGGTTTTGGGTTTGCATGTGCAGGAGGGTTAGAATCTACATTGGACAACCTTGCACAGCAGACTATTGCTGAATATGATCAACAACAAGGTGATATGTTTGTCTGCCTATTTTTCTGTATAATATATATATATATATATATATATATATATATATATATATATATATATATATTATATATATATGTATGTATTATATATATATATATATATATTATATATATATATATATATATAAATGAATACTAAAACAGTTGAACGTCTTTTCCACAGGGAACTTTAATTTTCTAGCTTTCGCACGAAGGCTTCTCAGGAATAAACATTCATAAAGGTTCAATTCTAATGGATACAT
>CM031608.1:90897157-90918560 GCA_018398815.1 Conus ventricosus | reverse complement strand
TACGCGCGCTAGTGTGTGTGTGTGTGTGTGGTGTGTGTGTGGTGTGTGTGTGTGTGCGTGCGTGTGTGTGTGTGTGTGTGTGTGTGTGTGTCTGCCCGCCTCTCTGTCTGTCTGTCTCTCTGTCTCTCTCTTCTCTGTCTGTCTGCCGGTGATTCTCTCTCTCTCTTCCGCCACAGGAAAAGGCGGCTTTAAGGCCACTTTCGCCCAAAAACACGGTGGTTGAGCAAGTGAGTCAGGATTGGTAAAATACTGTTCTCTAAAGTTGAATTGACCAGAGAAAAGTGGTCTCAAACAATATTTTTTATAATTTTGAAACCAAAAGGAAACTGAGCAAAAGAGAAGAACTAGCCAGCTAACAACAACAACAACAACAAAAAACCACGAAACTGATGCTTACCAGCTACCCGTGGGTGACCCAAGAAGGTGGCGGGTCAAGCGACTCTCTGCCCTCTGTCCAGTCGAGAGGACCAGCAGAGCAGATGCGGAAAAGATGACGTGACGTCCCTCCTCTACAGGCCGACTGCAGGAATGAAGGTACCGACCGTACCTTCGACGATGTGGTATAGAACCAGAACCGGAGCGGGCGCTCTCGGGGACATCTTCCGCTCGAGTGAAGAGAAAACCTCCCTAACCGATGGCAGCCAACATGCCACCCTACTTCACAGAGTGAGAATACCTCAAGCTAAGAGAATGCTGCACGTGCGGCAGGTAAAAAGACAGGTGAGAGGCCGATAGAGACAGCCAGTTCAAGAGAAAGGTACCAGCCACCCGTGAACCTGCAGGATCAATTGCACGGGCAGTGAAGTTAGAGAGAGAGAGAGAGAAAGTAAACCTAACCTGAGCTGAACTACATTAAGGTGCAACCACACACAAGCCACATTAAGGGACTGATACACGACAACGACAATAAATAAATGAATAATTCTACCAGCCAAGATGGGCCAATCGTCATGGGCCTCGTGACAAACCCCCCTTCTAAAAGCATCTGTTTCTCCGAGATACAGTGCTCCTTTGAACCTTGACGCATGTGCAAATTCACAACAATGGGACCGAACCCAACACTCTGTGATCGACAGAGTACGATAAATCCAATACAAACATTCCACGATAGAGTTATACAGGGAAATACATAGTACTACATGTATCAATCAACCAAACAAGTCTTCAGACAAAACAAAAAAAACAAACAATCTGAGCCAGTGGCGATTCACTACCGTTAACTGTCACTACACAGACCAAAAGGGGACATAACCCTGGCTGAGGGGAATTGTCCCTCTGATTTCCCCAATGGGTGTGCTGACTACGGAGCTCGGCTGAGATAGTCAGCATCCATATTGCTGGAACCCTTGATATGGCGAAAAGTGAAAGCATGACTCTGCAGTTCCACTGCCTAACCCATGAGTCGACGACTGACTGGCCGGATCCGGTCCAGGCACTGGAGAGGATGATGATCGCTCTCCAGTACAAACTTACGGCCGTACTTCTTGGGCACGCCAGTGCGCGTCCAAATCTGCCAGAGAGCTTCAGCAACAGTAGGGGCATTGATAGTCCTAAGCGGGACAGCCTCTGGGTATCGAGTCGCATAGTCTACCACTACCAAAATGTAGCTGTGACCGCGATCAGATGGTGGATTAATAGGTCCCACCAGGTCAACACCAACCTTGCTGAATGGCTCCCCAACCAGTGGCACTGATCCTAGGGGAACACGCGTCAAGCGACCCTTAGGCGTTGTCCGTTGGCAGACATCGCAACTGCGGCAGTACTGCCTAACCTGAGAGTTCATCCCCGGCCAGAAAAAGTCCTGTCTTACTCGCTCGAGAGTCCGCTTTGAGCCCATATGACCTGCCATAGGTGAATCATGGGCCTGCCAGAGAACAGATTCTCTCAAGCTTTGGGGAACGACTAGCTGCTTGGCCACCCGATCTGCCTGAGTGAAGACCCTAAAGAGGATTCCCTTGTGGAGCTTAAAGCTCACCTGGCGTGTCGGGCCGACTGATCGGGACGATCCACCAGTTGTCATAGGCAT
This sequence comes from Conus ventricosus, assembly GCA_018398815.1. Taxonomy (NCBI): domain Eukaryota; kingdom Metazoa; phylum Mollusca; class Gastropoda; order Neogastropoda; family Conidae; genus Conus; species Conus ventricosus. Next base: position 90,916,534 of record CM031608.1, on the reverse strand, counting down.
TGGACATCCACGTCCCTGGCCTGAAGACGGACCATGGTAGCAGGATCGGCCCTTGCAAGAACCTCGTCAGAGATCGGTTGTAGAACCGGACGCAATTCCTGCTCCTGCTTCTTGGCTTTGGCGCGCGTGGTAACTCCCACACACGCCTGTACGGGCAGATCCGTAGACACAGACTGACTGCGTCCATCTGCAAATGTGATGGTATTCCCTATGAGAAGGGAATACAGAGGTCGCTCCACCGTGATGGCCCATACTTCGCCACAGAAGTAGGGGGTGCAGATGGGAATAAGTACAGAAGGACGGTGTGAGGTAAAACCAGCCTCCAACCCGCACACATCATAATCGGCGCCCCGCTGAGCCTCAGGGGAAACCAAATCCTTGTCCACAAAGAGCGTTGATGCTCCCGAATCCCTGATGGTGTCGACCAAGGAAGAACCAACAACAGAAAGAAACACTGGACACTCTGTACCACCAGAAGCTGGGATGGACCCCACGTTAGCCGAGGCACGAGGACGCTGGAAAGGACTAGCCCCATGACTACCAGCGGCTTTAGGGCAATCTTTCCTAATGTGGCCGGGACGACCACAAAGAAAACACAGTCGGGGTACTGAGGTCCCCGATGAACTGCCTGCCTTGTTCGACCCGCTAGCAGTCGTCGGCGCCTTATTGCCACTAAATCCTGTGAGGGTCTTCCTGTCCGTATCTGGGCGATGCCCATAAGCTCTACGGGCTTCAGCAAACACCTCAGCGGTATGAATCGCAGCCGCGAAATCCTGTGGTGCTGTCTCGCCTATACGGATCCTCAACTCTGGGGACACGGTGTTGGTAAGCTGTTCGATGAGAATCAGATCCTCAAGCTCCAGCTTAGCCAACGACGCCAGTACCCTAGCGTTTTGCGCAGCCTATCTCCAAACTGCACGAAGGTCTCGTCGTTATTCTTTTTCATGGACCTGAACTTCCTCCTGTACGTCTCTGGGGTAAGGTGGAAACGTTTGCGCAGAGCCAACTGCATGTCTGCATAAGACGCGCCTTCATTTAGAGTGAGCACACACTCCCTTGCAGTACCCGATAATCCAGAAAAAAGGTGCATGGTCTTTTGTTCCTCAGACAATTGGTACGAACTAGCTACCTTGTCAAAATGCTCCAAGTACATATCAATGTCCTCACTAGGTCTGAACTCTGGAAGCTTTAATTTTGGGCCTCTAACTCTATCACTTGCCTGTTGATTAACCCCTGATTTACAGATGCGGGAGTCCGCGAAAGAAGTTGTTCCATCTCTGCCCTACGCAGAGCTTCTGTTGGCAGCTCCTCTCTACGCGATCTAAAATTTCCCGACGGGAGGGCCTCCTGTCTGGCAGCCTCTCTCTAGCGCAGAGCCTCCATCCTATCCAAACTCTTTCCCTACGGAGCGTGCCTCTTCCCTACGGAGCGCTTTGCCTCTTCCTTACGCAGTGCTTCCTGTCTGGCCACCTCCTCCCTACGCCGGTTTCCTCCTCCCTACGCAAAAGCTTCCGAGTCTGGCCGCATCCCCCACCCCACACCCCACCCCCCGCATGCACTAACGTTATCCACAAGTTGCCCTTAAGTCATCCTCACGTCACCTTAGTCACTTCTAAGTTTCTTACTCAAGTTGTCCTGAAGTCATCCTCAAGTCATCCACAAGGTTTTTACCCAAGTTATCCTCCACGTTATTCTCAGTCACTTCTAAGTTCTTATTCAGTCATCCTCAAAGTCATCCCAAGTTTTTACCCAAGTTTTCTCAAGTATTCTCATAGTTCACTTCTAAGTTCTACCCAAGTTAACCTAAGATCAGAACTAAGGTCATCCTTAGACGTACAACCAAGTTCGTATTCAAGTTCGCTATAATTATCAAAAATATCCAATCTATGTTTTTATCTAAATAGCAGATGTCTCTAATAGTACCACACGCCTCAAAAAGCGTCATCGTTGAGGATGTCTTGCTCAGCGTTGGGTTTCTCTGCTAGCTCTTAAGGTGGTTTTACTCGACGCAACCGCAGTGATTACAATTGGGTTCTGGAATGTCTTTTATAGACTCCATGTCTTTATTTATGACTTTTTCATTTTATAACTAAGCCATGATCTATTTTTATAAAAATTAAATTAAGTTCTTAAATATTATTGCATAAAATGGATTCAAATGATGCTTTGTTATTGCGGTTTTGGCGTGCTGTTGTGTTCGGCTTCTGTATTAGCGGTGGAGATTTGTTTGGGATCCTTGATTTTTGCCAGGTGGTTTATATATTTTAAAAACGTACTAACTGCCCCCAACAGCAGCCAATGGCGCCAAAAAATGGCATACAGTTTAGTTCAAATAGTCCCGCGAAGACTTGGGCCCTGACTCAATGGACGTTTTGATAGCTGGCATTGAATTCAACTTGTTCTGGCGTGGCGGTGTTATGTTTTCATGATGAGTCAATTCTGTAACATTTAATTTTTTTTGTCGTTCCACTCTGTAATTTTTTTCCTGCTTCGAACACGCCCCGGATTTTTAACGGTCTCACCGGATTCAGCGTTTTCTGTGATTTTTGGCTTGGTTACTGTCTCCAACCTATTCAGTGTTTTCTGACTTCTGCTGATTTTCCGCTCGGTCATTTTTGAAGGGAATAAAATCTATATGATTAAAAGTTATTTAATCCATGATTACTGGCGATAACAATGTTCCCAAATTATAGTATAGATCACATCCTCGAGCTCTAATGACTTGTTATTAAACTGGGATCCTGCGTTAAATTATTCATAAATTCCTGTTCAGGATCAATGGGAGCAAATCTACTGACTAGTTTAGTGATACAAACTAAGACGTTTGCCCACACTTTTCACCTTCTAGACCCTACTGCGCTCTTCATACCTGTTATGATACTTTAAAATGGCTGGCGGCGACATCTGTTGAATCTGTTCAATGCGGAATTCAGTTCGAGGAACTGTTTTGGTTCTTCCACATGCTGCCAAAGATTACGCCTCTCCTTTTTGGCATATAGCCTTGCGTCATCAACTTGGTCATTTCCTAAGTTCAGGAAGGTTGAGCTGCTTGTAGCTGTAGGAAAAGATCATCACGGTTTTCATGTTTTTTAATAATTATAAGTATTTTTATTTTATAAAAATGAGCACCGAAAAAACTGTTACCAACCTTGTATACATTCTCGCTGTTAGTGGAGGCCTACGTGTAGGATACTCAAATGCTTAGGTAAGAGCCTTTTTTGTTTTAAGAATTAAACCAGCAGATATTCGGCAAACTAGACTTTGAGATTCAGCAAAGCTGATTGCTATCATTGCAGCTTCGGTTGCCACGAAAGATTTTTAGTCAAGCAAGGAATAATTCCAGACAATATATAAATATGTAAGAAAAAAAAATCACATTTATAAAAAATGGCTTCACTCGCAATAATGATAGGCGGCGCTTGGTGAATGTCGCGCTTGCTTTTAGCGAAGTAATTTCGCATTTAGTAAACTGGGGGAATGACGGCGAGAGAACAAGACATAACAAAGCTTGGAGGAACAGCAGCATGCACAAGTCGCCTCTGAAAGGCAGGACTTGAGCCGTTAGATTTAGTTATGACACACTGAAAAGACAGGGGCATGCAGCTTACACATTTAAAAATGTTGATTCAAGCAATAAAACAATATTATCTAGTAACAGGCAAACCAATCGGAACATTGCCCCCACCAAAATTAGTACTTTTATCAACCATCAGAAAAACAAAAAGCTGCAAGAAATGGGTTTATTGTCGTTGCTGGTATGGACCGTTGTGTATTTTTGTTGGCACATACTATTGGCTGAGTAAAAAAATGAACAAAAATTTTATTATTTCGCCACAAAGGATAATTGGAAGGGAACTCCACGGCAATCAAAAAGCTTAAGCCAAGCAGGGGAGTAGTGAACAAACAGGCAAAATGAATGGTTAATCTAAACAAGCGATTTGGCACAAAATTTTTTATCCTGGCCAAACGAATACAGAGACACACTTTGTCATACACTCCGAACGACACATCAATGGACCTTCATATGTTACCCTCTTGATACGATTAGAGAAAAAGATTTAAGTACGCACTCACAGTCATTGACATAGCTTCAAGCTACAAAGATGCGAGAACCATTAACACAAAGAGTGCTTTCTGCTGTTGCTGTTGCCATACAACTGATATACCAACGAAGGCCCTTTAAACTTATCCTCGCATGATTCAAGTCGATGATAGGAAAAGAATTTAAAGGCCAAGTGAATCAATTATTGTAAAACACAGAGTTACTATAGAAGAGGCCATTCGGGAGTTCAAGAACACGCTTTAGTTGAACCCTTTAACAAACAGTTAGCTGAAAGGATTTTTCCTACCAGTATCACAGAGAGCGTATCCCCGACAAATTCTCGCAACCAGAATGGGTTTAGAAGACTGCCCTCAGTTTTGCGCCGCAATGAATAATGAAGAATTTAAAGGTCTAGAAAACCAGTCCAAGCAATCAAAAAAAACAATTAAATGTTGCTGAAGACTCCAGTACACCCGCAAACTATTACGTTTGGTTTTTAAAAGTAAGGTACCTGTATTACCGGGGGAAGCAGAAGGGGACACTCGCATCAGGGCAAAAGATCCAGTAGGATTCATGTGTTGAATCCATTGAAATAAAAAGAAATTGTTAAGATGAATCCGCCCGTGTAGTATCTACGACAAAACTGAGCACAAACAAAACAAACCAGTCCTCAATGCAATCTTTTGTGAGGATGACTGCCAGATAATCCCACCAGGACACAGTTTCCGATTCTTTAAGTATTTTACGGTTCTATAATGTCCATATGCATATTTGAAAACTCTGAGATTAACAAACACACGTTTTGTGTTTGTTCTATCTAATGACTTCTTTGTTACACTGTTGTGTTGCTCTCATGTAGATTATATGCAGTTTAAGTTGTCATGATAGAAAGTCTTATTGCCAAACAATGCTTCTTTGTTCGTTGTCTGTGATATGTTTGACTGCACAACGCTGCGAGATATTCCTTTGCTTTCTTACTGATTTTTCCTGGCTCGAAAATATGTACATTTTTGATCCTTAAAACAAAAACTCCCTTGTCACCTTTCCAGATTAATTCATCCTTCATCTTTCCTAAAACTTCTTGTTAGTAATTGAATGCAAAGGCGAATTTTGGGTAATCGATGTGTCGTACCATCCGCTGACCCTTTAGCCACATCGGTTTCCATGTTCTTTATAGATGCTTCCGTCGGACTTTCTATAACAAAACTGTCTGTATCTGTGTAAAGTTACTCTGGACTAGGATACGAGGGTTAAAGTAGTCATAAAGAAATTCTAAACATCAAAAGCTTTGATAATTCTAAAAACAGTAAACCCAATAATACAGGTTTGTCTAATTTGACTTTCTTTTTTTTCATCATTATGCCAAAAAGCTGATCAAGGAATCTTCTGAAATCCTGTAAGTAGGTTTTGTGAAGTCAGCTTATTGCTTCATTCTCTTGGTGACCAGATCTGACGTTCTTTGCGTTGTGCGGATTCTCCATAGTCTTTCAAAACAGTGTTGTTCATCAGCTTGAACAGTCTTTTTCTGGAAGGCATCTGTGGATATAGTTCTAGATCAGTGATTCTTCATGATGTATGGTTTCATGAACTTTCTTGATCAAAAGCAATTATGAGATGAACTGCTGTCAACTTCAAAACCATGTCTTAAATAAAATTGTAGAAGTCTGTAATGCAAACATAATTCTTTTTGCCTCGCAAGCTTAGGCACAAGTTTAGGCGGGCTCTCTTGGATCAACTTTATAGACTTTCTGCTGCTAATGGGTAGTCATTATGTGGGTCAGGGAGTTCATGAGGATATTCTAAAGTCAACTTCTAGAATGAAACCACGCTGTTGATCAGGCGTTAAACGCCCAACCACTTTAATGCCTTTTTGATATTATTCGGATCGCCGCCTCGTGTAATTTTAAAGTTGCGAATCGGAAGTGATTGCGCCATTGCCCAACCATACAGATTGTTTGCATCTAACTCCATAGATAGTTAGACTTTTACTTGCGATCATAGTCGTCCAAGTATTTGTTGTTTTGCTTTACAATAATGATGCGATGCATTACTTATTCTCAGCAATCCGTTTTCAATATCTGAATAATTGGTAAATTGACAATAAATCAATCTGTACTCAGTAAAAAAAAACTTTAAGCAAGCATCCCAGCTCATCCCGGGCGCAGAAATGAATGCGCAGGATCCAGGCTATAATGTTTCATGAGGTGTCTTTCTGTAATTTTCAAAGACGTCCGCCAAAAACATACATCAGCATTCAAGTAGGAGTCATGATAGTCTCCCATCGTTTTTACTCTTAATTCTGCCAACGGCACATCTTGAGCAGCTGGTAATCGGAAAGTCGGCTAATGCCCTTTCCTCTACGATAGAAAAGAAACGCGACTTTAGGTGGAAGTGTATCTTCGTCAAACTTTCCAACCTGTTCATTGTACTCATAAGGGTAAACGCCTTTCTAACAAAGGTTGGGTCAAACTATTCTTCTGTTATTGGCGCAGGACTTAAGGAACATGGCCAGTGACTCTAAATGAACCCATATGTGGGCTGGCATAGCGTCATTAAAAAAGACATGTTATTTAATGTGAAACACATGTACTTTTCTGATGACCTGTGCAACTGCTGCTACCTGAAGGCATCCGTCCACTGCTTTCATTATAAGGTGGGTAGTCGGACCATCGCAACAGTTATGAAAAGAATACAGGCAGCATCCATGTCTTAGGATCAAACTTTCGTTGAAGATTGCATTTTGTTTATGCGCGCTCCTCTTGAATTTCCGCTATGTGATCCATGGTCTTTACTGTTGGATTCTCTGGTCTGATGAGAGACCCTAAACCACAACATCCAACAGTGAGTGGCTGCGTCATACTGTTCTTGGTCTTCAGGCGTCATATGATTTCAGATAAGTTTAGATTATTAGAAGGCGTTACGACTTGCTGCATGCGTTTAAGAATGTATCTGCAGCATCTTGTCCTCTATATATTCTGGTTCTGAATAAACGCATCCGACTAACACTAATGACGGCAAATGAACACATTGATGATTATCATTAAGGACTGTTTTTTCGAAGTTTTTGTGGTGCTGGCCCTTCAGAAGGAACACAATAACGACTGTAGTCTGCGTAAACTACGTAGGACTTGTTTGCAGCCGTTTCCAGTTCTTAAAACTACTTTAGACCAGGTGGGGGCGTAATTAGTTCTGTATTACAGGCTAAGAACTCTTTACAATGTTTCTTATGTTTACTCGCGACGGCTTGCACCGATGGCATTCTTGTTAAAAATTTTTCTGCAGAAATCTTGTTTGTGATTTCTTTTGAAGTATGGCTGCATTAGCTTTACTCATGTTCGTATCAATGTGTAATGTGGCAAGCCCGCTGGTGAAAACTTAGTTAGTAAGTCAACAGTTTTTGTCTGGCTCGCCAATCGTTGGATGTTCTTGGACACTTTAATCGGCTGTAGATTTGTTTCCTCATCCCATGAGTTGATATTGCCAGTTAGGGATTGGGTTGTTTTGTTCTTCAAACTGATCACTTTGGTCTACACTAAAGGAAAGGATATTCCATTTTGAAGTTAAGATTTTGGTGTATTGCCGATAGTTAGACACTCTCTCTGATGTGGTCGCGGAATGATGCCGCCTTCGCAAGAACGCACCACATGAAAACATTTGTCGTCTGAATTTTTTTTAGTTTACAAACTGCTCTCTTAAAGCCAACTCTCGAGGTAGCGGAAAATGTAAGCCTTGCCACACTCGGTGCATACTTAGCTGTTTAATCTAATCTCTAAGACTTGACCTTGACCAACCAGAGCCTCTCATTTTCGCTTCTTCAGCGGGCAGCGTCAAACTGTGTAAGCAGTTCGTCTCTGACCAACGGGTGGTTAAGTCGTTATGAGGAAAGAATAGGTCTGTTGTTTAGTTGAGGACCCAGACTTCTAGATTTTTCTTCATTTTAATGTTAATAGTCGATTAAAAACAGCTAACATTACTTAAACTGGGGGTCTATTGTTAGTTTGCTTGGAAACTTGAGAAATAGATGAACAACACTTGCCTGGCCGTTTGTTGGATCAATGACTTCTAAATCCATATATTCAGTGCTCTTGATTAAACGCTCTCTTCTGAGCATTCCTTCAAAACCATTAGTCTTGTATTCATATATCTTAGCCATGCTCGTCTTTCTTTTCTAAGCCCAAAAATATTTATTTAACTTAAAAAAAAATACTTAATCAGAACCAATATCAACGGTCTTTCTTTTTGCGCTTGGTACTATAAACTAAAGTATAAACACCCTTTGGCGTTGTTAATGTGAGCTGTTTAGAACAGGTTTAATTGTGTCTCGTTTACTTTTTTTAAGCTTCCTTTTTTTATCTGCTCGGGGTCTTGGCTGTTGAGCAAAACTTGTCCTCGCCTTATCTTGCGCTCCAAACTTTTGTCTTTTGTAGTCATCAAAATCGACCTTGTAAAACGGATTTTAAAATTCTTCATCCGTGATGTTTGTAGTCAACAACGCGTTTATTTTATTGTCAGTTAAACGAACTAAGTTTAGCGTTATTAGTTGACCATAGCTGTGTGCTTTTGGAAGTTTGTTTTTATTTTCTGCTAGCAGCAACTAGGCAATGAACACAGACGAGAGTCTAAGGACAAACCTCCTAGAGGTAAAGCTGCGGGTGTGCGCCTATGACGTTGCTAAGAGACCAACCACTCGTTCTGCTGATAGCGCACTTATAGTTGATGCTCCAGTATTAACATATGTAAGAGGACGGCATTAAAGAAAGCAGGAATACCATCGTTTGGTTTTGCTGTAATTTTGAACGGTTTGCTCTAGCTACTTGCTGAATTTGCGTAAATGTTTGTTAAATTAAGGTTTTTTGTTAGGGTTTCACTATCTCTTCTTTTGGCGGCGCTTAGGCACATTTGGTAAACTTGAACAGACATGCTATTCTAACCTAAAAATAATTTAGTATTGTATATTTTTTATCTGTTATTTGTCAATATTCGCTGGCATCATATATTAAAAAACAAATGTACATTAAACGTTTATCGGCTTCTTCTTCTTTATTCAATTTGATGTATATATTACGTCTCTCACAGCTCTCCCGCTTTCCATGCAATTGATTCTTCCTTGTTGACCTTAGGTAATCATAAACCGTTATTTTGCTTGTTACAATAATCATCACGGCCTAAACATTGTGAAGATGTAATCTTTAGACATAGTCTGCTGTTGGATTTCTACCCCTCCCACCCAAACAATTTTCTTATTTCGTCCAAATGATATAAGGTTTGTTTAAGCCGCTAGTGTAGATTTAGGTAGGAATACCGTCAATTGTACCATTGCACTTTGTTATTTTAGGATTAAAAAACTTTTCACTTGCTCTTTTTGAACGGTTAATTTCTTCATCTTCACACAGCACTAAAATACCTTTAAGGATCTTGCAGCAAACAGTAAAATAATAATTCCATATAGTGTCTGCCTGCTTCTGGGATATTTGTATGATGAAATCACTCTGTCGTCATATATTGCTAATCTTGGTCTGATATTGTTGTTCATCAAGCCTTGCTAAATTAAGGGTTGCTAACAACGTCAAATCTAACGAGATGTAGACATGCTGTACTTGCTTCGGTGTCTATGATATGATAACACGGTTTGTATTCATTAAAAAGTTAGTTATATCCAATTCTGTCTTTTAATGCTCTTGAAAGTAGGCGCATGCGCTTTTAACAAACTCAAAATCAGGGAATGGAAAAGCGATATCAAACGCAAAATTTACAGGCCACATTACTTTTTGACGTTTTAGTATCTCAGGCTATTTATGTTTTAGTGCTTCTCATTTTCTATTCCTTGAAAACGCCAAAGTCAGCCCTTTCATTTCCGGTTTAGCCAAGATCAGAATAGGTTAAAAATATGTCTGCATTGTGTAAAGAAAATATTTCTTGCCCCTCAAGTTTTATAGAAATTTTCTTAACGATTGCCTGCCCCAGATTCTGGACAACTGTCCTGTTTGTGTCTGTTGTTGAATCAAGTACTATTTTGAAAGTAAGACGCGCAGAGCCTGGCACAATCACTTCATCTGCTCCTAGGTCCGGAAATTTGACAGTAAGAATTTGATCTGCATCAATAGTAGATGGATTATTTGGAACAGTAATATTCCGTTTATTTCCCTTCACGCCAAAGGGTTCTTTCAGTCTTCTATGCGGGTCAAGAATCAAGCCATATGCATGTAACATTTTTTTTATATAAACAAAATAAAAAAATTAATTATTAAAGAAACATGGCAGGCATTGAAGATAAGATTATGATGTTTTTGATCGTGGAGACGACATGAGTGATTCCCCTTGGGAGCGGCATCGCTCGGGGCTCTCATTGCATGATGAATTAGCAGAAATGGGGAGTACATTACCAACAAGTCGGTATAAATTAACAGAAAGTAAGGCCAGATCATTATACCAAAGTTTAGGCCAAGAACCCCCCGAATTTATAGACCCTAATGATTTTGAAGTAAAAGATGACCATTTGTTTGTGAGGAGCGACCAAGGACAACTTGTTCAGCTTACAACTAAAAAAGACCCATCAAAGTTTTTAGCTGTGGGTTCAATTAGAAATAGGCTCAGTGTGAAAGATCAAAATCGCCTTGGCCTTGTTAGGCCAAAATTAAGGGCGGAGGCAGTTGCTAAACTTCAAAACACACTGCAAGAACTCCCGACAGATAACCAAATGCAAAACATGGAACATAAAGAATTAAATCAATCAGCAGGTGAATTAATAAATGTAATAGAAGCAGAATCCAGTTTTTCAGAAGAAACAGCGTTAAAGACTATACACGACTCGCCGCTACCCATGCGAGAAATAGAGGCCCTTGATCATGCTTTAAGAACCATCAGAGGCGAATTAACAAACAATTTAGCAAACTAGGTGAACTAGATGGGCATATAAAAAGAGAAAAAGAAAAACTCGTTGAGGCTGACGACCGCATCGTAGGCCTGATATTAAAGAAAGAATAACCCAAAGACTAAAAGATCTTGAACAAGAAGATCAGCAAGACTAGAAGTGCTAACTACTAACCGAGACCAATTACGAACTCAAGTGAATAGAATAAGAGAAAACTATCCAAAAAATTTTATATGAAGACACAACGCAGCAGAACGAATAAAAACGCTGTTAGAGAGCAAGGCGTCACATTAGCAAGCGTTATACGGCTTAGGATTTGCAATAAGTACACTGGTGATGGCTATTACAGCGGCGGTGGAGGCCAAAGTCCAGTGCCTCCGCCGCCATCAACCTCCACCTGAAAAATCATGGGTAAAAAAACAGCTTGATCATCTTGCGAATTTATTAAAAAAATTAGCCAGTAAAGCTATAGACTCTTTACCGGGTATATTAGGGGGTATTGTTAGCTGGCTTTTGTCTACTGCAAGCAAAGTAGTTGGCTTTATGGCCGAGCACTTATGGTCATTAGTTCTTGTAATAGTTGGGTTACTATTTAGTAAGATAAAGACCAAGTAATCCTATCCCAGTTAATCCAAGAACAAGCGCTGTCTTTTCATATTCATGGTCATCGCGAACAGAGTCCGCGAGCTTTGCTGAGTCTTCAATGACTTTGGGGGTTTGGACTTCGGGGATTGGATGACTTAATCTTGGCGTTCTTTTATTGTTTGTAATATTACTGGCTCAGAATTTATGTCGTTTTTTTCCCAACCTTCTGTTCATTGCCTGCTATAAGAATTTCATTATTATAGTTTATTATTGTACCTATCTGGAGTCTGAGGTCAAAGGCAGCATGTAAAACCAGTCCCAACAGCAAAGTCTACTTTCGATCTTGCGTATTGTAAAACATTTTGGTACCTTTTAATATTTGAGGCAAATCAACTGTAGAATTAATAGCGTCCTCTAAATTTGCTAAGTATTGTTTTTGTGCGTCAAAGCCAGTAGAAGGATCAGTTATGCTTGATCTTCCCTGTGTTTGCGAACCTAGCAAACACCAAACGTAAGTACGAATAGAGTCGTTTATTCGTTCTATTCCCGCTCTAGTTAGGCCCTTAGAAGTGTCTAAGATAAATGTTGTCCATGCTGTTTTATGCTCTTGCTCTATGGACCAGGGCTGAACAATTTTGAAAGGAGAACGCCGGTCATAGTTATACTTTCTGTGCGTGCCCTGAAAATAAATGACGCCTAGGCCATGATCAAGATCCAACTTTTGTCTAAAATCTGTCTTGATGTTAATATTGAATTCGTTACAGATCCTTTCAAAAGCCTTCATGTCTATTCTGTTGCTGAGTGGATTAAATGGTTTGTCATTTGGTAATGGCGCTTGCAGTTCAGACAAAATACGTCTGAAGGTGTAATAAAAATGAAATCTGTACACTGACCTCACCAAAGGATCATGGTGATTTAAATGATCAGCATACGACACTCCACACCCAGTTGATGCACAAGACACAGCAAAGTTAACTGGTTCTGATAAAACTGCATCGGATGACTAAACCACGCTTTCTGGATGTGCTCGTTTTCAATAGGGGGGTTAAGATAGCTCTTCAATGGAGTACTCACCTTTTTATGAAAAGAGGCAGTCTGGGCCACAGCAATGTCAAGGGTGTCAGTTGTTATATTTTTAAGATTGTAGTGCGGCCCAACAGAATATTTTGCGCCAGTATATTTGAATGCGCTCATTTTTAATTTGTTTTAAAAAAAAGTTTGTAACAATAACAACTCAAGACCGCCCTTCGTTTTTAGAACATGCTATTGATAACAATTGCGGGGCCAAAACGGTCGCGCTCCATGAAATATTTTACAAAGTCGAAGGGTTTAATATAAGCGAAACCAAGGGGAATAATAAGATTATAAAAGTTGCGGGCTCAAAGCTAACCAGTTAACAATACCTGATGGTTATTACGGGTTTGCTCACTAAAAGAAGCAATGAGTAAATTCGGCATTACTCTCAAACTTAAAAAATGCAAATCTAAAAACAATATTAACATTCGAACCTGAAAATGCAGATTACTTATTTGATAAAGAGCTAGCTAAAATGTTAGGCTTTAAAGTTGACACTCAGGTCACTAAAAGATTTGTTGTTGCGCCAAACAAAACTACTTTTAAGGGGGAAAATCCGCTCGATCTTGCATTACATTCATTACTTTATGTTCATTTGGATGAGCTAAGCACTGATGAAAACTTATATGATGGAAGGCCCTCAAATGTTTTAAGAGCTTTACCGGCGGGGAAAGCTGCATATTGCGATTATGAAAATATACAATTCCCTAATTTACAGTTTAAAAGATTAGTTTGTGGGAGGGTTGGATCATTTAATATAAAAAATTGCAGACAAAGCAGGGAAAGTTGTGAAATGCAATAACCTACACATTGTTTTGGAAATAAAATAATAAACTGTACTAAAAATGTCGCGTGGGCCAGAAGAAAACCCGGGGGTTACATTAGCGCCTGTGAGGTGTATAACCTTAGAATTAAAAGACCTTGCAGACGTTGCGGACTTTGAACAGAATGGTGAAATAGGCACTTTGTATGGTTTTGAGTACACTAAAGATGGTGATTATAAACGCAAAGAGGTTGGCGACAGCAAAAAGTTTCCTAAACTAGAACAGCTGCGCAAAACTAGAAGCAAATAATGTTGGCCAGTATGAATATAAAATAGTTCGAAAGCCTGACCTCAAATGGCACTTAGAACCATATTTAGAATGGGACATAAAATTTGAATTCATAAGCCCATTTACATATTTTAGCCATCAAAAAAGTTTCAGAAAAGCATTTCAACTCTGGCCCTTTACATGTAAGTCTTATGCCAGACGACAATAGCGGAAAGAGATTGAAATAAAGCCGTATGGGAATAAACAGTACATCCTCCACAGAAGAGAAACGGTTTTAAAAGGATGCTTCTACAAAATTACAGTTCATTCCGCAAATGAAATTAGGAATGCGTTCACAATGATATTTGAAATTTCTGTCTTAAAGATAAGGGGAGGGATGGGGTTGTGGGCGTTAGTGACGTCCTTCTAAAAGGAATTCTAATTAGCTGGCAAAACTTAGACGTTGAAAAACTTAAAGTTACCGTCGCCATTCTTCACAATGGCGAGGATATTAAGGTCATAACAACAAGCAACAAAATCAATATTAGTTTAAATAGAAACAATCTTACAGAACTGAATTGGATTAATCTTACGCATTTAGGCCTCATAGGGTTTTATTACACTGAACAAGTTTTGACAGAGAGTATGATAAAAACAATAACTGGATTAGATTAAATTCTGTTATAAAACTATGGAGCAGTTAAACTTTATGACAAAAACCCCTCATTGTTCATTAATTTGTGGGCAAACTGGTTGTGGAAAAACAATATTTATCCTCAACCTGTTACAAACAGTTTATCGTTATAATTTTGATCATATTGTGATTTTCTGCCCAACACTTAAATGGAACAAAGCATATCATGATAGAAGGTTTATATGGACAGATGATGAAATATATTTAGTTAATCCTAGCAATAAACTGAGTGAGTGTTTAGAACAGTTTTATAGACTGTTTGAAGGAACGCAGACACTATTTATTATAGATGACTGTTCGGCAGAAAGAGACATAGTTAAAAAGAGAAACACTTTGTCGAAACTAGCTTTCAGCGGAAGACATGCTAGGATAAGTGTGTGGATTTTATGCCAAAAATATAACTCAGTTTTAAAAGACTTTAGAGAACAGTTAAAGACTGTAGTGTTATTTCACATGAAAGACAGAGACTCATTTGAAGAATGTTTGCGCGAAAATGATGTTATTGAAAACGACCAGGAAAAACACAGGATTAAGCAAAAACTGAAATCTAAAAAGTTTAGTAAATTAGTATTGAAAACGGATAACCCTACGCAGTACGTTTGTTTGTAGATAATCGTTATTTTTTAGTTATTGAAGTCTTACTTGTCAGAGAACGGGGAAATACCAATCCTGGGTTACTTTCGCCCGAAACTGGGTGAGGGCGGAAGTGGCCCAGGATTGGTATTTCCCCGTTCTCTAGCCACCCGTGAACCTGCAGGATCAATTGCACGGGCAGTGAAATTACAGAGAGAGAGAGAGAGAGAGAGAGAGAGAGAGAGAAAGTAAACCTAACCTGAGCTGAACTACATTAAGGTGCAACCACACCACAAGCCACATTAAGGGACTGATACACGACAACAACAACGACAATAAATAAATGAATAATTCTACCAGCCAAGATGGGCCAATCGTCATGGGCCTCGTGGGGCAGAGGGGATGACATGAAGTGTGACCTGGTGGGTGTATTGGGGCAGAGGGGGTGACATGAAGAGGGTGACATGGTGGGTGTATTGGGACAGAGAGGGGTGACATGAAGAGGGTGACATGGTGGGTGTATTGGGGCAGAGGGGATGACATGAAGTGTGACCTGGTGGGTGTATTGGGGCAGAGGGAGTGACATGAAGAGCGTGACATGGTGGGTGTATTGGGGCAGAGGGAGTGACATGAAGAGCGTGACATGGTGGGTGTATTGGGGCAGAGGGGATGACATGAAGGGCGTGACATGGTGGGTGTATTGGGGCAGAGGGGATGACATGAAGAGCGTGACATGGTGGGTGTATTGGGGCAGATGGAGGAGCGTGACATGGTGTGTGTATTGGGGCAGAGGGGATGATGACATGAAGAGCGTGACATGGTGGGTGTATTGGGGCAGAGGGGATGACATGAAGAGCGTGACATGGTGGGTGTATTGGGGCAGAGCGGGGAGCGTGACCTGGTGGGTGAATTGGGGCAGATGGAGGAGCGTGACCTGGTGTGTGTATTGGGGTGGAGCGTGACCTGGTGTGTGTGTATTGGGGCAGAGCGGGGAGCGTGACCTGGTGGATTGGGCAGAGGGGTGAGCGTGACCTGGTGGGTGTATTAGGGCAGAGGGGGAGCGTGACCTGGTGGGTGTATTGGGGCAGGGGGGGGGGGCGTGACCTGGTGGGTGTATTGGGACAGTGGGGGCGCGAATGAAGAGCGTAACATGGGTGGGCACACTGGAATGGGGTGGTGGTGGAGTGAATGCAGTATGTGAGATCAAGTGTTGGGTGGAGGACCTTGATTTATGTGGGTGGGCGTAATGGGGAGGATGGAGCGCGTAAGCAGGGCATGACATGGGTAGACAGGGGAAGGGTGGGGGGGGGGGGAAGGGCGCGGATGCGGGACGTGCGTGGTAGTGGTGGGGGAGGGGGTGGGGTTTGAGGGGGGGGGGAGCAAATGAAAGATATGACGTGAGAGTACGGCAGACCTGGTTGCAAGATATACCATGTGTAGGGCTCGCGGATGCAGCATAATTCTACGACTGACTGCAGGACAATAACTCAATTTGTGCAACTACAATACAGTAGAGTACAGTAGAACACAATACAGTGCAATACAATACAATACAATGCAATACAGTACAAAGCATGACGAACGCGCGCACACACACGCACACGCACGCACACACACACACACACACACACACACACACACACACACACACACACACACACACACACACACACACACACACACACAAATCTGCACCTGCACAGACACACATGTAACGGGAGGGATTCATTGATGGACAGAAAGGGGAAAGCATAGACGAAGATATGTAACAAGAGTTAGGATGGATGAATGAAAACATGTTTAGCTATGAAAGTGTGTGCAAAAGACAAGCACGAGAGAGAGAGAGGGAGGGAGAGGACGAAGAAGAAGTAGAAGGCATGCGGAAAAAACGAATATAATAGAAAGTGTTTAGAATGGAGAAAGCACAAGCAAAACTATAGAGTTTCCCAACCTGCTATAAATAGACCTAGTTTCGTAAGAAGGAAAAAGAAACAACAACAACAACAAAAAGGGGAGGGGGGGAGAAGGGGGAATGATTCTGCTCTGCAAAGCCTCCAGGGTTTTTTCCCTTTGGAGCTGACGAATATCGACTTCGACCGTTTCGCTTGCTCAACTGGCACACGTGTTCGCAGTCCAGGCATTGCGTCTGCTTGCGCGCGAGCGCTCATTTCTTTCTGTCTTTCGCCTTTCTGTCCTTTCTTTCATTCGGTCTTTGTTTCTTCCTTCTTTTCTTTTCATGCTTACTTTTCACTTCTTTTTCTGTCATTTGGCAAGCTTGTTTCTCTCTTTCTTTCGTTCTCTCTTTGTTTCTTACTCTCTTTCTTTCTTTCTTTCTTTTTTTGTTCTTTCTTTCTGCCTTTAACATACTTTCGTTATTTATGTATTTCCTCCTTCGTTTCATTACTTGTCATCCTATTTCCTTAATTCTTTCCTTGTCTTTGATTTCTTTCCTTTCCTTTCCTTATTTCCTTGCTCACTTCTTTCTTTCTCTGTTAGGTTTATTTGTTTATCTCTTTATTTGTTTATGTTATTTATATCTTCCTTTCTTTCATTATTGTTTGTGTTGCTCCTTTTTTCTTTTTCTTTCTTTCTTTAGACCCTTTTTCTTTATTTGTTTCTCTCTTTCCTTTATTCTTTCTTTGTTTCCATTTGCCTTTCTTTCATCACTTGTTTCTCTCTTTTTTTCTTTTCTTTCTTCGTTTTTCAGTTCCTTCCTTTGTTTTATCATTTGTTTCCTTCCCTTTTATTCATCGTTTCTCCTTTCATTTGTGCCACTATTTGGTTCCCCTTTTCTCTCATTTAACCCATTGTTACTCTCTTCCTTCATTTCGTCTTTTTTTCATTCTTTCTTTGTTTCTCCTTTCATTTATTTCTTAGCCGTTTTCTCTTTACTTTCATCTTTTTTCTCTCTTTTCTTTTTTTAAAATTTGTTTCTACCTTCTTTTCTCCCTTTACTTCACTCTCTTATCTTTCTCCCTTCTTTTCTCCCTTTACTTCACTCTCCTATCTTTCTCCCTTCTTTTCTCCCTTTACTTCACTCTCTTATCTTTCTTCCTTCTTTTCTCCCTTTACTTCACTCTCCTATCTTTCTCCCTTCTTTTCTCCCTTTACTTCACTCTCCTATCTTTCTCCCTCTCTTTATCCCTTTACTTCACTCTCCTATCTTTCTCCCTTCTTTTCTCCCTTTACTTCACTCTCCTATCTTTCTACCTTCTTTTCTCCCTTTACTTCACTCTCCTATCTTTCTCCCTTCTTTTCTCCCTTTACTTCACTCTCCTATCTTTCTACCTTCTTTTCTCCCTTTACTTCACTCTCCTATCTTTCTCCCTTCTTTTCTCCCTTTACTTCACTCTCCTATCTTCTCCCTTCTTTTCTCCCTTTACTTCACTCTCCTATCTTTCTTCCTTCTTTTCTCCTTTACTTCACTCTCCTATCTTTCTCCCTTCTTTTCTCCCTTTACTTCACTCTCCTATCTTTCTCCCTTCTTTTCTCCCTTTACTTCACTCTCCTATCTTTCTTCCTTCTTTTCTCCCTTTACTTCACTCTCCTATCTTTCTCCCTTCTTTTCTCCCTTTACTTCACTCTCCTATCTTTCTCCCTTCTTTTCTCCCTTTACTTCACTCTCCTATCTTTCTCCCTTCTTTTCTCCCTTTACTTCACTCTCCTATCTTTCTCCCTTCTTTTCTCCCTTTACTTCACTCTCCTATCTTTCTCCCTTCTTTTCTCCCTTTACTTCACTCTCCTATCTTTCTCCCTTCTTTTCTCCCTTTACTTCACTCTCCTATCTTTCTTCCTTCTTTTCTCCCTTTACTTCACTCTCCTATCTTTCTCCCTTCTTTTCTCCCTTTACTTCACTCTCCTATCTTTCTCCCTTCTTTTTCTCCCTTTACTTCACTCTCCTATCTTTCTCCCTTCTTTTTCTCCCTTTACTTCACTCTCCTATCTTTTCTCCCTTCTTTTCTCCCTTTACTTCACTCTCCTATCTTTCTTCCTTCTTTTCTCCCTTTACTTCACTCTCCTATCTTTCTTTCCTTCCTTCCTTCTGTTTCGTGGTTTGTTTCTCCCTTTCCATCCTTCCTTCTTGTCTTTCTTATTGTCTTGAATATTTCTTCTTTTTTTGACTTTTTGTTTTTCCGTAATCTCTCTCTCTCTCTCTCTCTCTCTCTCTCCTCTCTCTCTCTCTCTCTCTGACATCAACTCTTTCTGACATCAACTCTCTCACTGACATCAACTCTCTCTCTCTCTCTCTCTCTCTCTCTCTCTCTCTCTCTCTCTCTCTCTCTCTCTCTGTGACATCCTCTCTCTCTCTCTCTCTCTCTCTCTCTCTGACATCAAATATATATATATATATATATCTCTGACAACTCTCTCTCTCTGACATCAACTCTCCTCTCTCTCTCTTCTTCTCTCTCTCTCCTCTCTCTCTCTCTCTCTCTCTCTCCTCCTCTCTCTCCTCCTCTCTCTCTCTCTCTCTCTTCTCCTCTCTGACATCAAGTATCTCGCTCTC
>CM031608.1:90872157-90884657 GCA_018398815.1 Conus ventricosus | reverse complement strand
AGCGAGCAGAGGCAGCTGGCCCCGGACATGAGTCCGCACGTGCTGGAGACCTGGAGCTGGAGGGGCCGGAGCCGGCGCTGGTCCTTCTCCTGGCCTCCGTGTACACCACGCGCGTGGACATGCTGAGGCACGACTTTGAGAACAGGATGGAGGGCGTGAGCTCTGGGGAGATTGCCGGGGGGTCCGCTTTCTGGCTGAAGAGCGTGGTGGACGCCATGAGGACAACGGAGGAGAGGGGTTTAGGCTGCTGGTGCCTGAAAGGGTGTTCTCCCCTGACACGTGGAGCGAGGTTTATGGTGAGTGTTCTCCCCTGACACGTGGAGCGAGGTTTATGGTGAGTGTTCTCCCCTGACACGTGGAGCGAGGTTTATGGTGAGTGTTCTCCCCTGACACGTGGAGCGAGGTTTATGGTGAGAAGAGAAATGTTGTTGATTCGTGTTGGGTGGTCAGGTAGGGAACGTGTTATTGGTGAGTGAAGCATTGGTATGCACCGCGAAATTGCTTTGCTCGCAAATGTATTGAACTGAAACTGACGTGGTTTACAATTGGTTTAGGCCAAGCGGTGGTGATTTGATTGCTTGAATACTTTGTTATTTTATTAAATTTTACCTTTTGGGGAGGGGGGGGGGGTGTAGGTGTTCGAATCATCGATCAACAAAGTCATACATTCTTGGTGGAAATGAAGTTAAAATCAACTGAGCGATGAGTATGCAAGGTAAACTAAGGATAACTTTAAAAACCACACGGTGAAGAATATTTACAACTGCTGGAGAGAAACATTGGGGGAAGAAGGGATTAAGTGGAGCCGGGGAGGAGGGTTGTAGTGTACCATACATTAATATAGTCATTTTATAAAGTGTAGCATACATAAATGTAGCCATTTACATAAAGTGTAGCATACATAATGTAGCCATTTACATAAAGTGTAGCTACATAAATGTAGCCATTTACATAAAGTGTAGCATACATTAATATAGCCATTTACATAAAGTGTACCAAAACATTAATATAGCCATTACATAAAGTGTACCATACATTAGTATAGCCTTTATAAATAAAGTGTAGCATAAATGAAAAAATAGCGATTTACATAAAGTGCGTGTTTTCTTAACGGTTCAACATCTTGCAGCAGCGATTTACTCGTGTTTTTTAATATTTTTTACATACAATATATACTATGTGACAGTGTGCTGATGTGGGAACGATTAAAGGCAAAACACTGGGTATGGAGTGCTGTCCCCGGGGGGCCCACACAAAAGTTTGGTTTGTTCTTGCAGTGAGCGATGAACAAACGCATGTCAGGTTACTGCAATGTCAGTGACGGCGCCATGATGAGTTGGACCGTTATGAGCATGAGGCTGTAGCTTAACGTGTATGTGTGTTGGTTGGTACGCAAATGTGTCGCAGGTTTTTCTTTCTGTGCATTTTGCAGTGTTTTCATAGTTTTCTGATATGATGACGCAGAGTACACATTTTGTCGTCCCTTTCACCAACGCATTCACAAAAAGACAAACAAAATGAAAGAGAAAATATGGTTATGTTCTTTCTCTTTTCACAGAACTCACCCCTCCCTGATGTTATGCTTCTTTTCTTTTCACAGAACTCACTCCTCGCTTGTGGTTATGCTTCTTTTCTTTTCACAGAACTCACTCCTCCCTGGTGGGGCCTTCGTGGTTGACTGGACTGTGAACAAGACGGGGGGAAAAGATGGAAACATTAGTTGCATGTTTAAACATAACTGTCCTGTTGAACAGTGATTCTCTTAAACACAGCAAAGCATCTCTGTGGAATATTTGACATTGACTAAGAAATCTTCCTTCTGAATGCTGAGTGATGTTAGTGACAATGTCTGTCTCTGGTATGTTCCAGACCAGCTGGCCTATGAAGGACGTGGTCGCGTTTATGATGCTGAAGGTATTTCTCCCTATATCGTTTTGTAATGCAGTTGTTAATGATTGTTGATGTGCTAAACTGTCAACACATTCATAGATTTTTTTGATATATCTGCTAGTTTTATATTAAGTAATTTTTCCCCAATATTTTTTTGTGTCTAATATGATGTGTAGTTTGTTGCACTTTCAACACAATTCAGAACTATAAAAACGTGTTGTCCAATTTGAACTAATGATAGACTTCATTCATGGTTCAATGTCAATGCGTTCCATATTCAGTTAAATCGTTGGCACCCACAGATTCATATTTTCCCATTGGGTCCTTCAAATGAGTTCCTAATTGAACAATTTAAAATGAGTTACTTACTGAAAACAATTTTAAAGGAGTTCCTAATTGAACAATTTTAAATGATTACTTACTGAACAATTATAAAGGAGTTCCTAATTGAACAATTTCAAATGAGTTCCTAATTGAACAATTTTAAATGAGTTACTTACTGAACAATTTTAAAGGAGTTCCTAATTGAACAATTTTAATTCAGTTCCTAATTGAACAATTTAAATGAGTTACTTACTGAACAATTTTAAATGAGTTCCTAATTGAACAATTTTAAATGAGTTACTTACTGAACAATTTTAAAGGAGTTCCTAATTGAACAATTTTAAATGAGTTCCTAATTGAAACAATTTTAATGAGTTCCTAATTGAACAATTTTAAATGAGTTCCTAATTGAACAATTTTAAATGGGTTACTTACTGAACAATTTTAAAGGCGTTCCTAATTGAACAATTTTAAATGAGTTCCTAATTGAACAATTTTAAATGAGTTCCTAATTGAACAATTTTAATTGAGTTACTAATTGAACAATTTCAAATGAGTTCCTAGTTGAACACTTTTAAATGAGTTGCTAATTGAACAATTTTAAATGAGTTCCTAATTGAACAATTTTTAAATGAGTTACTAATGAACAATTTTAAATGAGTTCCTAATTGAACAATTTTAAATGAGTTCCTAATTGAACAATTTTAAATGAGTTCCTAATTGAACAATTTTAATTGAGTTCCAAATTTGAACAATTTTAAATGAGTTCCAAAATTGAACAATTTTCTCAGCACAGGGGATGAAAGATGACTTACACATGTGGAGTACGGAGTTTTGGAATGTTTGAATGTTCTGCCTCATAATTTTTAGAAGTGAAATATGACATTGTTACATGCTTTGAGGACACAAGTTAAAGATTCGTGGTAGGGGCAAATACTGTGCTGTGTGCTTCATACTAGCTGTACTGCTGGCTAGTACACTGTACAATACAGTACAATCTCATCTGTATTAGAGGAGAACTTTGTGCCATAACGGGCACAGACCAGTTACAACCTGAGAGCGTGGAAAAGAAATCTGGATGTAAGATCACAGTCGATGTGAACGGAAGTGGAGCACAGATAAGATGGGGTTGAAGGATCTGTGTTTTTTTAGGTTTTCTCCACAAGATCTGATGTACGCTGATCTTGAATGACATATACCTGTGTGCCAACCAAAGACACGGTGCGGCTTCTATAAGTGTCAGAATGCGAGACAAATAAAGCCTCCAGATGAAGGACCCTAACATGTGCTATGTTGATGATGTGCATAATGCATGCTGTTACTGGACGATCTTGGGCGCTTTGAGTTGCCTTTCTTTCAATGACGAAGGCAGATTTAAAAGCTTGAGTTGTCTTTCTTTCAATGACGAAGGCAGATTTAAAAGCTTGAGTTACCTTTCTTTCAGTGACGAAGGCAGATTTAAAAGCTTGAGTTGCCTTTCTTCACTGACGAAGGCAGATTAAAAGCTTGAGTTGCCTTTCTTTCACTGACGAAGGCAGATTTAAAAGCTTGAGTTGCCTTTCTTTCACTGACGAAGGCAGATTTAAAAGCTTGAGTTGCCTTTCTTTCAATGACGAAGGCAGATTTAAAAGCTTGAGTTGCCTTTCTTTCAATGACGAAGGCAGATTTAAAAGCTTGAGTTGCCTTTCTTTCAATGACGAAGGCAGATTTAAAAGCTTGAGTTGCCTTTCTTTCAATGACGAAGGCAGATTTAAAAGCTTGAGTTGCCTTTCTTTCAATGACGAAGGCAGATTTAAAAGCTTGAGTTGCCTTTCTTTCATGAATGACGAAGGCAGATTTAAAAGCTTGAGTTGCCTTTCTTTCAATGACGAAGGCAGATTTAAAAGCTTGAGTTTTCTTTCTTTCAATGACGAAGGCAGATTTAAAAGCTTGAGTTGCCTTTCTTTCAATGACGAAGGCAGATTTAAAGCTTGAGTTACCTTTCTTTCAATGACGAAGGCAGATTTAAAAGCTTGAGTTACCTTTCTTCCAATGACGAAGGCAGATATAAAAGCTTGAATTGTCTTTCTTTCAATGACGAAGGCAGATTAAAAGCTTGAGTTAGCTTTCTTTCAGCGACGAAGGCAGATTTAAAAGCTTGAGTTGCCTTTCTTTCAATGACGAAGGCAGATTTAAAAGCTTGAGTTGCCTTTCTTTCAATGACGAAGGCAGATTTAAAAGCTTGAGTTGTCTTTCTTTCAATGACGAAGGCAGATTTAAAAGGTTGAGTTGCCATTGTTTCACTGACGAAGGCAGATTTAAAAGCTTGAGTTGCCTTGCTTTCAATGACGAAGGCAGATTTAAAAGCTTGAGTTACCTTTCTTTCACTCACGAAGGCAGATTTAAAAGCTTGAGTTGTCTTTCTTTCAATGACGAAGGCAGATTTAAAAGCTTTGAGTTGCCTTTCTTTCAATGACGAAGGCAGATTTAAAAAGCTTGAGTTGCCTTTTTTCAATGATGAAGGCAGATTTAAAAGCTTGAGTTGCCTTTCCCTTTTAATGACGAAGGAATATTTAAAAGTTTGAGTTACCTTTCTTTCACTGACGAAGGCAGATTTAAAAGCTTGAGTTGTCTTTCTTTCAATGACGAAGGCAGATTTAAAAGCTTTGAGTTGCCTTTCTTTCAATGAAGAAGGCAGATTTAAAAGCTTGAGTTGCCTTTTTTCAATGACGAAGGCAGATTTAAAAGCTTGAGTTGCCTTTCTTTCAATGACGAAGGCAGATTTAAAAGCTTGAGTTGTCTTTCTTTCAATGACGAAGGCAGATTTAAAAGCTTGAGTTGCCTTTCTTTCAATGACGAAGGCAGATTTAAAAGCTTGAGTGGCCTTTCTTTCAATGACGAAGGCAGATTTAAAAGCTTGAGTTGCCTTTCTTTCAATGACGAAGGCAGATTTAAAAGCTTGAATTGCTTTCTTTCAATGACGAAGGCAGATTTAAAAGCTTGAGTTACCTTTCTTTCCATGACAAAGGCAGATTTAAAAGCTTGAGTTGCCTTTCTTTCAATGACGAAGGCAGATTTAAAAGCTTGAGTTACCTTTCTTTCAGTGACGAAGGAGATTTAAAAGCTTGAGTTTGCCTTTCTTTCAATGACGAAGGCAGATTTAAAAGCTTGAGTTGTCTTTCTTTCAATGACGAGGCAGATTTTAAAAGCTTGAGTTGTCTTTCTTTCAATGACGAAGGCAGATTTAAAAGCTTGAGTTTTCCTTTCTTTCAATGACGAAGGCAGATTTAAAAGCTTGAGTTGCCTTTCTTTCAATGACGAAGGCAGATTTAAAAGCTTGAGTTGCCTTTCTTTCAAAGACGAAGGCAGATTTAAAAGCTTGAGTTGCCTTTCTTTCAATGACGAAGGCAGATTTAAAAGCTTGAGTTGTCTTTCTGTCAATGACGATGGCAGATATAGAAGCTTGAGTTGCCTTTTTTTCAATGACGAAGGCAGATTTTAAAAGCTTCAGTTGCCTTCTTTCAATGACGAAGGCAGATTTAAAAGCTTGAGTTGGATTTCTTTCAATGACGAAGGCAGATTTAAAAACTTGAGTTACCTTTCTTTCAGTTGACGAAGGCAGATTTAAAAGCTCGAGTTGGATTTCTTTCAATGACGAAGGCAGATTTAAAAGCTTGAGTTGCCTTTCTTTCAATGACGAAGGCAGATTTAAAAGCTTGAGTTGCCTTTCTTTCAATGACGAAGGCAGATTTAAAAGCTTGAGTTGCTTTCTTTCAATGACGAAGGCAGATTTAAAAGCTTGAGTTACCTTTCTTTCAACGACGAAGGCATATTTAAAAGCTTGAGTTGCCTTTCTTTTAATGAGGAAGGCAGATTTTTAAAAACTTGAGTTGTCTTTTTGTCAATGACGAAGGCAGATTTAAAAGCTTCATGTTTGTGTGGGTTGGAAAGGAAGAAAACTAGTTTAGATACTGAGTAATTCCAGCAAGCTAACACGAAACTAGTGACTCTCTCTCTCTCTCTCTCTCTCTCTCTCTCTCTCTCTCTCTCTCTCTCTCTCTCTCTCTTCTCTCTCTCTTCTCTTCTTCTTCTGTCTGTCTTTCTCTCTCTCTCTCTCTCTCCTCTCTCTCTCTCTCTCTCTCTCTCTCTCTCTCTCTCTCTCTCTCTCGCTCTCTCTCTCTCCTCGTCTGAGTGTCAGTGCTTGTTTGTCTATGTCAGTATCTGAGTCTGCGTGTGTGTTTGGGAGATAAAAAGATACAGAGATACGTTTGGTCAACCCATCGTTTTTCTTCTCCTACCCCACCCCGATCGCATTCCCCACCCACCCTCACCCTCTTGGCAATGTACGCAGTGCCTTCAACATTTCCACAGTTTACATCGAAATCATTACAATCGATCGTACAGATCTCCCTGAAAAATACAGCAACCACATCAGCATTATCACATAAGGTTAATCGATCAGTGTACAACATGGATGAAGATAGACCTATAAACCACAAAGCTGATCAAAAAGCAAGTGAAAACTGCAGTGATGTGAGAAACGCTTGCATAATATTATGCAACATCACTCGGTCAGCGTGTTCTAGTGTTAGACCGTTTAAACACCAACAGGTTTCACATTGTCTGTTTTTTTGGCGCCAATGTGGTCTTCATTGGAAGAGGGGCTCGACAGCCTTGATCCACGCCAAGGTGATGCAGAAGTTAGTGGCCCCTTTGCTTAAGAAGAAACTCTTTACACAGATAACTTCTCAAGGAAAGAGAGCTTCTTTGGCTGGCATTTGTAGAACATTCAGGGTGTTTTGTAATTAAGTTCACGTTGCTCTCTGACGGACAAAAACGCACCACAGAGAGATGCAGTTTGAAGGTGAGAGTCAAACGTAGAGGGGGGTAGGGTCCCTAAACTCAGGTATTGCCCAGATCTGTGTGTATGTCTTCCTCCGTTGTCCTTTATTCATTGGTTGCATCGTTTGACCCAATGTTGACGTTGTTGATGACAACAGACACACAGACTTTATTCGTTGGCTGCATCGTTTGACCCAGTGTGTTGACGCTGTGACGGCAACAGACGCACAGACTTTTATTCGTTGGCTGCATCGTTTGACCCAGTGTTGAAGTTGTTGACGGCAACAGACACACAGACTTTACTCGTTGGCTGCATCGTTTTGACCCAGTGTTGACGTTGTTGACGGCAACAGACACACAGACTTTATTCGTTGGCGGCATCGTTTGACCCAGTGTTGACGTTGTTGATGGCAACAGACACACAGACTTTATTCGTTGGCGGCATCGTTTGACCCAGTGTTGACGTTGTTGATGGTAGACACACAGACTTTATTCGTTGACTGCATCGTTTGACCCAGTGTTGACGTTGTTGATGGCAACAGACACACAGACTTTATTCGTTGGCTGCATCGTTTGACCCAGTGTTGACGTTGTTGATGGCAACAGACACACAGACTCTATTCGTTGGCTGTATCGTTTGACCCAGTGTTGACGTTGTTGATGGCAGACACACAGACTTTATTCGTTGGCTGCATCGTTTGACCCAGTATTGACGTTGTTGATGGCAGACACACAGACTTTATTCGTTGGCTGCATCGTTTGACCCAGTGTTGACGTTGTTGATGACAACAGACACACAGACTTTATTGGTTGGCTGCATCGTTTGACGCAGTGTTGACGTTGTTGATGGCAGACACACAGACTTTATTCGTTGGCTGCATCGTTTGACCAGTGTTGACGTTGTTGATGGCAGACACACAGACTTTATTCGTTGGCTGTATCGTTTGACCCAGTGTTGACGTTGTTGATGGCAGACACACAGAGCGAAGGAGGAGAATCTGGGGGGACCCTCCTTCCAGACTTCGAAGACAACGAGCGATTTAGCACCAGAGAGGCCGAGAACCTCTGCCCGCGAGGACTACTTGAGGAACACCGACAGCAGGCCATCCAGCGAAGACGCATCCTGGAGTATGTTTATGGCAGTGACCAGGGCCATGAAATTCCCATGTTCTTGGAAATCATGCACCTTGAGTTCCAGAACACCGGCAAGTTCTTTTGATAGGATGAGTGAGAAAAGCAGACAGACAGACAGACAGACGGTGTGTGAAAGAGAAATATCAACATCTGGCAAAATCTGTTGGATGTCGTGCAATTGTTGATGCTGTCTCTATGTCTCTCTGCCTCTGTCTCTCTGCCTCTCTCTCTCTCTCTCTCTCTCTCTCTCTTCTCTCTCTCTCCTCTCTCTCTCTCTCTCTCTCTCTCTCTCGGGAGTGCAACAAAGATGGCGATGTGTCAACACCTGAGTTATTTTTGCTCCGCCTTCAAAGCAGTGTACAAGCGACTCTGGTGTCAAGTGTGAGACAGTTTCGGTACGGTGACATTCGTTTAGATACCGTGAAGACGAGGATATGCCGAAATGATAGACTTGGAGCTGTGGAGAAGCAGAATTGGTGTTTTTGTCAGGTCAGTGAGCAGAGCGAAGAAAGTAAACAAAGTCCGCCATGTAAACGAAAACGAGGCTGTCATAACAGTGGCGGATGTGTTGTGTTCCTTCACCGGTGTTGCTGTTTGTGCTCTCCTTCCTGAACTGTTTGTCAGCAAATGCTCAGGTTGTGACTAGTCAAGATGTTTTTCACACACAGTCCTCAGAAGTGTTTGCAAACTGCCTTTCAAGCGTGACGACCGTATGTGAGAATGGAGAGTGCAGTGTTGATAGCCCTACACACTGTGCCACACACATGCCGCCAGTGCACAGTCATTGGCGTGGCTTCATTGTGTGTTCTGTTATGTCACGTTATCACTGCGTCGTTTGCTGTTATCACACGATATAGAATCGAATCCCGGGCCCACTGATCATGATCATGGCACGACAAAGAGCGACAAGTTGGCTACCTCTGGCGATTCCACACAACCCACGTGTGACTCACACATCTCAAACGATGCGGTGCAACAAATCCTTCACGCTATAGAGAGGCAGGGACAGCAGCACAGCCAGGAATTAAGCATGATTCGAGGTGATCTGTCTGCCATCAAGTCTGAGCTGGAAACGGTGAATGTGAAATGTGACGAAATCAATGACGTTGCAATAGGCTGGAAGAAAACAACACATATCTGTCAAACACTGTCTCCCAGATAAATGATGACGTCACAGAACTGTACTCGGCCACACGTAAACAGAAAGAAGAGACACAGGTGCTATCAGAGTCTGTTGAAAATTTTCGAACCGAAATCAGTCACATGAATGCTAAAATAGACCGCTTGGAAGAATTTTCCCGCAGGGATAATCTCCGACTGTTTGGAATCCTCAACAGGCGCCGAGAGAAAGCTATGATGAGTGTGCTGCAGCTGTTGTGCATGCATTGAATAGCGTTGATGGCCAAAGAAATGGTCTGAAGACGATATTGTCAGAGCCCATCGGATAGGACAAGGTGATCCAAACCCATGATCATCAAACTCAGAAACTGGAGGGACAAGATGGAACTGTTAAAGAATAAAGACTGTCGTGATCAGCTGCAGGCCCCAAGGTGTCTGGATCGCAAACGATCTTACCAGACGTCAGGCAGCCATGGTTTCACAGGCAAAAGGGATGGACTCTCTGCTTATTTTGTGCGAGGTGTAATGACGATCGGACCCAACAACTCTCAGAACGATGAGGCACCAGGCAAGGGTCAGGCACAGATGATAGACACACACCCATCACAAACAACCCCACACCAGACCGGGATGGAAGGAAAACCACCAGGGGAGAGAGGGTAACGACCCCCAACGTAATTTACATACTTCTAAATTGCAACAATCTAAAATATTCTTCAGATTAACCAAGACAGATGAACTAATAGCAGAAATTGAAACGAGTTTAAGTGAGGAGACTCAGTTAAAAACAATTAACGATTCTCCATTGCCTATGCGTGAAATCCTGGGGCTTAATGCTGCTCTACGGACAATAAGGGGTGAACTAGAAAACAATTTGGCAAAACTTGGTGAGCTGGATAGAGAGATAGAAGAATAAAAAAATAAACTGGCTGATGCAGACGATAACAATTTAGGGCGAGAAGAAAAGGCTAGAATACAGCAGAAAATACAGATTTAAGGTGCAAAGGAAAGCTAGGTTAGAAGTGCTGTCTACTAACAGAACGCAGCTAGCATCACAAACAAGCAGAGTTAGAGAAACTATAAACAGAATACTTCATGAAAACACTACGCTAGCTGAAAGAATAAGGACTCTGTTCAGAGAACAGGGGATTACAGTAGTTAGCATATTAACAGCTGTTGGGTTTGCTATCTCTACACTCGTTTATGCTTTAACAGGTGGTGCGCCAACAGGGCCAGTAGCTCCTCCAACGCCTCAGCCTGGTAAAAGTTGGATTAGAAAACAATTGCATCATCTAGCAAACCTATTAAAGAAGTTAGCTGCCAAAGCGCTTGATGCTCTGCCTGGCATAATAGGCAGTGTTGTTAGTTGGGTTTTGTCTACTATAGGCAAAGTTGCTGGTTATATGGCTGACCATTGTGGACGTTAGGAGTGCTAGCTGCTGGATTAATGTTTAGTGAAATAAAGTATGGCTAATCCAGTAAAAGTTAAAAATACAACAAGGGCTGTCTTTTCACTAGTATGACTGTCAGTGTGAGGCACATTAACAGGTGGAGTGCTTTCTGGGCTGCTTTCTGGCTGTGGGGCGCTTATAACTGGATCGCTTTCTTCAGGGCTAGGTACTTTCTTTAAATGGATGAGTGGGCCTTGTGTTTAAACCTTGATTGTGCCCTAAGTTTTGATCATCTCCAGCTATGAGGATTTCATTGTTATAATTCTGTATCATACCAATCTGTAGTCTAAGGTCAGAGGGTAGCATGTATAATCCATGGCCTACAACAAAGTCAACCTTTGACCTAGCATGTGCAAGAACGTCTTGATACCTTTGTATGCTGGCAGGCAAATCGACAGCAGAGTTAATAGCATCTTCTAAATTGGCTAGAAATTGTTTTCTAGCATCAAAGCCTGTAGATTGATCAACTATGCTAGACTTAGTCTGTGCTTGTGCTCCTAATAGACACCAAACGTATGTCCGTATGGAGTCATTAAGCCTTTGCACTCCTGGCATTGTTAGGCCTTTACTTTCATCTAAAATAAATGTTGTCCAAGCATCAGGATGTTTTTGTTCTATGGATCCCAATCGAACTTGTTTGTTTGGTTGAAAAGAGGTGTGGCAAGGCCAGTAGTCATAATTATATTCTCTTTTTGCACCCCACAAATACAATGTGCCTAACCCATGATTGCGGTCTAACTTTTGTCTAAAATCAGTTGAAGGATTAATGTTAAATTCATTGCAAATTCTTTCATATGCATTAGTGTCCATTGGCTTTTAAATGGATTAAACGCGTTGTCGCTTGGAAGGGGCACTTGTAGTTCAGTTAGTATTCGTCTGTACTGGTAATAAACATGAAAGTTATATACTGACCTTACCAAAAGATTGGGATGGTTTAAATGGTTTGCATATGAAACACCACAGCCAGTAGTTGCGCAGTAAATGACAAAATTTAACTGATTCTGGAAAAACGCCATAGGGCGGAATGACCATGCTGATGGCACTCTATCACTCTTTATTGGCGGATTTAAATATTTAGTTAGTGGGTTTACAAGCCTGACTTGAAAGCCATATGATTCGTCTACTGCAATGGTTAAATTGCTGAAGTCCAAAGATTTGGGGTTATAAAACGCTCCTACATCGTAAGTAGCACTTTCGTTATATTTAAATGGTTCCATTTTTAAATTAGTTTTTTAAATAGTTATAAAAAAGATGTACATCAATATAACCAAGCAAAACGAGCGTGTGTTCTTAACGCACCCAATTGCCAATTGGCGTGGGAGTTGTAGGATTGCCCTTAAAGAAATTGGCTTTAAAGTTATGTGGGTTAACATATCTGAAGGAGCTCAAAATAACTGGATTAATATTAGTAACGAGGCAGGCAATCAAATAAGTCATATACAAATACCAGAAGGTTATTACAACTTTTGTTCTTTAAAAGAAGTACTTAGCGAAGTTGGCATATTGTTAAAAATTAACGAAGCAAACCTAAGAATTACTATACATTTCCCACTAGAAGAAAGAAGAGAGTACACTTTCCCTAAAGGCCTGGCTAAAATCTTGGACTTCCACAATAGTGACAGATCTTATAAATTTAGTACAAAAGAAGATGCTTATCAATTTGAAGGTAATAAACCTGATGATTTTCTCGTAAACCCAATTTTGTATGTCAATTTACAACAGTTGAAAACAAATGCTAATTTGTTTAATGGCTATCCATCT
>CM031608.1:90863549-90871157 GCA_018398815.1 Conus ventricosus | reverse complement strand
TCTGTGTCTTAACCCGGTGATGTCGATGAGAAGGATAGCGCACAGCCCAAACACCTACAGCTGCTTACAATCTATTCAATATCATCATCGTCAATCAACTAGAAAGCTATAACTTACTACACATTCATAGAACGAAACATCAATCATTGGAATCAATGAATAAAACATCTCTCTTTCCTAAAACTTCACAAAATCATTTACTAAAACATCATAACTAACCCGGTATAAATAGATTTCTACTTTACCTGGCCAGGTGATCTTAACTATTCACGAATCACTGTCTTTTCTTTTCTTTTTTTTCTTTTCACTGTCACTTTCACAACACGACACAACTGCTGGCACTGGTGTTGGTCTAGTTGCACCGGTCAAGCTGGACGCTGGCGTTGGTCAGGTTGGACTTGCCGAGAAAGTGGCGCTGGCCAAGTATGAGGTCGAACCCCAGTGAGGAATAGAACAGTGACTATCAACATCGATCTGTTCTCCTTTCTTTCTTCCTGCATTAACGCATTGCACTCTCTCTCTCTCTCTTCTAGTCTGCTCTTATCAAATGGACATGGTTGCTTTTCTTTTCTTTTTTTCTTTTCTTTCTTTTCTTCTTCATTAATTAGCAACTCTCTCTCTCTCCATATCTCTCCTCAGTCCTTCCTCTGCAGACTATCTCATGCTAATCTCTCAACTTGGTTCTCTTCTCTCCTCCCCTCATCTCCCTGCTTTTCTCTCAAGCAGACCTAGAACCTCTCCCTCTCTCTGTTTCTCTGTTCGTTCTCCCCCCTCGTTCTCCCTGTTCGTTCTCATCTCCCTGCCTTCCTGTAGGCGAGAGCCTACTTCCCCGAACTTCTCCCTCTCTCTCTCCCTGTCTGTTCGTTTTCCTCCTTTTCCTCTCTCTCCCTCACGCATTCCTTTATTCGTTCCGATCTGTCCAAAAAGGGCGAGTACCATTGGTCAGTATTTTTACCGCCCTGACACCGAAGTTAGCTCCCTCTAATTCCATTGGATATTCAAATCATGACAGTCACACCGACACGCCTTACTCTCTGTGGTGGTCAATTGGTCATCTAATTGATTAGCTAGATTTCACCCCCACCACACACTACCTTCCCCCCTTTCCTACTTAGCTGGCGCCGTGTGGCTTAAGTCGTGGACACTGGTCAGTGTAAATTGGCCAGCTGAGTCTGGGTGGGCGCCACGACGTCTGATTAACAATGACGCTGGTTCCACAAAGTGGCCAGATGAGTCTGAGCCCGGCGCTACGACTCGTCTCGCTAGACATCGAGGCGTCGGTCAAAACGGCTTAGTCAGTCTGGGTGGATCGTACCGTCTCCATGAAGCCTCTCCACTAAGCTTAATTGGACGGATCCGAACCATGGGCCCGGTCTACGTGACGCCTAGAATGTTTGCGTTAGAGCTTAAGTCCAACTGGCTGGTGGCGATTGACCACGAATTTGGTTGGGGTTATTTTTGACCGTGACAGTCTGTTGTCATCAACAACGTCAACATTGGTCAAACGATGCCGCCAACGAATGAAGTCTGTGTGTCTGTTGCCATCAACAACGTCAGCACTGGGTCAAACGATGCCGCCAACGAATAAATTCTGTGTGTCTGTTGTCATCAACAACGTCAGCACTGGGTCAAACGATGCAGCCAACGAATAAAGTCTGTGTGTCTGTTGCCATCAACAACGTCAACACTGGTCAAACGATGCAGCCTACGAATAAAGTCTGTGTGTCTGTTGTCAACAACGTCAACATGGGTCAAACGATGCCGCCAACGAATAAAGTCTGTGTGTCTGTTGCCGTCAACAACGTCAACACTGGGTCAAACGATCCAGCCAACGAGTAAAGTCTGTGTGTCTGTTGCCGGTCAACAGCTTCAACACTGGGTCAAACGATGCAGCCAACGAATAAAGTCTGTGTGTCTGTTGCCGTCAACAGCGTCAACACTGGGTCAAACGATGCAGCCAACGAATAAAGTCTGTGTGTCTGTTGTCATCAACAACGTCAACATTGGGTCAAACGATGCAACCAATGAATAAAGGACAACGGAGGAAGACATACACACAGATCTGGGCAATACCTGAGTTTAGGGATCCTACCCCCCTCTACGTTTGACTCTCACCTTCAAACTGCATCTCTCTGTGGTGCGTGTTTTGTCCGTCAGAGATCAACGTGAACTTAATTACAAAACACCCTGAATGTTCTACAAATGCCAGCCAAAGAAGCTCTCTTTCCTTGAGAAGTTATCTGTGTAAAGAGTTTCTTCTAAACAAAGGGGCCACTAACTTCTGCATCACTTTGGCGTGGATCAAGGCTGTTGAGTCCTCTTCACAATGAAGACCACATTGGCGCCAAATAAGACAATGTGTAACCTGTTGGTGTTTAAACGGTCTAACACTAGAACACGCTGACCGAGTGATGTGCATAATATTATGCAAGCGTTTCTCACATCAGCTGCAGTTTTCACTTGCTTTTTGATCAGCTTTGGGTTTATAGGTCTATCTTCATCCATGTTGTACACTGATCGATTAACCTTATGTGATAATGCTGATGTGGTTGCTGTATGTTTCAGGAGATCTGTACGATCGATTGTAATGATTTCGATGTAAACTGTGGAAATGTTGAAGGCACTGCGTACATTGCCAAGAGGGGTGAGGGTGGGTGGGGAATGGCGGTCGGGTGGGGTGGGGTAGGAAGAAGAAAACGATGGGTTGACCAAACGTATCTCTGTATCTTTTTATCTACCACACACACGCAGACTCAGATACTGACATAGACAAACAAACACTGACACTCAGACACACACAGAGAGAGAGAGAGAGAGAGAGAGAGAGAGAGAGAGAGAAGAGAGAGAGAGAGAGAGAAAGAGAGAGTGTCACTAGTTTCTGTGTTACCTTGCTGGCATCACTCGGTATCTAAACTAGTTTCTTCCTTTCCAACCCACACAAATATTAAGCTTTTAAATCTGCCTTCATCATTGAAAGAAAGACAACTCAAGCTTTTAAATCTGCCTTCGTCATTGAAAGAAAGACAACTCAAGCTTTTAAATCTGCCTTCGTCATTGAAAGAAAGGCAACTCAAGCTTTTAAATCTGCCTTCGCATTGAAAGAAAGACAACTCAAGCTTTTAAATCTGCCTTCGTCATTGAAGAAAGACAACTCAAAGTGCCCAAGGTCGTCAGTACAACAGGCATCATTCACATCAGCAACATAGCACATGTTGGGGTCTTTCCTCTGGGAGGTTTTATTTGTCTCGCATTCTGACACTTCATAGAAGGCCGCACCGTGTCTTTGGTTGGCACACAGGTATATGTCATTCAAGATCAGCGTACATCAGATCTTTGGAGAAAAACCTTAAAAAAAAAACCCAGATCCTTCAACCCCATCTTATCTGTGCTCCACTTCCGTCCACATCGACTGTGATTTTACATCCAGATTTCTTTTCCATGCTCTCACGTTGTAACTGGTCTGTGCCCGTTATGGCACAAAGTTCGCCTTTAATACAGATGAGATTGTATTGTATTGTACAGTGTACTAGCCAGCAGTACAGCTAGTATGAGCACACAGCACAGTATTTGCCCCTACCACGAATCTTCTCTTGTGTCCTCAAAGCTTGTAACAATGTCATATTTCACTTCTGAAAATAATGAGGCAGAACATACAACATACTAAAACACCGTACTCCACATGTGCAAGTCATCTTTCTTAGTGCAGAGCGAGTACGGATCGCCTGTGCTGAGAAATTGTTCAATTAGGAACTCATTTAAAATTGTTCAATAAGGAACTCATTTAAAATTGTTCAATTAGGAACTCATTTAAAATTGTTCAATTAGGAACTCATTAAAAATTGTTCAATTAGGAACTCATTTAAAATTGTTCAATTAGGAACTCATTTAAAATTGTTCAATTAGTAACTCATTTAAAAGTGTTCAACTAGGAACTCATTTGAAATTGTTCAATTAGTAACTCATTTAAAATGGTTCAATTAGGAACTCATTTAAAATTGTTCAATTAGGAACTCATTTAAAATTGTTCAATTAGGAACTCCTTTAAAATTGTTCAGTAACTCATTTAAAATTGTTCAGTTAGGAACTCATTTGAAGGACCCAATGGAAATATGAATCTGTGGGTGCCAACGATTTAACTGAATAAGGACGCATTAACATTGAACTATGAATGAAGTCTATCAATAGTTCAAATTGGACAACACGTTTTTATATTCTGAGTTGTGTCGAAAGTGCAACAAACTACATATCATATTAGACACAAAAAAATATTGGGAAAAATTACTTAATTTAAAACTGCAGATATATAAAAAAAAATCTATGAATGTGTTGACAGTTTAGCATATCAACAATCATTAACAACTGCATTACAAAACGATATAGCAGAAATACCTTCAGCATCATAAAACGCGACCACGTCTTCCATAGGCCAGCTGGTCTGGAACATACCCGAGACAGACATGTCACTAACATCCCTCAGCATTCAGAAGGAAGATTTCTTAATCAATGTCAATATATTCCACAGAGATGCTTTGCTGTGTTTAAGAGAATCACTGTTCAACAGGACAGTTATGTTTAAACATGCAACATATGTTTCCATCTTTTTCCCCCGTCTTGTTCACAGTCCAGTCAACCACGAAGGCCCCACCAGGGAGGAGTGAGTTCTGTGAAAAGAAAAGAAGCATAACCACCAGAGAGGGGCGAGTTCTGTGAAAAGAAAAGAAGCATAACCACCAGGGAGGGGTGAGATTCTGTGAAAAGAAAAGAAGCATAACCACCAGGGAGGGGTGAGTTCTGTGAAAAGAAAAGAAGCATAACCACCAGGGAGGGGTGAGTCTGTGAAAAGAAAAGAAGCATTACCACCAGGGAGGGGTGAGTTCTGTGAAAAGAAAAGAAGCATAACCCATTTTCTCTTTCATTTTGTTTGACTTTTTGTTAATGCGTTGGTGAAAGGGACGACAAAA
This sequence comes from Conus ventricosus, assembly GCA_018398815.1. Taxonomy (NCBI): domain Eukaryota; kingdom Metazoa; phylum Mollusca; class Gastropoda; order Neogastropoda; family Conidae; genus Conus; species Conus ventricosus. The sequence continues at coordinate 90,866,196 of CM031608.1, read as the reverse complement.
TGTGTACATCTACGTCATCATTATCAGAAAACTATGAAAACACTGCAAAATGCACAGAAAGAAAACCTGCGACACATTTACGTTACCAACCAACACACTTACACGTTAAGCTACAGCCTCATGCTCATAACGGTCCAACTCATCATGGCGCCGTTCACTGACATTGCAGTAACCTGACATGCGTTTGTCATCGCTCACTGCAAGAACAAACCAAACTTTTGTGTGGGCCCCAGGGGACAGCACTCCATACCCAGTGTTTTGCCTTTAGTCGTTCCCACACCAGCATACTGTCACATAGTATATATTGTATGTAAAAAAATATTTAAAAACATGAGTAAATCGCTGCTGTAAGATGTTGAACCCGTTAAGAAAACATGCACTTTATGTAAATCGCTATTTTTCATTTATGCTACACTTTATGTATATGGCTATACTAATGTATGGTACACTTTATGTAAATGGCATATATTAATGTATGGTACACTTTATGTAAATGGCTATATTAATGTATGCTACACTTTATGTAAATGGCTACATTTATGTATGCTACACTTATGTAGATGGCTATATTAATGTATGCTACACTTTATGTAAATGGCTACATTAATGTATGCTACACTTTAATATAAATGACTATATTAATGTATGGTACACTACAACCCTCCTCCCGGCTCCACTTAATCCCTTCTTCCCCCAATGTTCTCTCCAGCAGTTGAAACTATTCTTCACCGTGGGTGTAAAGTTATCTTTAGTTTACCTTGCATACTCATCGCTCAGTTGATGTTAACTTCATTTCCACCAAGAATGTATGACTTTGTTGATCGATGATTCGAACACCTACACCTCCCCCCCCCCCCCCCCAAAAGGTAAAATTTAATCAAATAACAAAGTATTCAAGCAATCAAATCACCACCGCTTGCCTAAACCAATAGTAAACCACGTCAGTTTTCAGCTCAATACATTTGCGAGCAAAGCAATTTCGCGGTGCATACCAATGCTTCACTCACCAATAAACACGTTCCCTACCTGACCACCCAACACGAATCAACAACATTTCTCTTCTCACCATAAACCTCGCTCCACGTGTCAGGGAGAACACTCACCATAAACCTCGCTCCACGTGTCAGGGAGAACACCCATTCAGGCACCAGCAGCCCAAACCCCTCTCCTCCGTTGTCCTCAATGGCGTCCACCACGCTCTTCAGCCAGAAAGCGGACCCCCCGGCAATCTCCCCAGAGCTCACGCCCTCCATCCAGTTCTCAAAGTCGTGCCTCAGCATGTCCACGCGCGTGGCGTACACGGAGGCCAGGAGAAGGACCAGCGCCGGCTCCGGCCCCTCCAGCTCCAGGGTCTCCAGCACGCGGGACTCATGTCCGGGGCCAGCTGCCTCTGCTCGCTGAGGCGAGTCACCACGCCCCGGATGTCCACCGGTGGCTTTCCCCTGGGCGCTGAGCCAGGAAGTCGTGCAGGGCTTCCTGGAGAGGGGTGTAGGCGCAAGCCAGCTGGATGATGTCATGCACCCGCCAGGCATCTGTATTCGACATTGTAGGACAACGTATAATGTATAATACCACTGAGCTATCGAGTACAGTAGAAAGAAACTCGTGGAGAGCGTGGCAGCAGAGAGTCCTCAGAAAAGAAGCCCCCTTCAAGCAAGTGTTTCAGCCCTTATCTCCTGACACTCTAGTGGGGTGGGCCACACCCGTTCATGACTCCGGATGTCCCTCTGCTGCCCTCTTTTTTCCCATCGTGGGACGAGCCATGGCTGGGATTCGAACCCATGACCTTCTGGACATTCTAATTTCCACTTAATGACTCGCACTCTAACCACTGAGCCACAGGTACATTTGTAGGAAATTTAAGCCTTATGAAGTTCACTTTTGTTCCTCCTTGACCAGATCCAGCTTGAACACCTCTCTGCCGCTTCTGCCATTGCTTTCAGGGCTCTGGTTTTTTTTCCCTCCCTGCAACTGAGAGCCGTTTCATGAGGCTGTAGGCAGACGTTCCTACAACCCCCCTAGCTCCAATTTCTGCAGTGAGGACTTTGACCTGATAGCCTTCTCTCCTCAGGCTGTTTGCCAGATCAGCATACTTTTCAGTCTTGTAGATTTGAGCTGCCTCCATTCTGATCTCATATGGCACCGTGAGCTCGATCATGATCAGCTGCTTGGTTGACTGAGAGTGGACTACTATGTCTGGTCTCATGCCACTCTTGCTGATGATCTCTGGGTGACTCTTCCATTCTGGGAGGTCTGCAGTGCACTCCCAGTCATCTGCCCCGTCCAGCAGGCTCTGCCTGCATGTTCCGAGTGGCACTGTTCCTGGCCATGATGTGCTGCCTCCTGCCGTAAAGAATGTTGCGGGTGCTTTTGGAGTCCTGATTGTCCCTTTTGTGGTGTTGGTACTAGCCCAGACTACTTGTACAATCTCCTTGAGCACTTGGTTGTGCCTCCATGTGTACCTTCCTTGAGCCAGGGCTACTTTACATGAGCTTAGGACATGCTCCACTGTTTGTTTTCCATGGCAGAGGGGCATGCAGGATCGTCTGTTTTCCCCCACTTTACCAGGTTTGCATTTGAGGGCAGAAGGTCATATACAGATCTGAAAATGAAGCTGATCCTGAGAGGGGCCATGTGCCAAATGTCA
>CM031608.1:90834189-90854189 GCA_018398815.1 Conus ventricosus | reverse complement strand
CTCCATATGAAGTAAATTCAGCCAATAACGAATGCATTTTACTGCTGAGACTATGTATATGGGGAATCTATTCGTATTGCAAAATGTGTATTATGGACAAAAAAGAACCTTCAATACAAGACAGACACAGAGAGGGAAAGAGAGACAGACAGACAGACAGACAGACAGACAGACAGACAGACAGACAGACAGACAGACAGACAGACAGACAGACGGAGAGACAGACAGAGAGACAGACAGAGAGACATCATCAACAATTGCACGACATCCAACAGATTTTGCCAGATGTTGATACCTCTCTTTCACACACCGTCTGTCTGTCTGTCTGTCTGTCTGTCTGTCTGTCTGCTTTTTTCTCACTCTTCCTTTCAAAAGAACTTGCCGTTGTTCTGGAACTCATGGTGCAAGATTTCCATGATCATGGTTATTTCTTGGCCCTGGTCTCTGTCATAGACATACTCCAGGATGCGTCTTCGCTGGATGGCCTGCTGGTCGGTGTTCCTCAAGTAGTCCTCGCGGGCAGAGGTTCTCGGCCTCTCTGGTGCTAATCGTTCGTTGTCTTCGAAGTCTGGGAAAGGGGGGTCCCCCCAGATTCTCCACCTTCGCTCTGTGTGTCTGCCTTAAAAAACGTCAACACGGGGAAAAAAACGATAAAAACCCCAAACCCAATTTAAAGTTGGGGGTTTTCGGGCCATCAACAACGTCAAACCAAACCGGGGTCAAACGATGCACCCCAACGAAAAATCTGGGTGGTTTGCCATAAACAACGTCAAACTGGGTCAAACGAGGGCGGGCCAAAACCTTTAAAGTCTGTGGTCTGGGGCCATCAAAAACGTCAACATTTGGGTTTCAAACGAGCACCCCCAACGAAAAAGTCTGTGTGCGGGCCATCAACAACGTAACCGGGTCAACGATGCCCCAACGAAAAAAAAGTCGGGGGTGCTTTTTTCCACCAAAAAACGTCAACACTGGGTCAAACAAATGCGCCAAAATAAAGTTTTTTTGGGGTTTTGCCCCATAAACAACGTCAACAGGGGGTCAAACGTCCCGAACCCAATAAGTTGTGTGCCCGGGCCATAAAACAACGTAAAACACGGGGTAAAACGATGCACCCCAACAATAAAGTTTTGGGCCCTTTTTGCCTTTAAAAAACTTTCCAACACGGGGGTAAAAACCGATCGGCCAAAAAAAAAGGCTGTGTGTTTTGTTGCATCAACAACTTTCAACAGGGGGTCAAACGATGCACCCAAAAAAAAAAACCTGTGTGTTGTTGCCATAAAAACAACGCCCAAACGGGGTTAAAAAACGATGAGCCAACAAATAAAGTCGGTTTGTCTGGTTGGGCCATCAACAACGTCAACACGGGGTTAAAAACTTTGAAGCCAACGAATAAAGTCTGTGGTCGGGGCCATCAACAACGTCAACACGGGGTCAAAGATCACCCAACGAATAAAGTCTGTGTGCGGGTTCATCAAAAAACCGTCAAACCCCCTGGGTCAAACGATCCCGCCAAGGGGAAAAAAGGGTCGGTGTGGGGCCCAATCAACAACGTCAACACGGGGTCAAAAACGATGCCCCAACAAAAAAAGCTGTGTTCTGCCATCAACAACTTAAAACTTTGGGGTCAAACGATGCGAAACCCAATTTAAAGTTGTGTGTCTGCCATCAACAACGTCAAAACGGGGGTCAAACGATGCACCAAAACGAAAAAAGTCTGTGTGCGGGCCTTCAACCCCCGTCAAAAAGGGGGTTTAAAACGATGCACCCAACGAAAAAAAATTTCTGTGTGTTTTTGCCATCAACAAGTCAACACTGGGCCCCAAAACGATGACCAACATTAAAGTCTGTTTTGTTGCCTTTTCAACAACTTTCAAAAACGGGGTCAAACAATGAACCCAACAAATTTAAAAGTCTGTGTGTCGGGCCACCCAACAACTCAAAAACGGGGTTTCAAAAACGATAAAACCCAAACAAATTTTAAAGCCCGGTGGGGTTTTTCCATCAAAAACGTCAAAAAGGGGTTAAAAAACGATGCCCCAACAAATTTTAAAGTCGTGGGTCTGCCCCTTCAACAACGTCAACAGGGGGGTAAAAGGAGGGCGGGGCCAACGAAAAGGGTCGGGGTTTTGTCTGTTGCCATCAAAAAACCGTAAACACTGGGTAAAACGATCCCCAAACCCAAATAAAGTCTGTGTTTTTGGGCCATCAACCCCCGACAACACGGGGGTTAAAACGATGAAAGCCAACAATAAAGTCGTGTTTCGGGCCATCAAAAAACGTCAACACGGGGTAAAAGTTTGCAGCCAACAAATTTAAAGTCTGGGGGTCTTTTCATCAAAAACCCGTAAACCCTGGGTAAAACGATGCGGGCCAACAAAAAAGTCTGTTTTTCGGGCCACCCAAAAAACGTAAAACATTTTGGGTCAAAGATGAAAGCCAAGAATAAATTTTGGTGGCCCCGGGCCATAAAACAACGTCAACATTGGGTTTCAAACGAGCGGGCCCAAACAAAATAAAGTCTGTGTGCCCTTTTCCCAACAACAACGTCAACATGGGGCAAACGATCCGCCAACGAATAAACCCTGTGGTCTTTCCATAAACAACGTCAACCCCGGGCCAAACGATGCGGGCCAAGAAAAAAGGTTTGTGTGCCCTTTTTGCCATCAACAACGTCAAACATGGGTCAAACGATGCCCCCAAAAAAATTAAAGTCGGGGTTTTGTCGGGCCATCAACAACGTCAACCGGGGTCAAACATGCAGAAAACAAATAAAGTCTGTGTGTCTTTCCCATCAAAAACGTCAACACTGGGTCAAAGTTTCAGCCAAACAAAATTAAGTCTGTGTTCTTTTCCCCCTTCAACAACGCCCACAGGGGGTAAACGATGCACCCAAACCCAATAAACCCCGTGGTTTTGGTTCCCATCAAAAAACCGCCCAAAAAGGGGTTTCAAAGATGAAAGCCAAGAATAAATTTTGGGGCCCCCTGCCCCTGCCATCAAAAACGTCAACAGGGTTTCAAACGATGCACCCAAACCCCAATAAAGTCGGGTGTGTCGGGCCATCAAAAAACTCAACCTGGGTCAAACGTTTCGGGCCAAAAAATTAAAGTCTGTGTGTTTTCCATAAACCCAACTAACACGGGGTTCAAACGATGCCCCCAAAAGAAAAAAGTTGTGGGGCCTGCCATCAAAAAAAGTAACAGGGGGTCAAACGATGCCCCCAAACCAATAAAGTCTGTTTTGGCGGGCCTTTCAAAAAAACGTCAAAAAGGGTCAAAACGATCCAGCCAACAATTAAAGCTGTGTGTCTGTTGCCATCAAAAAAGGGCAACATTGGGTCAAACGATCAGCCAACAAAAAAAGGGTCTGTTTTGTCTGTTTAAACAACGCCCAACACGGGGTTAAACGATGCAAAAAACCCAATAAATTGGGGGTGTTGTTGCCATCAACAACGTCAAAAAGGGGCCCAAACGATGCGCCAACGAAAAAAAGTCTGTGTGTCTGTCTGCCATCAACAACGCAACACGGGGTAAAACGATGCGCCAAGGGAAAAAAGTTTGTGGTTGCCATCAACAACGTCAACATGGGGTAAACGTTTCAGCCAACAAATTAAAGTCTGTGTGCTTTTCCAAAACAACGTCAACCCCTGGGTCAAACGAGGGGGCCCCAAAACCAATAAATCGGTGGTTGCATCAACAACGTAAACACGGGTAAACAAAGGGCCCCAACGAAAAAAGTCTGTGTGTTTTTCCATCAAAAAGGGCAACACTGGTCAAAGTTTCACCAAAAACCAATAAAGTCGGGGTTTTCGGGTTCCCATCAAAAAACCCGTCAAAATGGGTTTCAAACGAGGGACCCAAACGAATAAAGTCGGGGTGTCTCCCCATCAACAACGTAAACACGGGGTTCAAACGATGCAGCCAACCTTTAAACCCTTGTGTTTTTCTTTTGCCACAAAAACGTCAAACGGGGTCAAACGTGCAGCCAACAAAATTAAATTCTTGTGCTGTTGCCATCAAAAACGTAAACCCAACTGGGTCAAACGATGCACCCAACCCAAAAAGTTGTTTTTGTCTGTTCCCATAAACAACGTAAAACCCCTTGGGTCAAACGATGCAGCCAACAAAAAAAAATCTGTGTGTCTTCCCATAAAAAAACGTCAACAGGGGTTAAAAACGAGGGACCCAAAAAAAAGTGGTGTGTCGGGCCATCAACAACGGAAACGGGGTTTCAAACGATGCAGAAACCCGAAAAAAGGGCCCCTTTTGTGTCTGTTGCCATCAAAAACGTCAACACTGGGTAAAAAGATGCAGCCAACGAATAAAGTCTGTGTGCTGTTGCCTCAAAAAAAGTAAACGGGGGAAGGGGGGGGGGGGGGGTCAAACGAGGGAGCCAACGATAAAGTCTGTGTGGTTGCCATCAACAACGTAAACCCACGGGAAAAACATAAAGGCCCCCAATAAAGTCTGTGGTCGTTCCCAAATCAAAAACGTAAACACTGGGTCAAACGATGCAGCCAACAAAAAAATTTTTGGGGTTTCTGTTCCCAAACAACAACGTAAACCGGGGGGAAAAACGATGCACCCCCCCAACCCAAAATGTTGTGTGTCTGTTGCCATCAAAAACGTAAACCCAGGGGTAAAACGAGGGACCCAACAATTAAAGTCGGTGTGTCGCCACAACAACGCCCAACACGGGGTCAAACAAAAAGGGCCAAACCCAATAAATCTGTGTGTCTTTGCCTTTCAACAACGTAAAACCCCGGGAAAAAACGTTTAAGCCAACGAAAATTCGGGTGTGTCTGTTGCCATAAACAACGTCAACACGGGGGTCAAACATGCACCCAAACAAAATAAAGTCTGTGTGTCTGTTCCATCAAAACCCAAAAACCCCTGGGTCAAACGTTTCACCCAAACCGAATAAAGTTGTGTGTCTGTTGCCATCAAAAACGTCAACCCCTGGGTAAAACGAGGGAGCCAACAAATAAAGCCCGGGTGTCGGGCCATAAACCCACGTCAACACGGGGTTTCAAAACGATCCCACCCAAACCCAATAAAGTCTGTGTGCCGGGCCATAAACCCAACGCAAAAACGGGGCCCAAACGATGCACCCAAGAAAAACCCTGGTTTTGTTGCCAAAAAACATAAACCCTGGGCCCCAAAGCGCCCCCAAATAAAGTCTGTGGGGTTTTTTGCCATCAACCCCCGTCAACACGGGGTCAAACGAGGGACCCAACCCGAAAAAAAAGTCGGTGTGTTTTGCCATAAACAACGTCAACACGGGGGTCCAAAAATGAACCCAACGAAAAAGTCTTGGGGTTGTTGCCATCAAAAAAACGCCAACATTGGGTCAAACGATCCCCAACAAATTAAAGTCGGGTGGGTCTTTTTCTAAACAACTAAAAACACGGGTAAAACGATGCACCCAACGAAAAAAGGCCCTGTGTGTCTTTTGCCATAAAACAACGAAACCTGGGTAAAAACGATCCCGGCCAAAAATAAAGTCGTGGGGTTTTCTGCCTTAAACAACGTCAACACGGGGGTAAAGATGCATCAACGAAAAAATTTCTGTGTGTTTTGCCATCAAAAACTTAAAACACGGGGTTTCAAAGATGAGCCAACGAATAAAGTCTGTGTGTCGGGCCTTTCAACAACGTCAAACGGGTAAAACCGATGAAACCCAACGAATAAAGTCTGTGTTTTCTGCATCAACAACGTCAACACTGGGGTTCAAACGATGCAGCCCCCAAAAAAGTCTGTGTTTTGGCCATAAACCCGTCAACACGGGGGTAAAACGAGCACCCAACAAATAAATTCTGTGTGTTTTCCCATAAAAAACGTCAACATTTGGGCCCAAAACGATGCACCCAAACCCAATAAAGCCTTGTGTTTTTCCCAAATAAACCCAACGCCCAAATTTGGGGGTCAAACGATGCCCCCAAACGAAAAAAAGTTTGGGGTTTCTGCATCAACAACGTCAACCCCCGGGCCCAAAAAAACGATGCACCCAAACCCAAAAAAGGTCTGTGGTCTTTTGCCATCAAAAACGTCAAACTGGGTAAAAGAGGGCCCCCAAAACAAAAAAAGTCTGGTGTCTCCCCATCAACAACTTCAACATGGGTAAAAACGAGGGCAGTAAACCGAATAAAGTCCTGTGTGTCGGGGCCATAAACCAACGTAAAACCATTTGGGAAAAAGATGCAGCCAACGAAAAAAATTCTGTGTGTCGGGCCATCAACAACGTCAAACTGGGGTCAAACGATGCAGCCAACGGAATAAAGTCTGTGGGTTTTCCCATCAAAAAACGTAAAACACTGGGTAAAACGAGGGACCGCCCAAAAAAGTCTGGGGTGTCGGGCCATCAAAAACGTCAAACAGGGGTAAAACGAGCCCCCAACAAATAAATTCTGTGGGTCTTTTCCATAAACAACGTAACCCCGGGTAAAACGATAAACCCAAACCAAAAAGGGTCTGTGTGTCTGTTGCCATCAAAAAACGTAACAGGGGTCAAACATCCCGCCAACGAATAAAGTTTTGTGTCTGCCATCAAAAACGTAAACACGGGTCAAACGTTTGCGGGCCAAACAATAAAGCCCTGTGTGTCTGTTGCCATCAAAAACGTAAAACCTGGGCCCAAAATTGCAGCCAACAAATAAAGCTGTGTGTCTGTTTTCCAAATCAAAAAAGGGCAAACGGGGGTTAAAACGATGCAGCCAACAAAAAGTCTGTGTGTTGCCCATCAAAACGTCAACACGGGGGTCAAACGATGCAGCCCCCAATTTAAAGGGTCGTGGGGCGGGCCATAAACCAACCGTAAACCCAACTGGGTCAAACGAGCACCCCAACGAAAAAAATTTGTGTGTCTTTTTCCATCAACAACGTCAACACTGGTCAAACGAGGGACCCAAACCCAAAAAAGTCTTGTGTCGGGCCATCAAAAAACGTAACTTTGGGTCAAACGATGCGCCAACGAATAAAGTCTGGTGGGTTGCCATCAACAAGTCAAACCCCGGGCCCAAACGATGCGGGCCAACAAAAAAGGTCTGTGTTTTTCGGGTTGTCTCAAAAACCCGTCAACACGGGGCCCAAACGATCCCGAAACAATAAAGTTTTGTGTCGGGCCCCCATCAACAACGTCAAACTGGGTAAAAACTTTCCCAGCCAAAACCAAAAAAGTCTGTGTGTTTGCCATCAAAAACGTAAAACACGGGGAAAGGGGGGTTGCCAAAAATGTTGGGGGTGTTTTTCCACCCGGGGAAATTTATTTTTGGGGGCGGTGCAAAAATTTTTTTTTGGTTTTGTTTTCCCTTTTAAAGGGGGGTAAAACATGCAGGGGCCTTTGTTTTGTTTTTGTCTTTTCCCTTTCAGGGAAATCTTTTCCACCCCGGGTTTTGGTCAGGGGGGGTTTTTTCTGTTTTTGTTTTTTGGTTGGTCCAGGTGGGGGGTTTTTTTTGCCCCAAAATTCTGGGTTTCTTTTTTGGCCTTTTTCCGTCCTTTGGGGTTTTCAAAAAAGGGTGTTTGTTTTTCCCAAAAAAAGCAAAAACCGGGTTTAAAAGTTGGAAATTTTTTTGTTTTTGGTTTGTTGTTCTTTTAAAACGGTTTTTTTTTTGGTCAAATTTTGATGGCATTTTCCAAAAAATTTTTTTTCTGTGTTTTTTTCTGTTTGCCTTAAAACCTTTTTCTTTTGGGTTTTTTTAAAATTGTTGCACCCTTTTTGTTTTTTTTGTTTTTTGGGTTTAAAATTTTTGGGGGGTCCGTTCAGTCACCAAAATAAATTTCTGTGTGCCCTGTTGCCATAAAACCAACGTCAAAAACGGGCTAAAACGATGCACCCAAACCCAAAATAAAGTCTATGTGTCGGTTGCCAAAAAAACAACGTCAACACGGGGTTTAAACGATGCAGCCAATGAATAAAGTTTGTTTTGTCTGTCTCCCATCAAAAACCCGTCAACAGGGGGTCAAACGATGCCCCAAAACCAAAAAAGGCCCTTGTGGGGCTGTTGCCATAAACCCAACGTCAACCTGGTAAAACGTTTGCAGCCAAAAAAAAAAGGGTCTGTGGGCCCTTTTTGCCATCAAAAACGTCAACACGGGGTAAAAACGAACAGCCAAAAAAATTAAAGGGTCTTGGTCTGTTGTTTCAAAAAACGCCCAACATTTGGGAAAAACCGTTTGCAGCCAACGAATAAATTGTTTTGTGTTTTGGGCCCATCAAAAACGTAAATACTGGGTCAAACGATGCGGGAAACCAAAAATAAAGTCTGTGGGGTCTGCCCTGCCATCAAAAAACGTAAACACTGGGTCAAACGTTTCAGCCAACGAAACGCCCCGGGTTTTGTCTGCCATAAACCCCTCAACACGGGGTCAAACGATGCGGGCCAAAAGAAAAAGTCTGGGTGACTGTATCAACAACGCCCAACACGGGGTAAAAACGATGCCCCCAAACGAAAAAAGTCTGTGTGCCTGTCATCAAAAACGTAAAACACTGGGGTTCTTCCCCGTCCCCGCCCGAAAAAAGTCTTGGTCTCCCAAATCAACAACGCCCAACAGGGGTCAAACGATGCAGCCAACCAAAAAAGGGTCTGTGTGTCTTTTCCCCTCAAAAAACGTCAAAAAGGGGTCAAACGTGCACCCAACAAATAAAGGGGGGTGTGTCGGGCCATCAAAAACTTTAAAAAAACCCGGGGTCAAACGATGCAGCCAAAACCAATAAATTTCTGTGTTTCTTTTTCCATCAAAAACGTCAATACTGGGTCAAAACGGGCAGAAAACGTTTAAAAGTCTGTGTGTCTGTCTGCCATCAAAAAAACGTCAACACGGGGTTAAAAAACCGATGCAGCCAAGGGAAAAGTCTGTGTGTCTTTTTGCCTTCAACAACGTCAACAACGGGTCAAACGTTTGCACCCAAAAAATTTAAATCGGGTGTGTCTGTTCCATCAACAAAACTTAAACCCCGGGGGGTCAAACGATGGAGCCAACGAGTAAAAAGTGGGTGTGTCTGACTTTCAAAAAACGCAACACTGGGTCAAACGAGCAGTAACAAAATAAAGTCTGTGTGTCTGTTGCCTCGGGCATCGTCAACCCCTGGGCCCAAAGGATCAGCCAACAAATAAAGCCCGGGGTGTTGTTCCCCCTAAAACAACGCCCCAATACGGGGTCAAACGTTTGAAAGCCAACGAAAAAAGTCTGTGGGGCCCTGCCATCAAAAACCGTCAAAACCTGGGTCAAACGATGCACCCCGACCAAAAAAGTCTGGTGTCTGTTGCCATCAGCATCTTCAACAGGGTCAAACGAGCACCAACGAATAAATTCTGTGGTCTGTTCCCATCAACAACGTCAACACTGGGTCAAACAAAGCACCCAACCAATAAAGTATTTTGTGTCTGTTGCCTTCAACAACGTAAAACACGGGGTCAAACGATGCACCAACGAATAAAGCCCGTGGCCCCTGCCATAAAACCAACGTCAACAGGGGCAAAAGTTCACCCAAACCAAATAAATTCTGTGTGTCTGTTCCCATAAACCAACGCCCCTATTTTGGGTCCAAACATGCACCCAAACGTTTTAAAGTCGTGTGTCTGTCTGCCATCAACAACGTAAACCCACGGGGTAAAACCCGATGCAGCCAACAAATAAAGCCCTGTGTGTTTTTTGCCATCAACAACGTCAAACTGGGTAAAAAACGATGCGGGCCAACGAATAAAGTCTTTTGTGTCTTTGCCATCAAAAAAACGTCAACACTGGGTAAAACGATGGGCCAACGAGAAAAGTCGGTGTGTCGGTTCCCCCTAAACAACGTCAACCGGGGTTTAAAAACCTGAAACCCAACCCAAATAAAGTCGTGTTTCTGTTGCCATCAAAAACCGTAAACCACGGGGTAAAAACCGATGCGGGAAAACGAATAAAGTCTGTGTGTCTGTTCCCAAACCAACAAGTCAACAGGGGGGTCAAACGATCCCAACCAACAAAAAAAAAATTTCTGTGGGGTTTTCCCATCAACAACTCAAAACGGGTCAAACGATGGACCAAGGGTTTAAAGTCGGGTGTGTTTTGTTGCCACCCAACAACGAAACACTGGGTCAAAAAAGAACCCAAAACGAAAAATTCTGTGTGTTTTTTCCCAAATCAACAACGTCAACACGGGGTTTAAAACGATACACCCAAAAGGAATAAAGCCCCTGTGTGTCTTTTTCCCCATCAACAACGCCCAACCCCGGGGGGTTCAAACGTTTCACCCAACGAATAAACCCTGTGTGTTGTTGCCATCAAAAAGGGTAAAAACACTGGGTAAAACGATGAGCCAACAAATAAAGTCTGTGTGTCTGTCTGCCATCAAAAGGGAAAACCCGGGGTCAAACGATGCAGTCAACAAATTTAAAGTCTTTTTGTGTCTGCCTTTCAACAACCAACACGGGGGGGTTTTAAAACGATGCAGCCAACGAATAAAGTCTTTTGTCTGCCAAACCAAACGTCAACCCGGGGTAAACAAAGCAGCCAACGAAAAAAGTCTGTGTGTCTGTCATAAACCCAACGTAACATGGGTCAAACGATGCACCCAAACGAAAAAATTTCTTTTGGGTCGGGCATAAAACAACTTTCCCCTGGGTCCCGTTTGGGGGCCAAACCGAAAAAAATCTGTTTTGTTCCCAAATAAACAACGTCAACACTGGGTAAAAAACGGGGCGGGCCAACAAATAAAGTCTGTGTGTCTGCCATAAAACAACGCAACTTTGGGGGCCCAAACGATGCCGCCAACTTTTTAAAGTCTGTGGGTCTGTCATAAACAACGTCAACCGGGTCAAGCAAACAGCCAACGAATAAGGTCTGTGTGTCTGTTGTCACCCAACAACGCAACACGGGGCCCAAGGGATGCCCCCAACAAATAAAGTCTGTGTGTCGGACATAAACCAACGTCAAACGGGGGTCAAACGTTGCAGTCAACAATAAAGCCCTTTTTGGGGTCTGTTCCCTTTGGGAAATCGCCCAAACACGGGTCAAATAAATGCAGCCAACGAATAAAGCGGGGGGTGTTTTGTTGCCATCAAAAACGTCAATACGGGGTCAAACGATGCACCAACAAATTTAAATCTGTTTGGTCTGCCATCAAAAAACGTCAACCCCTGGGTAAAAAACGATGCAAGCCGACCAAAAAGTCTGTGGTCTGTTCCCATCAGCATCGTCAACAAGGGTAAAACGATGCAGCCAACGAAAAAATTTTCTGTTTTGTCTGTTGCCTAAACAACGTAAAACACGGGGTAAACGTGCACCCAAACCAATAAAGTCTGTGTGTCTTTTGCCATCAACAACGCCCAAAAATTGGGTAAAACGATCCCAGCAAACCAAATAAAGTCTGTGGGTCTCCCCAACAACAACGTCAAAACAGGGTAAAAACGATGCACCAAAAAAAATAAAGTCTGTGGGGGCTGTTCCATCAACAACGTCAATACGGGTAAAACGATGCAGCCAACAAATAAAGCTTGTGTCTGTTGCCACAACAAGGGCAACACTGGGTCAAAACGATGCAGTAAACGAAAAAGTCGGTGTTCCCAAAAAACAACGAAAACCCTGGGTCAAACGATGAAAGCCAACGAAAAAAGCTGTGTGTCTGCCATCAACAACGTCAACCTGGGGTTCAAACGATGCACCCAAACAAATAAAGTCTGGGGTGTCTCCCAAATCAAAAACCGTCAACACGGGGGTAAAACCGATGGAGCCAACGAATAAGTTGTTTTGGCTGCCATCAAAACGTAAAACTTTGGGGGTAAAAACGATGCCGCCAACAAATTTTAAAGTTGGGGGGTCTGTTAATCAACAACGCAACACCGGGTCAAGCGATCCCAGCCAACGAAAAGGTCTGTGGGTCTGTTGTCATAAAACAACTAACACGGGGGGAAAAAAACGATGCCCCCAACAAATTTAAAGTCTTTGTGTTTTGACATCAACAACGCCCAACACTGGGTCAAACGATGCAGGCCCAACGAAAAAAAAGTCTGTGTGTCTTTTTTAAATCAGCATCGTAAACACGGGGTTTCAAATGATGCAGAAAACAAAAAAGTCTGTGTGCCCTTTTTTGCCATCAAAAAAGGGCAATACGGGTCAAGCGATGACCCAACCAATAAAGTCTGTGGTCTGCCATCAACAAACGTAAAACATTTGGGTCAACGATGCAGCCGCCCAAATAAAGTCGGTGTGTTGTTCCCCTCACATCTAAAACACTGGGTAAAACGATGAAACCCAACGAAAAAAATTCTGTTGTCTGTTGCCATCAACAACGCAAAAACTGGGTCAAACGATGCACCCAAACCCAAAAGTCTGTGTTCTGTTGCCATAACAACGTAAACTTTGGGGCCCAAAACGAGGCAGCCAACGAAAAAGTCTGTGTGCTCCCATCAAAAACGTCAACACGGGGTAAAACCCGATGCAGCCAACCAATAAAGCGGGTGGGGGCCTTTGTCATCAAAAAAACGTCAACACTGGGCCCAAACGTCCCGTCAACGAATACAGTCTGTGTGTCTGTTGCCATCACAAGGGCCTATACTGGGCCCAAAACGATGCGGGGCACCCCAATTTAAAGTCTGTTGTTTTTCGGGCCATCAACAACGTCAAAAACTGGGTAAAAACGATGCAGTAACCGAAAAAATTCTGTGTGCTGTTCCCACCCAAACGTCAACCCCGGGCTAAAACGATCAGCCAACCAATAAAGGGCCCTAGGGTGTCTGTTCCCATCAAGAACGCCCAAACCGGGGCCCAAACGATGCAGCCAACCAAAAAAAGTATGTGGGGTTCTTTTTCCCAAACCCAACAACGTAAACCTTGGGGGAAAAACGATGCCCCAAACCGAATAAAGTTGTGTGTTCCTTTCAAAAAACTTTCAACAGGGGCCCAAACCCGATCCCAGCCAACAAATAAATTTTGGGGTTCTTTGCCATCACAACTTTCAACACGGGGTTAAAACGATGCACCCAAACGTAAAGCCCTGTGTGTCTGTTGCCATCAAAAAACGTCAACACGGGGTTTAAAAAGGGATGGAGCCAACGAGTAAATTTCGGTGTGTCTTTTGGGCCATCAAAAAAACGTCAACACGGGGTTTCAAACAATTTGGGCACCCAAACCCCAAAAATTCGTGTGTCTTTTGCCATCAAAAAGTAAACCACTGGGTAAAACGATGAAAGCCAACGAAAAAAGGTCTGTGTTTTTCTGTTCCAAAAAAACAACGTAACAGGGGGTTAAAACCCCATGCCCCCCAAACGAAAAAAGTCTGTGTGTCTGTTGCCATCAACAACGCCCAACACGGGGTAAAAGATGGACCCAACGGGGGTAAAGTCGGTGTGTCTTTTTCCCATCAACAACCCCAACACGGGTCAAACAATGAAGCCAACGAATAAAGTCTGTGTTCTGTTCCCATCAAAACGCAACAGGGCCCAAAACGATAAAAGCCAAAAATTAAAGCCCTGTGTGTCTGTTGTCCATCAACAACGTCAACACTGGGTAAAAACGATGCACCCAAACGTAAAGTCTGTTTTTTCTGTTGCCATCAAAAAGGGTCAACACGGGGTTTTCCAAACATCAGCCAACGAAAAAAGGGTTCTGTGTTTTCTGTCTCCCCATCAACAAGTCAACACTGGGTAAAAACGATGCAGTCAACAAAATAAAGTCTGTGTGTTGCCTTAAACCCAAACGTCAACACTGGGTAAAACCCGATCAGCCAACGAATAAAGTCTGTGTGTCGGCCATCAACAACGTAAACCCAAGGGTAAAACCCGATGCAGCCAACAAATTTAAGCTGTGTTTTTACCCAACCCAACGTCAACACTGGGTCAAACGATGCAGCCAACGAATAAAGTCTTGGTCTGCCATCAACAAGTAAAACACGGGGTCAAACGATGGAGAACTTTAAAGCCCGTGGGGTCGGGCCATAAACAACTTTCAACACTGGGTAAAAACCCGATGCACCCCAACGAAAAAAAGTTGTGTGCCCTGCCATCAACAACGCCCAAATTTGGGTTTCAAACGTTGCCCCCAAACGAATAAATCGTGGGACCCCCCTCAACAACGTCAACCCCGGGCCAAGCGATGACCCCAACCGAATAAGGCCCCTGTGGTGTCTGTTGTCACCCAAAAAAAAGTCAAAAAGGGGTAAAACGTTTGCCGCCAAAAAATAAAGTCTGTGTGTCGACATCAACAACGCCCAACCCTGGGTCAAACGATGCAGTAAACAAAAAAAAGGGTCTGGGGTGTCTTTTGCCATCGAAACGTCAACACTGGGTCAAATGATGCGGGCCAACGAATAAAGCTGTGTGTCTGTTGCCATAAACAACGTCAAAAACTGGGTAAAACGATGCACCCAACAAAAAAAGTTGTGTGCCCCTGCAAAACAACGAAAACCCCTGGGTCAAACGATGCAGCCGCCCAATAAAGTCTGTGGGGTCTGTTGCCATCACATGTCAAATGGGTAAAAACGATGCAGCCAACAAAATAAATTCGGTGTCTGTTGCCATAAAAAACCGTCAACACGGGGCCCAAACGATAAACCCAAACCAAAAAAAGTCGTGTGTCGGGTTGCCATAAAACAACGTCAACATTGGGTCAAACGATGCCCCCAAACGAAAAAAAAGCCCTGTTTTGTCTGCCATAACAACGTCAACATTTGGGTAAAAAACGATGCACCCAAAACCAATAAAGCCCCCCGGGGGGGGGTTGTTTTTGTTGCCACAAAACGAAAATACTGGGTCAACGATGCCAGCCCCCCCCCGAATAAAGTCTTGTGCCCTGTCTGCCACAAAAACGTCAACACGGGTCAAACGATGCAGTAAACAAATAAAGCCCTGTGTGTCTGCCATCAACAACGTCAACACTGGGTCCAAACGAGGCGGGGCCAACGAAAAAAGTCTGGGGTTTTGGGCCCATAAACAACGTCAACACGGGGTTTCAACGATGCACCAAAACAAAATAAATTTCTGTGTGTCTGCCATAAACAACGTCAACATTTGGGTTTCAAAACGATGGAGCCAACGATAAAGTTTTGGTGCCCCTGCCATAAATAAACGTAACATTGGGTAAAACGATGCCCCCCAACAAATTAAAGCTGGGGGTCTGTCATCAACAACGTAAAACCCCAAAGGTCAAGCGAGCCCAAAGAATAAGGTCTGTGTGTCTGTTTTTCATCAAAAAAGTCAACACGGGCCCAAACCCGATGCCGCCAACGAAAAAGCCCTTTGTGTTTTAAACACAAAAAACGTAAAACAGGGTAAAAACATGCAGCCCAACAAAAAAAGTCTTTTGTTCGGGTTCCCCTCAGAAATTCTTTCAACATTTTGGGTTTCAAATGTTGCAGCCAACAAATAAATCTGTGTGTCTGTTGCCATCAAAAACCGCAATACTGGGTCAAGCGATGCACCCCAACCAAAAAGTCTGGTGTCGCCAACAACGTCAACACGGGTTTAAAACGTCCCACCCGAAAAATTAAAGTCTGTTTTCCCCTTTTTCCTTTCAGCATCGTCAACACTGGGTCAAACGATGCCCCCCAACAATAATTTCTTTGGCCCTTTTGGGCCATCCAAAACGTCAAAAACGGGGTCAAAGAGGCCCCAAACCCAAAAAAGTCTGTGTGCCCTGTTCCCCATCAAAAACGTAAACATTGGGAAAAAACGTTTGCACCCAAACGAATAAAGTCTTGGGTCTGCCATCAACAACGCCCAACACTGGGTCAAACGATGCAGCCAACCAATAAAGCCCTGTGTGCCCTGTTGTCACAACAACGTCAACACGGGGTCAAACGATGCGTAAACGAAAAACGTTGTTTTTCCCTGTTGCCACCCAAAACCGCATACTGGGTCAAACAAATGCAGCCAACCAATAAAGTCGTGTGTCGCCATAAAACAACGTCAACACTGGGTCAAACGTTTGCATTTCCCCGAAAAAAGTCTGGGGTTTTCTGTTCCATCAACAACGTCAACACGGGCCAAAAACCGATGCACCCAAACCCAATAAAGTCTATGGGGTCTGTTGCCATCAACAACGCAACATGGTCAAACGATGCACCCAACCAATAAATTTTGTGGGTCTTTTTGCCATCAGCATCGTAAAACACTGGTAAAACAAATGCGCCAACGAATAAAGGGCTGTGGTCGTTGCCTTCAAAAACGTCAACACGGGGTCAAAAAAATGGCACCAAACCAAATAAAGTCTGTGTGTCTGTTGCCTTTAAACCCAACGTCAACACGGGGGTCAAACGATGAAAGCCAACGAAAAAAGTCTGTGTGTCTGTTGCCATCAAAAACGCCCAACCCCTGGGTAAAACCCGTTTCCCCAAACGAATAAAGTTGTGGTCTGTTGTCATAAAAAAACTTTCAAAAAAGGGGGTTCAAACGATGCAGCCAACGAAAAAGTTGTGTGTCTTTTCCCCCAATCAAAAACCGTAAATACGGGTAAAACGATGCAGCCAACGAATAAAGTCTGTGTTTTCCTGCCCTGCCATCAAAAACTTTAAAACCACGGGGTTCAAAAACTTTTCCCCGGGGTCCCCAAATAAAGTCGGTGTTGGCCATCAAAAACGTCAAAAACCTGGGGTCAAACGAGGGCCCCCAACAAAATAAATTTCTGTGTGTCGCCAAAAAACAACGTAAACACGGGGCCCAAACGATGCACCCAAACCGAATAAAGTCTGTGTTTTTGTCATAAACAACGTCAACCACTGGGGTAAAAACGATGCACCCAAACGAAAAAAGTCTGTGTGTCGCCATCAAAAACAAACAAAAATGGGTCAAACGATGCACCCAAACGAAAAAAGTCTGTTGTTGCCATCAAAAACCTTTCCAACACTGGGTCAAACGATGCGGGGCCAAACGGGGTAAATCGGGTGTCTCCCCATCAAAAAACGTAAACCCTTGGGGTAAAAAAGAGGCCGCCAAAAATAAAGTCTGTGGGTTTGTCATCAACAACGCCCAACCCCCGGGTAAAGGGGATCACCCACCAAATTAAGGTTTTTGTGCCCTTGTTTTTCATAAACAACGCAACACGGGGTAAAAAACGATGCCGAAAAAGAATAAAGCCTGTGTGTCTGAATCAACAACGTCCCCACTGGGTCAAACAAATGCAGTAAAGAATAAATCTGTGGGGTTCCTGTTGCCATCAGCATCGTAAACCACGGGGTTCCCCAAAGGATGCGGGAAAAAACGAAAAAAAGCCCTGTGGGGTCTGTTCCCATCAACAACGTCAATACGGGGTCAAACAAATGCACCCAAACGAAAAAGTTGGTTTTCCTCCCTCAAAAACGCAACACTGGGTCAAACGATGAGCCGACCAAAAAAGTCTTTTGTGCTGTTGCCATCAGCATCGTCAAAAAGGGTAAAAACGTTTGCACCCAACGAAATAAATTCTGTGTGCCCTGTTCCCCATAAAACAACGTAAACACGGGTCAAACGATGCAGCCAACCAAAAAAACTGTGTGTCTTTTTCCCAATCAAAAAACGTAAACTTGGGTCAAACGGGCACCCAAACCCGAAAAAGTCTGGGGTGTCTGCCATCAAAAAAGCCAACATTGGGTAAACGATGCGGGCCCAACCAATAAATTTCTGTGTGTCTGTTCCCATCAACAAGGGTAAATTTACGGGGTTTAAAACGATGCACCCAACAAATTTAAAAGTCTGGGGTGTTTCTGCCATCAACAACGTAAAACACTGGGCCCAAAACGATGCAGTCAACGAATAAAGTTTTGTTTTGGGGCCATCAACAACGTCAAAAAGGGGTTTTAAAACGATGCAGCCAACGAATAAAGTCTGTGTGTCGGGCCATCAACAACTTCAAACGGGGTTTTAAAAACGATGCGCCAAGAATAAATTTCTGTGTGTTTTGCCTAACAACTCAACAGGGGGTCAAACGTTTCACCCAAAACGAATAAAGTCGTGTGTTGTCTTTCAACAAACGTCAACACGGGTAAAACCATGCCCCCAACGAAAAAAGTCTGTGTGTCTGCCACCCCAACAAAGTCAACACGGGGTAAAAACGATCCACCCCAAACCGAATAAAGTCTGTGGGGCCCTGCCTTTCAAAAAAGGGCCCAACACTGGGTCAAACGATGAAAGCCAACGATAAAGTCGTTTTGTCTGCCTAAACAACGTAAACCCTTGGGTCAAACGATGCCCCCAACGAATAAAGCCCTGGGGGGCCCTTGTCTCAAAAAACGTAAAACCCCGGGTCAAGCGATGCAGCCAACAAAATAAAGTCTGTGTTCTTTTGTCATAAACAACGTCCCCCCAAGGGGTTTCAAACGATGCCCCCAAGAATAAATCTGGGGTCTGACATCAACAACGTCAACCGGGGGAAAAAAACGAGCAGTAAAACGAAAAGTCTGTTGTCTGTTCCCTCAGCTCGAAAACACTGGGTCAAATGATGCACCCAAACAAATTTAAAGTTTTGTGTGTCTTTTCCCATAAAACAACGTCAATACTGGGCCCAAACGATGCAAGCCAACGAAAAAAGTCTGTGTGCCCTGCCAAAAACAACGTAAACACTGGGCCCAAAAGATGCGCCGACCAATAAAGTCTGGGGTGTCTTTTGCCATCAGCATGAAAACCCACTGGGTAAAAAACGACCCAGCCAAGGGAAAAAATTCTGTGTGCCCTGTTGCCATCAACCCGTAAACACTGGGTAAAAACGAGGGCACCCAAACCCAAAAAAGTCGTGTGTTGTGCCACCCAAAACGTCAACGGGGGGTAAAACGATGCACCCAACAAAATAAAGTCTGTGGTTTTCCTTTCAAAAACTTTCAAAAAGGGTAAAAACGATGCAGCCAACCTTTAAAGTCTGTGTGCTGTTTTCATCAACAACGTAAACCCACTGGGTAAAAACGTGCATCAACGAATACAGTCGGGGTGTCTGTTTGCCATCAAAAACTTCTATCCCTGGGTCAAACGATCCCCAAAACCCAAAAAAGTCTGTGGGGCCGGGGCCATAAAACAACGTAAAACACGGGGTAAAACGATGCGTCACCAAATAAACCCTGGTTTTTCTTTTTGCCACCCAACAACGTAAAACACTGCTCAAACGATGCAGCCAACCAATAAAGTCTATGTGTTGTTGCCATAAACCCAACGCAAAAAGGTTTCAAACAAATGCAGCCAACCAATAAATTTTTGGTGTTTTGTTCCCCTCAGCTTCGTCAACACTGGGTAAAAACAAATGCAGCCAACAAAAAAAAAATTTGGGTGTTCTGTTGCCATCAACAACGTCAACACTGGGTCAAACGAGGGAAAAAAACCCAAAATAAAGTCTGTGTGTCTGTTGCCTAAAAAAACCGTAAACACGGGGTAAAAAACGATGCCCCAAACCCAATAAAGCCCTGTGTGCCCTGTTGCCATCAAACAACGTCAACACGGGGTAAAAACGATGCACCCAAACCCAAAATAAAGTCTGTGGGGCTGTTCCCTTTCAAAAAACGTAAACTTTGGGGTAAAACGTTTGCACCCAACGAAAAAAAGGGTCTGTGTGTCTCCCATCAACAACGCCCAAACGGGGCCCCCAAACGATGGACCAAAAAAATAAAGTCTGTGTGTCTTTTGCATCCAAAACCCCGTAACACTGAGTAAAACGAGAAAAACCCAAGAATAAAGCCCAAATTCCGTGTGTCTCCCATCCCCAAACGTAAAACCTGGGTAAAAACCGTTGCACCAAAACCAAAAAAGTCTGTGGTCTGTCTCCCCTCAAAAAACGTCAACACGGGGTCAAAGATCCCCGCCAACGAATAAAGTTTTGTGTGCTGCCAAAAAAACCAACGTCAACACTGGTTAAAAAACGATCAGCCAACGAAAAAAAGTCTGTGGGGTTGCCATCAAAACGTAAACACGGATAAAAGGATGCAGCCAACAAAAAGGAAACGGAGGAAGCCTTTACACACGGGATCGGGGCAATTTTACCTGATTTTAAAGGGCCCCCCCCCCCCCCCCCCCCCCCCCCCCCCCCCCCCCCCCCCCCCCCCCCCTTCGTTTTTAAAACCAAAAAACT
>CM031608.1:90826689-90829189 GCA_018398815.1 Conus ventricosus | reverse complement strand
AAGTAACAAATATGTAGATGCCAGTACTTTTTTTCTGTTACTGGTTGCTTCCCTTAGTCCGTTGTATGAATTGGACGGTGAACAGGGGAGATAAGATGCAGGATGTGACATGGGAGGCTGAACAGGGAGGAGGGTCAAGATAAATGTGGGTGCCCGGGGACGCAGATACAGGGCGTGACGTATGTGGACGACCAAACTGACCTCGCTCTTGCACGGAAAGGCTCCAGGTCGAAAAACAGGAACGTGGAAGGAAATATCCCTCCCACCTTCCTTCCATCCCTCTCTCTCTCTCTCTCTCTCCTCTCTCTCCTCTCTCTACTCTCTCTCTCTCTCTCTCTCTCTCTCTCTCTCCCATCGATCACCTTCTTCGTTCAGTTTCTCTTGGATGTATATAGTCACAGCACGTGTTTGTGTGTGTGTGTGTGTGTGTGTGTGGGTGTGTGTGTGTGTGTGTGTGTGTGTGTGTGTGTGTGTGTGCGTGTGTGTGTGTGTGTGAAGGGACGGGGAGAAGGGATTGGGGAGGGGAGGGTAGGGAAGGGAGGGATGTTTTTAGAGAGTACCTTCGCTAAATGATTTGGACTCATGATCAGATCCAGTCATGCTGCATTATAGGCAAGACTATTCCTCCCCTTCCCCCGCCCCCCCCCCCCCCCTCCCCGCCCGCCCCCCCCCCCCCCCCCCCCCACACCGCCCCCCCCCCCCCCTCCCCCCCCGCTTTGGCCAGTGTTGTGGTTCGTTTGTTTTTTGCTTTTGCTTTTTGACGCAGAATTTTTTTTTCACTGTGGGCCACTTTGAACGTGCCGCAGAAACTTAAGTACGTTCACCCTCAAGAGCAATTTTGGGGAATTATTTCACTGCATTTCACCGAGCCTCCGACTCTTATCATTTCTTTTTTTCTCTCTTTTTTTTATAAATCCAAATTAATGATGAGTTTGTCTGAAGTCAGGCGTAACTCGGGGAATCTCGGAAAGTTCCAGAGCCAGACTGCAAGAGTTCCATGCTGGCTGTTCCGGGGGGAAAATGCGTCCATGTTGTGTGGAACAATGCGTCCATGTTGTGTGGAACAATGCGTCCATGTTGTGTGGAAAAATGCGTCCATGTTGTGTGGGAACAATGCGTCCATGTTGTGTGGAACAATGCGTCCATGTTGTGTGGAACAATGCGTCCATGTTGTGTGGAAAAATGCGTCCATGTTGTGTTGGAAAATGCGTCTATGTTGTGTGGAAAAATACGTCTATGTGGTGTGGGAAAATGCGTCCAAGTTTGTGGGAAAATGCGTCCATGTTGTGTGGAAAAATTCGTCCATGTTGTATGGAAAAATGCGTCCATGTTGTATGGAAGATGCGTTCATGTTTTGTGGAAAAATGCGTCCATGTTGTGTGGAAAAATGCATCCTTCAGACGACCAGTTAAAAAAAAAGTCTACATCGATATTCAATCCTATAAGGAAGATAATCTAATAACGGAAAGAAGGTCAACAGCTAGTATCTTTTATCATGGGCACAAACGTGGACATGAAAAAGAAAAAAAAAGACAAAAATAAATGGCCAAAGACAGGTCATCACAATCATACACACATAGCGGGTACTTTTTCCACCTCGCACTGAGCGGTGAAATCAGAAGTAGTTCAGTGACTAGTAGTAAAGCAGCTTAGCACACTATATGCCCCTTATTAAACTGATTTTCTTTCCCGGGGGAGGGTGGAGAAAAAAGAAGGGATTTGGAGGGGGAGCGGAGAGAGAGGGCGTGGTAGCATAAAAAAACACATCGTAATAAAAGTCACAACAATTAATAGTAATTGTTTTGATAGATCACACACACACACCACACACACACACACACACACACACACACACACACACACACACACACACACACACACACACACACACACAGGAACCACGCGCACGCGCGCACACACACACACACACACACACGCACACACGCACGCACACACAAACACACGCACGCACGCACGCACGCACGCACGCACGCGCACACACACACACACACACACACACACACACACACACACACACACACACACACACAGACGCGCGACACACACACACACACACACACACACACACACACACACACACACACACACACACACAGCGCGCCCATACACAGAGAGAGAGAGAGAGAGAGAGAGAGAGAGAGAGAGAGAGAGAGAGAGAGAGAGAAGAGAGAGAGAGAGAGACGCAATCAAAAGTCAAGACAATAAATAACACCAAGAAACGCTAGTTTCAGTTTATATTTCTGCTTACTGATGTCAATAATCCTCTAACCTGTAACAAGTTACATAACGCGTCCTTTTCGTCTTTCAATTTGAGTTTCTGGTGAATCAGCAAATAATTCCACGACAGACTGCAGGACAGTAACTCGATTTGTACTGCTACATTGCAGTACAGTACAGTACAATACAATACAATGTAATACAGTACAAAACAACACAAAAACATAACCTCATAATGATGTATCCAATCTTTCTTATCACT
>CM031608.1:90789189-90814189 GCA_018398815.1 Conus ventricosus | reverse complement strand
AGCATACATTACTATAGCCATTTACATAAAGTGCTTTTTTTCTGATCGGTTCGACATTTACAGCAGCGATTTACTCATGTTTTCGTTTACGTACAATATATACTATGTGACAGTATGCTGGTGTGGGAACGACTAAAGGCAAAACACTGGGTATGGAGTGCTGTTCCCTGGGGTCCACACAAAAGTTTGGTTGTTCTTGCAGTGAGCGATGACAAACGCATGTCAGGTTACTGCAATGTCAGTGAACGGCGCCATGATGAGTTGGACCGTATGAGCATGAGGCTGTAGCTTAACGTGTATGTGTGTTGGTTGGTACGTAAATGTGTCGCAGGTTTTTTTGTTGTTGTTTGTTTGTATTGGTTGGTTGGGGTTTTTTGGTGCGTTTTCCAGTGTTTTCATAGTTTTCTGATATTGATGATGTAGGTGTATACATTTTGTCGTCCCTTTCACCAACGCATTAACAAAAGTCAAACAAAATGAAAGAGAAAATAGGGTTATGCTTCTTCTCTTTTCACAGAACTCACTCCTCCCTGGTGGTAATGCTTCTTCTCTTTTCACAGAACTCACTCCTCCCTGGTGGTAATGCTTCTTCTCTTTTCATAGAACTCACCCCTCCCTGGTGGTAATGCTTCTTTTCTTTTCACAGAACTCCCCCCTCCCTGGTGGTAATGCTTCTTTTCTTTTCACAAACTCGCCCCTCCCTGGTGGTAATGCTTCTTTTCTTTTCACAGAACTCGCCCCTCCCTGGTGGTAATGCTTCTTTTCTTTTCACAGAACTCGCCCCTCCCTGGTGGGGCCTTCGTGGTTGACTGACTGTGAACAAGACGGGGGAAAAGATGGAAATATATAGTTGCATGTTTGAACATAACTGTCCTGTTGAACAGTGATTCTCTTAAACACAGCAAAGCATGCTCTGTGGAATTATTGGCATTGATTAAGAAATCTTCCTTCTGAATGCTGAGTGATGTTGGTGACATGTCTCTCTCTGGTATGTTCCAGACAGCTGGCCTATGGAAGACGTGGTCGCGTTTATGATGCTGAGGTATTTCTGCCTATATCGTTTTGTAATGCAGTTGTTAATGATTGTTGATATGCTAAACTGTCAGCATATTTTGTAGTGTTTTATATATCTGCAGATTTATATTAAGTAATTTTTTCCCCAATATTTTTTTGTTTCTTTTGTCTGATATGATGTGTAGTTTTGTGCACTTTCGACACAATTCAGAATACAAAAACGTGTTGTCCAATTTGAATTATTGATAGACTTCATTCATGGTTCAATGTCAATGCGTCCATATTCAGTTAAATCGTTGGCACCCACAAATTCATATTTCCCATTGGGTCCTTCAAATCAGTTCCTAATTGAACAATTTTAAATGAGTTACTTACTGAACAATTTTAAATGAGTTACTAACTGAACAATTTTAAATGAGTTCCTAATTGAACAATTTAAATGAGCTCCTAATTGAACAAATTTAAATGAGTTCCTAATTGAACAATTTTAAATGAGTTCCTAATTGAACAATTTTCTCAGCACAGGGGATCCGTACTCACTCTGCACTAAGAAAGATGACTTGCACATGTGAGTACGGTTTTTTGTATGTTTGAATGTTCTGCCTCATTATATTCAGAAGTGAAATATGACATTGTTACAGGCTTTGAGGTCACAAGAGAAAGATTCGTGGTAGGGGCAAATACTGTGCTGTGTGCTTCATACTAGCTGTACTGCTGGCTAGTACAGTGTACAATACAGTACAATCTCATCTGTAATAAAGGAGAACTTTGTGCCATAACGGGCACAGACCAGTTACAACGTGAGAGCATGGAAAAGAAATCTGGATGTCAAATCACAGTCGATGTGGACAGAAGTGGAGCACAGATAAGATGTTGTTGAGGGATCTGGGTTTTTTTTTTAGGTTTTTCTCCCAAAGATCTGATGTACGTTGATCTTGAATGACATATACCTTGTGCCAACCAAAGACACGGTGCGGCCTTCTATAAAGTGTCAGAATGCGAGACAAATAAAGCCTCCCAGATGAAGGACCCCAGCATTGCTATGTTGCTGGATGTGAATGATGCCTGTTGTTACTGACGACCTTGGGCACTTTGAGTTGTCTTTCTTTCAATGACGAAGACAGATTTAAAAGATTGAGTGCCTTCCTTTCAATGACGAAGCAGATTTGAAAGCTTGAGTTGCCTTTCTTTCAATGACGAAGCAGATTGAAAGCTTGAGTTGCCTTTCTTTCAATGACGAAGGCAGATTTAAAAGCTTGAGTTGCCTTCTTTTTAATGACGAAGGCAGATTAGTTGAAAGCTTGAGTTGCCTTTCATTCAATGACGAAGGCAGATTTGAAAGCTTGATTTGCCTTTCTTTCAATGACGAAGGCAGATTTAAAGCTTGAGTTGCCTTTCTTTCAATGACGAAGCAGATTTAAAAGCTTGAGTTGCCTTTCTTTTCAATGACGAAGGCAGATTTAAAGCTTGAGTTGCCTTTCTTTCAATGACGAAGGCAGATTTAAAAGCTTGAGTTGCCTTTCTTCAATGACGAAGTCAGATTTAAAAGCTGAGTTGTCTTTCTTTCATGACGAAGGCAGATTTAAAAGCTTGAGTTGCCTTTCTTTCAAGACGAAGGCAGATTAAAAGCTTGAGTTGCCTTTCTTTCAATGACGAAGGCAGATTTAAAAGCTCGAGTTGCCTTTCTTTCAATGACGAAGGCAGATTTAAAAGCTCGAGTTGCCTTTCTTTCAATGACGAAGGCAGATTTGAAAGCTTGAGTTGCCTTTCTTTCAATGACGAAGGCAGATTGAAAGCTTGAGTTGCCTTCTTTTCCAATGACGAAGGCAGATTTAAAAGCTTGAGTTGTCTTTTTTCAATGACGAAGGCATTTAAAGCTTGAGTTGTCTTCTTTCAATGACGAAGGCAGATTTGAAAGCTTGAGTTGTCTTTCTTTCAATGATGAAGGCAGATTTAAAAGCTTGAGTTGCCTTTCTTTCAATGATGAAGGCAGATTTAAAGCTTGATGTTTGTGTGGGTTGGAGAGGAAGAACACTAGTTTAGATACTGAGTGATGCCAGCAAGCTAACACAGAAACCAGTGACTCTCTCTCTCTCTCTCTCTGTCTGTCTCTCTCTCTCTGTCTGTCTGTCTGTCTGACTCTCTCTCTCTCTCTCTGTCTGTCTGTCTGTCTCTCTCTCTCTCTCTCACTCTCCTCCTCTCTCTCTCTCTCTTCTCTCTCTCTCTCTCTCTCTCTCTCTCTCTCTCCTCTCTCTCTCTCCTGTCTGAGTTGTCAGTTTTGTTTGTCTATGTCAGTATCTGAGTCTGCGTGGTGTGTGGTAGATAAAAAGATACAGAGATACGTTTAGTCAACCCATCGTTTTCTTCTTCCCTACCCCACCCAGACCTCCATTCCCATCCACCCTCACCCCTCTGGCAATGTACGCAGTGCCTCAACATTTCCACAGTTTACATCGAAATCAATTACAATCGATCGAACAGATCTACCTGAAACATACAGCAACCACATCAACATTATCACATAAGGTTAATCGTCAGTGTACAACATGGATGAAGATAGACCTATAAACCACAAAGCTGATCAAAAAGCAAGTGAAAACTGCAGCTGATGTGAGAAACGCTTACATAATATGCAACATTATTCGGCCAGCGTGTTCTAGTGTTAAACCGTTTAAACACCAACAGGTTTCACATTGTCTGTTGCTTGGCGCCAATGTGGTCTTCATTGTGAAGAGGACTCAACAGCCTGATCCACAACAAGGTGGTAGCAGAAGTTAGTGGCCCCTTTCTTTAAGAAGAAACTATTTACACAGATAACTTCTCAAGGAAAGAGAGCTTCTTTGGCTGGCATTTGTAGAACATTCAGGTGTTTTGTAATTAATTCACGTTCCTCTCTGACGGACAAAAAACAGACCACAGAGAGATACAGTTTGATGGTGAAAGCGAAGGGGGGGGGGGGGGGGTCCCTAAACTCAGGTAATTGCCCAATCTGTGTGTATGTCTTCCTCCGTTGTCCTTTATTCGTTGGCTGCATCGTTTAACCCAGTGTTGACGTTGTTGATGGCAGACACACAGACTTTATTCATTGGTTGCATCGTTTAAACCCAGTGTTGACGTTGTTGATGGCAGACACACAGACTTTATTCGTTGGCTGCATCGTTTGACCCAGTGTTGACGTTGTTGATGGCAGACACACAGACTATTCGTGGCTGCATCGTTTGACCCAGTGTTGACGTTGTTGATGGCAGACACACAGACTTTATTCGTTGGCTGCATCGTTTGACCCAGTGTTGACGTTGTTGATGGCAGACACCACAGACTTTATTCGTTGGCGGCATCGATTTGACCCGTGTAGTGTTGACGTTGTTGATGGCAGACACACGGACTTTGACTTTATTCGTTGGCTGCATCGTTTGACCCAGTGTTGACGTTGTGGATGGCAACAGACACACAGACTTTATTCGTTGGCGCATCGTTTGACCCAGTGTTGACGTTGTTGATGACAACAGACACACAGACTTTATTGGTTGGCTGCATCGTTTGACCCAGTGTTGACGTGTTGATGGCAGACACACAGACTTTATTCGTTGGCTGCATCGTTTGAACCAATGTTGACGTTGTTGATGGCAACAGACACACAGACTTATTACGTTGCTGCATCGTTTGACCAGTCTTGGACGATGCTGATGGCAACAGAAACACAGACTTTATTGGTTGGCTGCATCGTTTGACCCAGTGTTGACGTTGTTGATGCAGACACACAGACTTTATTCGTTGGCTGCATCGTTGACCCAGTATTGACGTTGTTGATGGCAACAGACACACAGACTTTATTCGTGGCTGCATCGTTTGACCCAGTGTTGACGATGCTGATGGCAACAGACACACAGACTTTATTGGTTGGCTGCATCGTTTGACCCAGTGTTGACGTTGTTGATGGCAACAGACACACAGACTTTATTCGTTGACTGCATCGTTTGACCCAGTGTTGACGTTGTTGATGGCAGACCACACAGACTTTATTCGTTGGCTGCATCGTTTGACCCAGTATTGACGTTGTTGATGGCAACAGACACACAGACTGTATTCGTTGACTGCATCGTTTGACCCAGTGTTGACGTTGTTGATGACAACAGACACACAGACTTTATTGGTTGGCTGCATCGTTTGACCCAGTGTTGACGTTGTTGAGCAGACCCACAGACTTATTCGTTGGCGGCATCGTTTAACCCAGTGTTGACGTTGTTGATGACAACAGACACACAGACTTTATTCGTTGGCTGCATCGTTTGACTCAGTGTTGACGTTGTTGATGACAGACCCACAGACTTTATTCGTTGGCTGCATCGTTTGACCCAATGTTGACGTTGTTGATGGCAGACACACAGACTTTATTCGTTGGCTGCATCGTTTGACCCAGTGTTGACGTGTTTGATGGCAGACACACAGACTTTATTCGTTGGCTGCATCGTTTGACCCAGTGTTGACGTTGTTGATGGCAGACACACAGACTTTATTCGTTGGCTGCATCGTTGACCCAGTGTTGACGTTGTTGATGACAGACACACAGACTTTATTCGTTGGCTGCATCGTTTGACCCAGTGTTGACGTTGTTGATGGCTGACACACAGACTTTATTGGTTGGCTGCATCGTTTGACCCAGTGTTGACGTTGTTGATGGCAGACACACAGACTTTATTCGTGACTGCATCGTTTGACCCAGTGTTGACGTGTTGATGGCAGACACACAGACTTTATTCGTTGACTGCATCGTTTGACCCAGTGTTGACGTTGTTGATGGCAGACACACAGACTTTATTCGTTGGCTGCATCGTTTGACCCAGTGTTGACGTTGTTGATGGCAGACACACAGACTTTATTCGTTGCTGCATCGTTTGACCCAGTGTTGACGTTGTTGATGGCAACAGACACACAGACTTTATTGGTTGGCTGCATCGTTTGACCCAGTGTTGACGTTGTTGATGCAACAGACACACCGACTTTACTCGTTGGCTGCATCGTTTGACCCAGTGTTGACGTTGTTGATGGCAACAGACACACAGACTTTATGGTTGGCTGCATCGTTTGACCCAGTGTGACGTTGTTGATGCAACAGACACACAGACTTTATTCGTTGGCTGCATCGTTTTGACCCAGTGTTGACGTTGTTGATGGCAACAAACACAGAGACTTTATTCGTTGGCTGCATCGTTTGACCCAGTGTTGACGTTGTGATGGCAACAGACACACAGACTTTATTTCGTTGGCTGCATCGTTTGACCCAGTGTTGACGTTGTTGATGGCAGACACACAGACTTTATTGGTTGGCTGCATCGTTTGACCCAGTGTTGACGTTGTTGATGGCAGACACACAGACTTTATTGTTTGGCTGTATCGTTTGACCCAGTGTTGACGTTGTTGATTGCAGACACCCAGAGCGAAGGTGGACAATCTGGGGGACCCTCCTTCCAGACTTCGAAGACAACGAAACGATTAGCACCAGAGAGGCCGAGAACCTCTGTCCGCGAGGACTACTTGAGGAACACCGACCAGCAGGCCATCCAGCGAAGACGCGTCCTGGAGTATGTCTATGGCAGAGACCAGGCCAAGAAATAACCATGATCATGGAAATCTTGCACCATGAGTTCCAGAACACCGGCAAGTTCTTTTGAAAGGAAGAGTGAGAAAAAGCAGACAGACAGACAGACAGACAGACAGACAGACAGACAGACGGTGTGTGAAAGAGAGATATCAACATCTGGCAAAATCTGTTGGATGTCGTGCAATTGTTGATGATGTTTCTCTGTCTGTCTGTCTGTCTCTCTGTCTGTCTCTCTGTCTGTCTGTCTGTCTGTCTGTCTGTCTCTCTTACCCTCTCTGTGTCTGTCTTGTATTGAAGGTTCTTTTTTTGTCCATAATACACATTTTGCAATTATGTTACAAACATGTATCAGACAAATAGAATACGCTACTTTTTCCACCCTTTTTTGCATAAAACAGGTACAAAAGAAATATGATAACGATGATAAAGACATTTTCAAATGTATACAGTTATGCCACATCATTCTTTTCTAAACTGTCAAACTTTTGCATATATTGCTAACATCTTAACGTAAGAAACGTATTTTTAGTTTTTATCACTTGGCAGGATAATGCATTTTCGAAATTACACTCTACAGTCACATTGTTAAGTGTAGTACATCTTTTTCTTTAACAATGTTGAAGCGGATTGGGATGCATTTCAATCTTGTTACAATCTATTAGACTGCATTGATTAATACTGTTGATTAATATTCATCTAACGGTAATTAAAAGTATTGAAACCATAGTTTTACGTAACCTATGGAAATACATTTACACTGAATTATGTTTTTTATTTTTATTTTTTACTATATACGTATGGCTAAAATCGCCCAATTCCTCGCATTGTTTGTTCGGTGTAACTAAACCTGCAAATAAAGAAATTCTACTATAATATTGTTGAATTTCTTTCTTTCTTTCTGCGTACGCAGCTGATACTCCTGCGGACACTCCCTGTATAGCCAGGCAGTGGAGTTTTGTGTGTATGACCCTTTTTTTATCCCGCCATTAAGGCAGCCATACTCCATCTTCGGGAAATATTGTTGAATCAAACGCATAATTTTGTTCTGGTGCCATAAAGCAGATTCAACGGCGGGTAATACGTTTTCACATTCATTACAGTTTCTCTGTAAAACATGTCAGACTTGCCAAGTTGTTTATGAAAATGGATGGTACCACATATCCTGTTGAAAAGGTTTCTTTTTTCATCATGAAAGATCTTGCATCTGTCATCATACTTTACTCATTTTTAAAATGATGCTTGACTCTGAAACCCCATGATACGATTTATCAGTTGTAGTTTTATTCCTTTAATTGTACATTTCCATGAAGAAGATACACAGACAAGTTTCACATTTATATCGGCTTCCATGTTAATTTGTTTTCTTGAATAATACAGAAATGTTTGTTCTTTGTGCACTTATTAATGCGTTATCCCAGTCACTTATTAATGTGTTATCCCAGTCAATCTGTGCGTCTATCCAAGTTTCACGTTTATGTAGGATTTCCTGTAAAGTGTTTTGCACGGTACAAATCACAGAAAATTGATATCAAAGATTTTTTTTCAAGGAACAGATCATAGATAATTGATATTAAAGGTCGTTTTCCGTTTTTTCATTTCTTTTTCAGCCATATTCTTTGATCGAATACAACCGAGGTAATTGAGACAATTTACCACTAGACTCCACTCTGAAAATTCTCCATGTTTCAAAAACGTTTCACTTTCATTCAAAGCTACATACACAAAAGATGCGTTTACATTCCGTCACATACCGTGCTCCTGAGTACCGAGACTATGGCGAGGTTGCAAATGCTCAGGGATATGTCACAGTGATGTTACTAACTCACCAGCTCAGCAAGAAAGACGAACTGCCCACATGTATTACGTTAAAGGGCTCTACATATTTAGAGTAGTGTGAACGTCCACAAATAATACTAAAGGTCTCCACGCACAAGGATAATTCGACCGTCTCTAACCAGCGCACGGCTCTCTTCAGTGTGGTTCTGGAGATCAGCCACACGTGTGTGAACTCCTCAGCTGTCTCCTCAATCGTCCGACAAACCTCCACCTTCAGCATTCCCCTGAGCGAAGTCATTCCATTCAGGTACCCGCTCGTTCAAGTGGACACTGAACAACGATGGTGATCCATCCCATAAACTGTAGCAGTTCTGTAAGCTGATTTAGCAGCGACGCTGTGGCAATGAACTTGTCAACTTGGATTTGATTTGATGTCCGGACCTGGTTCCGGAAGGACTGTGACATTGTGTCCGGATCTGGCTCTGGAAGGACTGTGACATTGTGTCCGGACCTGGCTCCTGAAGGACAGTGACATTGTGTCCGGGCCTGGCTCCTGAAGACAGTGACATTGTGTCCGGACCTGGCTTCTGAAGGACAGTGACATTGTGTCCGGGCCTGGCTCCGGAAGGACTGTGACATTGTGTCCGGACTTTGATCTGAAGGACTGTGACATTGTGTCCGACTTTGATCTGGAAGGACTGTGACATTGTGTCCGGACCTGGCTCCGAAAGGACTGTGACATTGTGTCCGGACCTGGCTCCGGAAGGACTGTGACATTGTGTCCGGACCAGCTCCGAAGGACTGTGACATTGTGTCCGGACCTGGCTCCGGAAGGACTGTGACATTGTGTCCGGACCTGGCTCCGGAAGGACTGTGACATTGTGTCCGGACCTGGCTCCGGAAGGACTGTGACATTTGTTCGGACCTGGCTCCGGAAGGACGGTGACATTGAGTCTTGATCTGGCTCCAGAAGGACTGTGACATCGTGTCCGACTTTCATCCGGAAGGACTGTGACATTGTGTCTTGATCTGGCTCCGGAAGGACTGTGACATTGTGTCTTGATTTGGCTCCTGAAGGACTGTGACATTGTGTCTTGATCTGGCTCCGGAAGGACTGTGACATTGTGTGGGACACCACACACACACACACACACACACACACACACACACACACACACACACACACACACACACACACAGAGTGACCGTGACATTGACACAGAGAGAGAGAGAGAGAGAGAGAGAGAGAGAGAGAGAGAGAGAGAGAGAGAGAGAGAGAGAGAGAAGCGAATCATACAGTCTTGAAATTTAAAGTTCAATCGGTGCTAGTACGTATTCATTTGATAGAATCCAATATCTCTTTAATTTGGTCATACTGTGGTAACGTGTGTGTGAACACGGCTCAGAATTATATTCGAAATCCTGTGTTTGAGGAGAGTCACAGTATGTTTTAGGTATATAGGTCAATCCTGTTCTTTGAGGAGATCCACACTACTCTTTTATGCATGCAGAGTCCAGTAATTCCTGCTTGTGGAGAGTGCGTTTCTCTCGCTGCGCTGGTCTACTAGTTAAGTTCACAGTCACATGCCCATAAACATGAACCAAATATTGGCGTGGTTGTAGCAAACATGGCGTGGGACTGCGACAAAGCTCACGATTTAAAACAGAAAGGACTGTTGTTTTCGAAGCACCCATTGATGCTTCAGTCCTCTCTCTCTCCTCTCTCTCTCTCTCACTCTCTCTCTCTCTCTCTCTCTCTCTCTCTCTCTCTCTCTCTCTCTCTCTCTCTCTCCCTCCCTCTTGATCGAATAAAAGTTTTCTGAACTCCTCTCTCTCTCTCTCTCTCTCTCTCTCTTCTCTCTCCCTCTCTCTCTCTCTCTCTCTCTCTCTCTCTCTCTCTCTCTCTCTCTCTTCTGTCTGTCTGTCTGTCGTCTGTCTCTCTCTCTCTCCTCTCTCCTCTCTCTCTCTCCTCTTCTCTCTCTCTCTCTCTCTTCTCTCTCTCTCTCTCTCTCTCCTCTCTCTGTGTGTGTAAATCGTGCATCGAAATGAAGAAAGTCTGTGAAAACGCTGATTGCATCATCCACAGCATCACCAGCTCCAAATCCCAGAGCAGATGGTCTGGACGACTCTGTCTCCATCACCCTGTCCACCGAGAACAACAGTCACGTGCAGGACCTGGTGGATGGCGCCAGCAGCAACAGCAGCAGCATCGGCAGCAGCAGCAGCAGCAAAGTACAGCTGCGACTGATGCGCGACCTGAACACGCCGTTGCGCGTGTCAAGCGATGGTTTGATCAAACTGAGGGCCTACCAGAGGAGCTGCTCTACTGGGGCCCGCCAAGGCTGCAACGTGGCTATCTTCCTGCCCACTGGCACCGGCAAAACCTTCGTCATCCTCAGGTACATGCAGGTGAGTGCAGCTCCTGAAGGTGAACGACTCTTATGATAGAGAAAGGCTCTATGATAGGACAAAAGGCTCTAACGTAGGTAAACAACTCTAAGATAGGAGAAAAGGCTCTATGACAGGAGGAAGGCTCTATGTAGGTAAACGACTCTATGATAGGAGAAAGGCTCTAAGGCAGTTAAACGGCTCTATGATAGGAGAAAGGCTCTAAGATAGGTAAACAACTCTATGATAGGTAAACGACTCTATGATAGGAGAAAGGCTCTAATGTAGGTAAATGACTCAATGATGGGTAAACGTCTCTATGATAGGCGAAAGGCTCTAAGGCAGGTAAACGACTCTATGATAGGTAAACGACTCTATGATAGGTAAACTCTCTACGATAGGAGCAAGGCTCTAAGGTAGATAAACGACTCTATGATAGGAGAAAGGCTCTAAGGTAGGTACACGACTCCATGATAGGCGAAAGGCTCTAAGGTAGGCGAACGACTCCATGGTAGGTGAACGACTCTATGATAGGAGAAAGGCTGTAAGGTAGGTAAACGACTCTATGGTAGGTGAGCAGCTCTATGATAGGAGAAAGGCTCTAAGGTAGGTAAATGACTATATTAGGAGAAAGGCTCTAAGGTAGATGAACGACTGCATTGTACGTGAACGACTCCATGGTAGGAGAAAGGCTGTAAGGTAGGTGAACGACTCTTTGACAGGAGAAAGGCTCTAACGTAAAAAACGACTGTATGGTACGTGAACGACTCTATGGTAGGAGAAAGGCTGTAAGGTAGGTGAACGACTCTTTGATAGGAGAAAGGCTCTAACGTAGATAAACGACTGTGTGGTACGTGAACGACTCTATGGTAGGACAAAGGCTGTAAGGTAGGTGAACGACTCGATGATAGGAGACAGGTGGGTAAGCAACTCTAAGGTAGGTAAAGGACTCTATGGTAGGAGAAAGGCTCTAAGGTAGATAAACGACGCTATGGTAGGAGAAAGGCTCTAAGGTTGACAAACGACTCTATGACAGGAGAAAGGCTCTAAGATAGGTGAACGATTCTATAAAAGATAAGCAACTCTATGATACGTAAAAGACTCTATGATATGAGAAAGGCTTTAAGGTAGATAAACAACTTTATGATAGGAGAAAGGCTCTAAGGTAAGTAAACGACTCTACGATAGGAGAAAGGCTGTAAGGTAGATAAACGACTCTATGATAGGAGAAAGGCTCTAAGGTAGGTAAACGACTCCATGATAGAGAAAGACTCTAGGTAGGTAAACGACTCTTTGATAGGAGAAAGGCTCTAAGGTAGGTAAACGACTCTATGGTAGGTAAACGACTCTGCAATGCGAGAAAGACTCTATGGTGGATAAACCACTCTATGATAGGAAAAAGGCCCGAAAGTAGGTGAACGACTCTACGATAGGAGAAAGGCTGTAAGGTAGGTAAGCGACTACATAATAGGTGAACGACTCGATGATAGGAGAAAGGCTCTAAGGTAGGTAAACGACTCCATGGTAGGTGAACAACTGCATGGTAGGTGAACGACTTTATGATAGGAGAAGGCTCTAAGGTAGTGAACGACTCTGTGATAGGAAAAAGGTGGGTAAACGTCTTCAAGGTAGGTGAACGACCTATGATAGGTAAACGACTCTATGATGGGAGAAAGGTGGGTAAGCGTCTTCAAGGTAGGTAAACGACCTATGATAGGTAAACGACCTATGATAGGTAAACGACTCGATGATAAGTAAACGACTCTATGATAGGAGAAAGGCTCTAAGGTATGTAAATGACTCTATGATAAGAGAAAGGCTCTAAGGTAAGTAAACGACTCTATGATTGGAGAAAGGCTCTAAGGTAGGTGAAAGGCTCTAAGGTAGGTGAACGACTTTATGATAGGAGAAAGGCTCTAAGGTAGATAAACGACTCCATGGTAGGTGAACGATTCTATGACAGGAGAAAGGCTCTAAGCTAGGTGAAGGACTCTCTGATAGGTATATGACTCTATGATAGGAGAAAGGCTCTATGGTAGATAAACGACTCTATGATAGGAGAAAGGCTCTAAGGTAGGTAAACGACTCTATGATAGGAGAAAGGCTCTAAGGTAGGTAAACGGCTCTATGATAGGTAAAGACTCTATGATAGGTAAACGACTCAATGATAGGAGAAAATCTCTAAGGTAGGTGAACGACTCTATGATAGGAGAAAGGCTCTAAGGTAGATAAACGACTCTATGGTAGTGAACGATTCGATGACAGGAGAAAGGCTCTAAGCTAGGTGAAGGACTCTCTGATAGGTATATGACTCTATTAGAGGAGAAAAGGCTCTATGGTAGATAAACGACTCTATGATAGGAGAAAGGCTCTAAGGTGGGGAAACGACTCTATGATAAGTAAACGACTCTATGATAGGTAAACGACTCTGTGATAGGAGAAAGGCTCTAAGGTAGGTGAACGACTCTATGATAGGAGAAAGGCTCCTATGTAGAAAAATGACTCTATGGAGATTGTAATGTTGCGGTATCCCAATTCACACACCGTTTTATACCACTAACATTCATTCGCACTATTTTAGTTTTCAGTCAAGGAGCCCGCAACATTAACTAACTCGGCTCGCAATTACGCTATCTGACTCCCAGAAATTAATACTCAAAAGACCCAATTAACCACCACAATTTTCTAATTTTCAAACAACATCACATCACATTCATCCTTCCTAGCAAAACAACAACTTCACCGTAGTCACAGTTCAATGGCTTTCATTACAATTGGAGATATTGGTGAATGTAAATGCATCTAGTCTATCATCACAGACTTAACAATTACTGATATCAAATCGTCCCAAACTGCCCATTCCTGATGAATCCTTTCCGTGTTGGATATCAGACTACTGTTCAACTGCAAGTCAACACAGATAGATATAGGCCTACAGAAGAGATCCAATGGTCAACTTACTGGACCTGGCAGGAAAAGAACCAAGGCAATTTGAATGTCTCCTGAAGCTGAAACTCTCCAAGTCAGTCTCAATCCGTACCAAACCACACACAAAAATATTAATACATTTGGCAGTCACATGAACTCCTTCCCTGGAGTGTATGATCTGACGACATTTTGGATTGAGATCACAGCGCAGTAGCAGCACTGTCCAGTCCAGCACAGCTCCTTCAGCTCGTCGTGGAATTTCACCACTCAACACAGCCCAATAAAGTAATGATTCACAAAGATGACACCGTTTGTCACAACACGGCTGGACCCAAACTAGTAAACACAAGTTCAGTTATCATATAAAAACATATTCTTTTTCTCTTGAAAGACTAAGATTTCATCCCCTATATTCTGGTTGTCAACTGACAAAACTCCATCTCCTTTGTAGTTCTCTCCTTTGATGTCATTAAAAAATCGTTATCAAGCCTATTTTGACGTCATTTCATTTGCTACGTAATTCTGCGTTCACCCTCATTAACCTTTTATCTTCCTTTCACCTTAATTGTTTCTGGTTTATACATCATTTGTTCCCATCACATGACAGAGATAAACGACTCTATGATAGGTAAACGACTCTATGATGGGAAGGAGGCTCTACGGTAGATAAACGACTCTATGATAGGAGAAAGGTTGTAAGGTAGTAAACGACTCTATGATAGGAGAAAGGTTGTAAGGTAGGTAAACGACTATGATAGGAGAAAGGTTGTAAGGTAGGTAAACGACTCTATGATAGGAGAAAGATTGTAAGGTATATCAACAACTCTATGATAGGAGAAAGGTTGTAAGGTAGATCAACGACCTCATGATAGGAGAAAGGTTGTAAGGTAGATCAACGACTCTATGATAGGAGAAAGGTTGTAAGGTAGATCAACGACTCTATGATAGGAGAAAGGTTGTAAGGTAGATCAACGACTCTATAATAGGAGACAGGTTGTAAGGTAGGTAAACGATTCTATAATAGGAGAAAGGTTGTAAGGTAGATCAATGACTCTATGATAGGAGAAAGGTTGTAAGGTAGATCAACGAATCTATGATAAGAGAAAGGTTGTAAGGTAGGTGAACGACTCTATGATAGGAGAAAGGATCTAACATAGAGAAATGACTCCATGGAGGTCAACGATCCAATAATAGGTAAACGACTCGATGATAGGTAAACGACTCTATAATAGGAGAAAGGCTCTAAGGTGCATAAACGAATCATGATAAATGGAAAGGCTATAAGGTAGGTGAACGACTCTATGATAGGAAAAGGCTCTAAGGTACGTAAACGACTCATGGAAGTGAACAACTCTATGGTAGGAGAAAAGCTCTAATGTAGGTGAACGACCCATGATCGGAGAAAGGCTCTAAGGTAGGTAAACGACTCTATGATCGGAGAAAGCTCTAAGGTAGGTGAACGATTCTATGATCGGAGAAAGGCTCTAAGGAGATAAACGACTGTGTGGTAGTGAACGATTCTATGATCGGAGAAAGGCTCTAAGGTAGATAAACGACTGTGTGGTAGTGAACGATTCTATGATAGGAGAAAGGTTCTAAGGTAGGTAAACGACACTATGACAGGAGAAAGGCTCTAAGGTAGGTGAAAGGCTCTAAGGTAGGTGAACGATTCTATGATAGGAGAAAGGCTCTAAGGTAGATAAACGACTGTGTGGTAGGTGAACGATTCTATGACAGCAGAAAGGCTCTAAGCTAGGTGAAGGACTCTCTGATAGGTTTATGACTCTATGATAGGAGAAAGCCTCTATAGTAGGTAAACGACACTATGACAGGAGAAAGGCTCCAAGGTAGGTGAACGATTCCATGGTAGATGAACGACTCTGTGATAGGTAAATGACTCTATGATAAGAGAAAGGCTCTATGGTAAACAACTGTATGGTAGGAGAAACGCTCCAAAGTAGGTAAACGACTCTATGATAGGTAAACGACTCTATGATTCTGAAATATATGTGGCAGCACGTGCTAGTGTTGTTCGTCCGTTGCATCAGCGAGGACCACTTCAGTCATCTAGGGTTGAGGGGAGGGGATGGGCGGTAGTAAGATGATTTGTAGATACGCAGTGGCTGATCCAGCCGATGCGTGCATGGAATGTGCGGTGACAGCTTGGAAGGCAATGTGGGAGACCTGCCCTTGATTGCTGGCGCTGGCTTTCCTTGTCCGTCTCTTTTTCTTTTCTTTTTTTGGCGTTGCAGCTGTCCTTTCTTCACATAAATTGACACCTTTGTGGTCGCCTGCCAGTAAGTAGATAGGTAACACAACCATATGGTCATGTCTTTCAGTTTCATGTTCATATACACAGAATGTTGTGTTTGTTTGTGTTTTCATTTGTGTCTGGTCCGAAACACATACTTCTTCGTCCATGAACACAAGCCGATCATACATCTCATCCCTTTGATTTATGGCAGAGGACGGCACTAAAATACAGTTATCTTGTCAAATCAAAGGTGACCTCCCAGCCGATGGGGTATATACAGTATATTCCAAGATGCAAAGACTTTAGATGTTAGCTTCTGCACGCAAATGACATGGTTTTGCTTTATATGGGCAGCGTTTTGGGCCTGGGGGTTGGGTGTTGATTGCTTAAAGGTACTATTTACTGCTCTGAGGTACACAAAAAAAAAAGTCCTGTTTCAAACGAACACTGCTGCGAGTGGACTAGTCCATTTTTTTTTGCTACACAGCATGGGCAAAGCCATGAAACCGGCATATATGAAGGTTACACATAAATGAAAATAAGAGTTGAATAAGTTAGGAAACGGCGACAAAGAGAGGTTCAGGACAAGGCAGCAAATACTAACGAACGCAGAACCTTCATCATTCTTCCTGACTACCCTATTACTCAGATGCACAAAAAAGTCTCCACATCTCGGGTACCATTAGGACTATTGTCATTAAATTCTAGGTATCATTCACAACACGTGATTTATTCTACGTCAGCAAATGTTGGTGTCTATGCATGACAATGGAAAGAAATCGTTATTTGTGTTATTTGAAATGCAAACTTGCAACGGAGGGCAGGTTCTGGTGGCGCATACAGTAAAGAGCGGATACTGCAATGGATTGAGTTCGGATGCATGTGGTCCTGCGTCGTATCTTAAAGTATCAGTTCTTTAGGACTTGTGACGGTCCACCAGATAAACACAGTAGAAACACACAGTGAAATCTATGCATTGGGGGAAGGGCAAAATGCAGAGTGTGTAGTCAAGAGCGACGTGGGATGAAGACCTATTTTGAATGCCATTTTTACCATGACCTCTGCCACTAATTTTGTGTGTGTGTGTGTGTGTGTGTGTGTGTGTGTGTGTGTGTGTGTGTGTGTGTGTGTGTGTGTTGTTGTTGTTGTTCTTCTTCTTCTTCAATTTAACGTCTTTTCACTTTAAAGTGATATTAGACAGGAAATGATTGTTTACTTGTATATGTGTATGAGTGTGTAGTATGCATGCGTGCTTGTGTGTGTGTGTGTGTGTGTGCGTGTGTGTGTGTGTGTGGTGTGTGCTGTGTGTGTGTGTGTGTGTGTGTGTGTGTGTGTGTGTGTGTGTGGTGTGCGCTTGTGTGTGTGCGCCTGTGTGTGTGTAAAATATTAGTGGAAATACTACATAAGAACAATCCTTAGCAAAAATCAACATTAACAAATCAAACTGCAACAGTCAAAACAAAACAGTCTAAAATACGCAGAAATCATAGAAACGAGCCGACTGGACTTATCATTAAGTTCTGAACAAAGTTCAAAAGAAATACAGGTTCTTGGAAAATGCATTTAGATTCATCGTTTCTGAATTTTGATAGAGCTGATTCAAAATAAGGACAAAAGTACAAAATATGTGTTGTTGTACAACTATCAACAGCCCCGCATACACATTCGACGTTTTTCATGAACTTGGTTTTGAAAGCGTTTAACCTAAGTCTGTAAAACAGTGAAACAATTTTTTTTGCGGTGATTTGGGTGTTTATTGACATTTTTTTGATAAAATGTATAATTTATTAATGAATTCTGTTTTGAAAAATTTTGTGATAGAGCGTTTAAAACAACACTTTATTGAAGAATTAGGCTTATGTACTTTGGGAAGTATGTAGTCTTTATATATTTTTCAAAATTTTCAAAAGAAGCTTTTTGTAATAAAGAGTATCCCTCTTGTAAACTTAAAAGAATGGGAATATCCTTGGATTTAAAAGATTTTTTTGCACCTGCCCGAGCTGTACGATCAGCCCATTCATTTCCAGATATTGAACAATGAGATGGGATCCAACAAAAATCAACTGCGATACCCCTTGATATAAGAACATGAATAAGTGCTTTAATTTCTGTGATGACTTCAGCCCGGTTTTTTCGGATTTGTTGATTCTAAAGCTTGGAGAACTGATTTAGAGTCTACACAAAAGAGTGCACCATAGAAATTGAATGGTGTATCAATGACATACTGAACAGCCATTAAAATTGCTATTAATTCAGCTGTGAAAATGGAGAAATCCTTACCAAGGTAAAAAGATTTCTCAATTTTTAAAGTGGGGATAACAAAACCACAGCCTGCCTGATTGTCTAATAAAGAACCATCAGTGAAGATTTTTAGATGATTGGGATAAAAATCATTCATATGGGATCTAGCTTCATATGCAAGAACATTGATGTTATCAAACTTGGACAATTGTGTATAGTTATAGTCAAACTTTGCCTTAAAAAGCTCCCAGTTTGGGATGGACTTACCGGAAAACGCACAGCTAATTTCTTTTGATCAGTGTTTAATTTTGTCAATAGTTTAGAAGAAAATGTAAGAATAGTTTTATTAGATCGATACGTTTTGCACGCTTAGGAAAATGAATATCGGACCTAATTTCAAGTTCCATTTGGTTTGAATTTAGAATGGTAGAGCATCTTAAAATGTATTATGTGTGTGTGTGTGTGCGTGCGTGCGTGCGTGCGTGCGTGCGTGCGTGCGTGCGTGCGTGCGTGTGTGTGTGTGTGTGTGTGTGTGTGTGTGTGTGTGTGTGTGTGTGTGTGTGTAAATGTGTGAGCGTGCGTGTGTGTGTGTGTGTGTGTGTGTGTGTGTGTGTGTGTGTGTGTGTGTGTGTGCGCCTGCATGTGTGTGTGCCTCTGTGTGTGAGTATGTGTGTTTGCGCGCGCGTGCATGCTCGCGCGCGCACTCATGCACGCTTGCATTTACGGGCGCAAGTACACACCTGTGCAAGCAACTATAGGGACTGTTTGGTAGTATGTGTAACAATGTATCACGAAAGAATGACGATTCAGAAACGGGCAGTGTACTGACGTTGGTGGTGCTGCACTTGCAGGAACACCTGAGAGGCTCTGGCACGAAGCCTGTGGTCTTTCTGGCCCCCAAAGTCAAGCTGGCCGAGCAGCAGTTCCACAGGTTCAGTGAATTCTTCCCCCATGCCACGTACTTCCGGTGTGGCAGATCTACTAGTTCCAAGGCTCCTTTCGCTGAACTGCTGGACACGTGAGATTTTATCGTTTTGGCAGGATTTTTTTTTTCACAGACGAAAGAATTACAGCAGTTAAACAGATGTTGACAAGAGGAC
Source organism: Conus ventricosus (assembly GCA_018398815.1). Classification (NCBI taxonomy): domain Eukaryota; kingdom Metazoa; phylum Mollusca; class Gastropoda; order Neogastropoda; family Conidae; genus Conus; species Conus ventricosus. The sequence goes on along the minus strand of CM031608.1, from coordinate 90,794,886 downwards.
GATGCATAGTTTTTTTTTCTTCCACCATTAGAAATTAACATTAAAAAACCCATGAATGAATTTGTTAATGAGCACAGTTGAAATAAACGGGATGCTATAAAATGTTAACCGTAAGAAATAGTTTTTTGATAACTACTCTTCACTCACCTTTATGGAATTGTTAATGGGAACAGTTAAAATAAACAGCATGCTATAAACATTTTGAGTCTTGATAAATGGTTACATAATAGCCACTCTTCAATCATCTTTCACGCTATGATAAGTTCCAGACACTATATTTAACAGATATTGTCAGTCTCTCCATGAAAAAGGAAAAAAAGATGGAGATAAACGATCAGAACTGGTTGTGAGTGATGTCTCTGCATGCATATCAATATTCACTAAAATTGTCCACCTTCGTGAAGTTTTTGAAGAGAGCTGTTTTTGTCAGACCTACTTTTAGAGATTCTAATGTTTGTGTGTCCAGTGTCTGTTTCTCCAGGTCAAGGTGTTCGTGATGACGCCCCACTGTTAGCTGGTCCTGTCTGGTTTCTCCAGTTCAAGGTGCTCGTGATGACCCTCCCTCCCCCCCCCCCCCCCCCCCCCCAGTGTCTGTTTCTCCAGGTTCAAGGTGTTCGTGATGACCCCTCCCCCCCAGTCTCTGTTTCTTCTCCAGGTTCAGTGTGTTCGTGATGACTCCCCCCCCCCCCCCCCCCCCCCCCAACCCCCGTGTCTGGTTTCGCCAGGGTGAAGGTTTTCGTGATGACACCCCAGTGTCTGGTTTCTCCAGGTTAATAATAATAATAATAATGGGGATTTATATAGCGCCTTCCACGCACAAGGCGCTTTACAAAGGCAGAAAAAATGCAATTGCTAAATGTAAAGAAAATGCATTGAAAAAAACGGCTCAGAAATGAAAAACATAGGCTCTCTCTCATTCTCTCCCACGCGCACACACACTCTCACGCACAGACACACAATACACAACAGCCGCAACAAGCACAAACTACTAAGCAATCCACAAAATAACAAAAGTCAATCAACTATCTGGTAATGACTGTCTTCTTAGTATTGTTTGAAAAGGTAGGTTTTCAGGAGGTTTTGAAGGAAGAAAAGGTTTGAGAATGTCTTAAGTCATAGGGAGTTTATTCCAGAGTTTGGAGCTGCGTATGAGAAAGCTCGTTCGCCATGCTGTTTACGATGGGGCGGTAACTGGGGAAGCGGAAGGTCCTAGTGTCGGTGGAGAGCGAGCGTACGTGATGGACATATACTTGAAGGAGATCGGATAGATAGGCAGGGGCATCGCCAGTGAAAATCTTGAAGCAGAGACAACAACATTTGTATTTAATTTAATTTAAGGTTCAAGGTGTTCGTGATACCCCCCCCTTCCCCCCCCCCCCCCTTCTTCCCCCCCCCCCCCCTTCCCCCCAGTGTTTAGCTGGTCCTGTCTGGTTTCTCCTGAATTCAATGTGTTCGTGATGACACCCCCCCCCCCCTCCCCCCCCCCCCCCCCCCACAGTGTTTAGCTGGTCCTGTCTGGTTTCTCCCAGATTCAATGTGTTCGTGATGACACCCCCCCCCTCTCCCCCCAGTGTTTAGCTGGTCCTGTCTGGTTTCTCCAGATTCAATGTGTTCGTGATGACCCCCCCCCCCCCCCCTCCCAGTGTTTAGCTGGTCCTGTCTGGTTTTCTCCAGATTCAAGGTATTCGTGATGACCCCCCCCCCCCACCCCCCCCACCCCCCAGTGTTTAGCTGGTCCAGTCTGGTTCTTCTCCAGATTCAATGTGTTCGTGATGACCCCACCCCCACCCCCACCCCCACCTCCCCAGTGTTTAGCTGGTCCTGTCTGGTTTCTCTCCAGATTCAATGTGTTCGTGATGCCCCCCCCCCCCCCCCCCCCCCCCTCCCAGTGTTTAGCTGGTCTTGTTTGGCTTCTCCAGATTCAATGTATTCGTGATGACACCCCCACCCCACACCCCCCCCCCCCCCACCCCCAGTGTTTAGCTGGTCCTGTCGGTTTCTCCAGATTCAATGTGTTTCGTGATGCCCCCCCCCCCCCCCCTCACGTTAGCTGTCCTGTCTGGTTTCTCCAGATTCAATGTGTTCGTGATGACCCGCCCCCCCCCCCCCCCCCCCCCTCTCAGTGTTTAGCTGGTCCTGTCCTGGTTTCTCCAGATTCAATGTGTTCGTAATGACCCTTCCCCCTCCCCCTCCCCCAGTGTTATAGCTGGTCTTGTTTGTCTTCTCCAGATTCAATGTATTCGTGATGACACCTCCCCCCCCCCCCCCCCCCCCCCAGTGTTTAGCTGGTCCTGTCTGGTTTCTCCAGATTCAATGTGTTCGTGATGCCCCCCCCCCCCCCCCCCCCCCCCCCCCTCACGTTAGCTGGTCCTGTCTGGTTTCTCCAGATTCAATGTGTTCGTGATGACCCGCCCCCCCCCCCCTCCCCCCCCCCCCCCCCCCCCCAAGTGTTTAGCTGGTCCTGTCTGGTTTCTCCTCCAGATTCAATGTGTTCGTAATGACCCTTCCCCCCCCCCCCCAGTGTTATAGCTGGTCTTGTTTGGCTTCTCCAGGTCAAGGTGTTCGTGATGCCCCCCCCCCCCCCCAGTGTTTAGCTGGTGCTGTCTGGTTTCTCCAGATTCAATGTGTTCGTGATGCCCCCTCCGCCCCCCCCCCCCCCCCCCCCCCCCCCCCAATGTTTAGCTGGTCCTGTCTGTTTGTCCAGATTCAATGTGTTCGTGATTAACACCCCCCCCCCCCCCCCCCCCCCCTCAGCGTTAGCTGGTCCTGTCTGGTTCTCTCAGATTCAATATGTTCGTGATGACCCGCCCCCCCCCCCCCCCAGTGTTTTAGCTGGTCCTGTCTGGTTTCTCCAGATTCAATGTGTTCGTAATGACCCTCCCCCCCCCCTCCCCCAGTGTTATAGCTGGTCTTGTTTGGCTTTCTCCAGGGTCAAGTGTTCGTGATGACACCCCCCCCCCCCCCCCCCAGTGTTTAGCTGGTCCTGTCTGTTTCTCCTGATTCAATGTGTTCGTGATGCCCCCCCCCCCCCCCCCAATGTTTAGCTGGTCCTGTCTGGTTTGTCCAGATTCAATGTGTTCGTGATGACCCCCCCCCCCCCCCCCCCCCCCAGTGTTTAGCTGGTCCTTCTGGTTTCTTCTCCAGATTCAGTGTGTTCGTGATGACCCCCCCCCCTCTCCCCCCAGTGTTTAGCTTGTCCTGTCTGGTTTCTCCAGATTCAATATGTTCGTGATGACCCTCCCCTCCCCCCCCCCCTCCCCCCCCCCCCCCCCCCCCAGTGTTTAGCTGTCCTGTCTGGTTTCTCCAGATTCAATGTGTTCGTAATGACCCCATCCCCCCCCCCCCCCCCTCAGCGTTAGCTGGTCCTGTCTGGTTTCTCCAGATTCAATGTGTCCGTGATGACCCCCCCCCCCCCCCCCCCCCAGTGTTTAGCTGGTCCTGTCCTGGTTTCTCCAGATTCAATGTGTTTGTAATGACCCTCCCCCCCCCCCCCCCTCCCCCAGTGTTAGCTGGTCTTGTTTGGCTTCTCCAGGGTCAAGATGTTCGTGATGACCCCCCCCCCCCCCCCCCCAGTGTTTAGCTAATCCTGTCTGGTTTCTCCAGATTCAATGTGTTTCGTGACGATCCCCCCCCCCCCCCCCCCCCCCCACTTCCTCAGTGTTCGCTGGTCCTGTTTGGCTTCTCCAGATTCAATGTGTTCGTGATGATCCCCCCCACCCCACCTCCCCAGTGTTAGCTGGTCCTGTTTGGCTTCTCCAGATTCAATGTGTTCGTGATGATCCCCCCCCCCCCCACTCCCCAGTGTTTAGCTGGTCCTGTTGGCTTCTCCAGATTCAATGTGTTCGTGATGATTCCTCCCCCCCCCCCCCCTCCCACCTCCCCATGTTAGCTGGTCCTGTTTGGCTTCTCCAGATTCAATGTGTTCGTGATGATTCCCCCCCCCCCCCCCTACCTCCCCAGGGTTAGCCGGTCCTGTTTGGCTTCTCCAGGGTCAAGGTGTTCGTGATGACGCCCCAGTGTCTGGTGGAGGCCATCCAACGGAAGGAAATGCAGATGACCGATTTCTCCATGATGATCCTGGATGAATGTCATCACACAGCTCGGTAAACACGCCTTTAAAACTTAATGGGAATCTATCTGACGTCAAGCATTTCCCCAGACTCCCGCCCCAACAATGGCGTCATGCCTCAGGTAAGATAGGACCATGCTTTATATCTGGAAGGCTAGCAAAGAAAAAAAACTGTATTCGTAACATCAAATGTCAGTGCCATGTTGAAGATGAACACTTTGTTTTTGTTTGAAAAAAAAGATTGATTATGTCTGAATCGTATATGTATTTTTCTGATTCATAAAGATTTTTAAAGGTAAAGGTCATTCATCTTCATGTTATATGAAACTTGAATGGCATTTGAAAGTGTGCAGACCTCCGTCAGTGGCGAAGGAATCATGAATGCGCCCTCTCACAGTCTTCATGTTCAGTGGATTTTTTCTTTCTCATTTTCCGAGCCGCTTCAGTGATACCACACCCACAGCCCCGACATGAGCATTGCCAGGGTAGAGACGTCGAGATGAAATCGAAAGCGAGGTCACCATGACAGAAGATCATAAAGGCCACAGAATTTGAGTCTTCTTTATGCTGAATGATGAGCTGAGGAGGAAGAGGATGCTATGAATTACCATTCTGATTTGAGACTCCACGACAGAGCTCTACTCTATGCTTACGTTTATAATATACCTCAGAATCAACCAGAACCGAGAGATACCGACACCTGCAATGCTGGTCAGGAGATTTGAGCGACACTTTCTAAGATGCTGTCATTATGTGGATGAAACTCGACTGTGTGGTGCCCGTCTTCCCACCTGAGCCCACAGCAAAGTTAACTCAGGATAGGGGCCGCTGTGGTGGAACAATCCCACAAATGAGTGGCTTTGGTGGGCATCTGCAGCGCTGACCACTGGACATTGCGGCTGGCATCAATGAAAAGTTTGTCACACTTTTATCGATGATGTGAACATATCCTGTATCCACGATTTGATCCAGATCTATATTTCTGCATCTGCACTACAGTTTTATAGGTTTGCCTTTAAGGCACATTCTGTATTTCAGTGAATTTTTTATTTAAGCAGATTTTTTTTTTTTTTTTTTTGCTTTAGCAGATTTTTGTGGGGTATTTTGATAGTTTTGCTTTAGAGTCCTGTATCCTCCGTGGATTCCACCTCAGATCCAGACCCATGTAACGGGGTTGCCTCGTCAGCCTGCCCCTGTAAGGGAAAGTGCACCTTGCTTTGAAAGAACACAGTTCATTTGGGCAGGTATCGACTGGAAATAGTGTCTGCTGATCCGGATGGTCAAGACCCTATATGAGGACTTCCACTGCTCCGTAATTGATGAAAATGAAACAACAGACTGGTTCCCAGGATGACCGGGTGAAGCAGGCTGCTGCATGTCAGGATTCCTATTCCTGCTAGTGATTGACTGGGTCATGCGGAAAACCGTAGAGGGTGAGAGAACAGGGATCCGATGGAACTTCACAACCACGTTGGAGGACCTGACTTCGCGATGACCTCGCCTACTATCCTTAACAATGAACCACCTTCAGACCAAAACAACAAGACTTGAAGACAATGCAGCCAAACTGGACTGAAGCTGGAAGTGCAAAGCCATGAAGCCAACAGCAGGAGTGACGATAATAAAAA
>CM031608.1:90770367-90788189 GCA_018398815.1 Conus ventricosus | reverse complement strand
TTTCCTGAAGGAAAGACTAAAAACTTCGGTAAGTGCTGAAAACTAATATCGTTTGTGTGATTTAGTAAAGTGTTTCTGAAGAGAGGGGGAGAAGAAAAACATTCGGTAGTGCGCTATTGGTTGATTGAAAGATGCTGTGCGTATGGGTAAATGTGTCATGATGCGTGTGGCAAAAGTGACAGTGTGACAACCTGCCTTAGAGCCTTCGCCTATCATAGAGTCGTTTACCCCATCATTGAGTCGTTTACCTACCTTAGAGCCTTTCTCCTATCATAGAGTCGTTTACCTATCATAGAGTTGTTTACCTGTCTTAGAGCCTTTCTCCTATCATAGAGCCGTTTAACTGCCTTAGAGCCTTTCTCCTATCATAGAGTGGTTTACCTACCATAGAGTCATTTACCTACCTTAAGGCCTTTCTCCTATCATAGAGTCGTTAACTACCTTAGAGCCTTCCTCCTGTCATAGAGCCTTTCTCCTATCTTAGAGTTGTTTACCTACGTTAGAGCCTTTTGTCCTATCATAGAGCCTTTCTCCTATCATAAGAGTCGTTCACCTTCAGGAGCTGCACTCACCTGCATGTACCTGAGGATGACGAAGGTTTGCCGGTGCCAGTGGGCAGGAAGATGGCCACGTTGCAGCCTTGGCGGGCCCAGTAGAGCAGCTCCTCCTGGTAGACCCTCAGTTTGATCACCCATCGCTTGACATGCGCAGTGGCCGGTTCAGGTCGCGCATCAGTCGCAGCTGTACTTTGCTTGCTGCTTGCCGATGCTGCTGCTGTTGCTGCTGGGGCCATCCACCAGGTCCTGCACGTGACTGTTGTTCTCGGTGGACAGGTGATGGAGGCAAAGTCGTCCAGACCATCTGCTCTGGATTTGGAGCTGGTGATGCTGTGGATGATGCAATCAGCGTTTTCACATACTTTCTTCATTTCGATACACGATTTACACACAGAGAGAGAGAGAGAGAGAGAGAGGGAGAGAGAGAGAGAGAGAGAGAGAGAGACAGACAGACAGACAGACAGAGATCAGAAAACTTTTATTCGATCAAGGGAGAGAGAGAGAGAGAGAGAGAGAGAGAGAGAGAGAGAGAGAGAGAGAGAGAGAGAGAGAGAGAGAGAGAGACTGAAGCATCAATGGGTACTTCGAAAACAACAGTCCTTTCTGTTTTAAATCGTGAGCTTTGTCGCAGTCCCCACGCCATGTTTGCTACAACTTCACCAATATTTGGTTCATGTTTATGGGCATGTGACTGTGAACTTAACTAGTAGACCAGCGCAGCGAGAGAAACGCACTCTCCACAAGCAGGAATTACTGGACTCTGCATGCGTAAAAGAGTAGTGTGGATCTCCTCAAAGAACAGGATTGGCCTATATACCTAAAAATACTGTGACTCTCCTCAAACAACTGGATTTCAAATGTAATTCTGAGCTGTGTTCACATACACGTTACCACGGTATGAACCAAATTAAAAAGATATCGGATTCTATCAAATGAATACGTACTAAGCACCGATTGAACTTTAAATTTCAAGACTGTATGATTCGCTTCTCTCTCTCTCTCTCTCTCTCTCTCTCTCTCTCTCTCTCTCTCTGTGTCAATGTCACGGTCACTCTGTGTGTGTGTGTGTGTGTGTGTGTGTGTGTGTGTGTGTGTGTGTGTGTGTGTGTGTGTGTGTGTGTGTTGTGCACAATGTCACAGTCCTTCCGAATCCAGATCAAGACACAATGTCACAGTCCTTCCGGTGCCAGATCAAGACACAATGTCACAGTCCTTCAGGAGCCAAATCAAGACACAATGTCACAGTCCTTCCGGAGCCAGATCAAGACAGAATGTCACAGTCCTTCCGGATCAAAGTCCGGACACGATGTCACAGTCCTTCAGGAGCCAGATCAAGACACAATGTCACCGTCCTTCCGGAGCCAGGTCCGCACACAATGTCACAGTCCTTCCGGAGCCAGGTCCGGACACAATGTCACAGTCCTTCCAGAGCCAGGTCCGGACACAATGTCACAGTCCTTCCGGAGCCAGTCCGGACACAATGTCACAGTCCTTCCAGACCAAAGTCCGGACACAATGTCACAGTCCTTCCAGATCAAAGTCCGGACACAATGTCGCAGTCCTTCCAGATCAAAGTCTGGACACAATGTCGCAGTCCTTCTGGAGCCAGGCCCGGACACAATGTCACTGTCCTTCAGGAGCCAGGCCCGAACACAATGTCACTGTCCTTCAGGAGCCAGGTCCGGACACAATGTCACAGTCCTTCCAGAGCCAGGTCCGGACACAATGTCACTGTCCTTCAGGAGCCAGGTCCGGACACAATGTCACAGTCCTTCCAGAGCCAGGTCCGGACACAATGTCACTGTCCTTCAGGAGCCAGGTCCGGATATCAAATCAAATCCAAGTTGACAAGTTCATTGCCACAGCGTCGCTGCTAAATCAGCTTACAGAACTGCTACAGTTTATGGGATGGATCACCATCATTGTTCAGTGTCCACTTAAACGAGCGGGTACCTGAATAGAATGACTTCGCTCAGGGAATGCTGAAGGTGGAGGTTTGTCGGACGATTGAGGAGACAGCTGAGGAGCTCACACACGTGTGGCTGATCTCCGGAACCACACTGAAGAGAACCGTGCGCTGGTTAGAGACGGTCGAATTATCCTTGTGCATGGAGACCTTTAGTATTACTTGTGGAGGTTCACACTACTCTAAATATGTAGAGCCCTTTAACGCAATACATGGGGCAGTTCTGTCTTTCTTGCTGAGCTGGTGAGTTAGTAACATCACTGTGACATATCCCTGAGCATATGCAACCTCGCCATAGTCTCGGTACTCAGGAGCACAGTATGTGACGGAATGTAAACGCATCTTTTGTGTATGTAGCTTTGAATGAAAGTGAAACGTTTTTGAAACATGGAGAATTTTCAGAGTGGAGTCTAGTGGTAAATTGTCTCAATTACCTCGGTTGTATTCGATCAAAGAATATGGTTGAAAAAGAAATGAAAAAAAGGAAAACGACATTCGATATCAATTTTCTATGATCTGTTCCTTGAAAAAAATCATTGATATCAATTTTTCTGTGATTTGTACCGTGTAAAAAAACATTTTACAGGAAATCCTACATAAACGTGAAACTTGGATAGACGCACAGATTGACTGGGATAACACATAATAAGTGACTGGGATAACGCATTAATAAGTGCTCAAAGAACAAACATTTCTGTATTATTCAATAAAACAAATCAACATGGAAGCCGATATAAATGTGAAACTTGTCTGTGTATCTTCTTTATGGAAATGTACAATTAAAGGAATAAAACTACAACTGATAAATCGTATCATGGGATTTCAGAGTCAAGCATCATTTTAAAAATGAGTAAAGTATGATGACAGATGCAAGATCTTTCATGATGAAAAAAGAAACCTTTTCAACAGGATGTGTGGTACCATCCATTTTCATAAACAACTTGGCAAAAGTCTGACATGTTTTTACAGAGAAACTGTAAATGAATGTGAAAACGTATTACCCGCCGTTGAATCTGCTTTATGGCACCAGAACAAAATTATGCGTTTGATTCAACAATGTTATAGTAGAATTTCTTTATTTGCAGGTTTAGTTACACCGAACAAACAATGCGAGGAATTGGGCCGATTTTAGCCATACGTATATAGTAAAAAAATAAAAAAAAAATAAAAAAACATGTTAATTCAGTGTAAATGTATTTCCATAGGTTACGTAAAACTATGGTTTCAATACTTTTAATTACCTTTAGATGAATATTAATCAACAGTATTAATCAATACAGTCTAATAGATTGTAACAAGGTTGAAATGCATCCCAATCCAATTCAACATTGTTAAAGAAAAAGATGTACTACAGTTAACAATGTGACTGCAGACTGTACTTTCGAAAATGCATTATCCTGCCGAGTGATAAAAACTAAAAATACTTTCTTACGTTAAGATGTTAGAAATTTAATGCAAACGTTTGACAGTTTAGAAAAGTATGATGTGGCATAACTGTCTATATTTGAAAATGTCTTTATCATCGTTATCATATTTCTTTTGTACCTGTTTTTATGCCCCCCAAAAAGGTGGAAAAAGTAGCGTATTCTATTTGTCTGATAAATGTCTGTAACATAATTGCAAATGTGTATTATGACAAAAAAGAACCTTCAATACAAGACAGACAGAGAGAGAGGGAAAGAGAGAGAGACAGACAGACAGACAGACAGAGAGACAAACAGAGACAGAGAGACATCATCCACAATTGCACGACATCCAACAGATTTTGCCAAAATGTTGATATCTCTCTTTCACACACCGTCTGTCTGTCTGTCTGTCTGTCTGCTTTTCTTTACTCATCCTTTCAAAAGAACTTGCCGGTGTTCTGGAACTCAAGGTGCATGATTTCCAAGAACAAGGAATTTCATGGCCCTGGTCCCTGCCATAAACATACTCCAGGGTGCGTCTTCGCTGGATGGCCTGCTGGTCGGTGTTCCTCAAGTAGTCCTCGCGGGCAGAGGTTCTCGGCCTCTCTGGTGCTGATCGCTCGTTGTCTTCGAAGTCTGGAAGGAGGGTCCCCCCAGATTCTCCTCCTTCGCTCTGTGTGTCTGCCATCAACAACGTCAACACTGGGTCAAACGATGCAGTCAACGAATAGAGTCTGTGTGTCTGCCATCAACAACGTCAACACTGGGTCAAACGATGCAGTCAACGAATAGAGTCTGTGTGTCTGCCATCAACAACGTCAATACTGGGTCAAACGATGCAGCCAACGAAAAAGGTCTGTGTGTCTGCCATCAACAACGTCAACACTGGGTCAAACGATGCAGCCAACGAATAAAGTCTGTGTGTCTGCCATCAACAACGTCAACACTGGGTCAAACGATGCCGCCAACGAATAAAGTCTGTGTGTCTGCCATCAACAACGTCAACACTGGGTCAAACGATGCAGCCAACGAATAAAGTCTGTGTGTCTGTCTGCCATCAACAACGTCAACACTGGGTCAAACGATGCAGCCAACGAATAAAGGACAATGGAGGAAGACATACACACAGATCTGGGCAATTACCTGAGTTTAGGGGACCCCCCCCCCCCCTTCGCTTTCACCATCAAACTGTATCTCTCTGTGGTTTGTTTTTTGTCCGTCAGAGAGGAACGTGAACTTAATTACAAAACACCCTGAATGTTCTACAAATGCCAGCCAAAGAAGCTCGCTTTCCTTGAGAAGTTATCTGTGTAAAGAGTTTCTTCTTAAACAAAGGGCCACTAACTTCTGCATCACCTTGGCGTGGATCAAGGCTGTTGAGTTCCTCTTCACAATGAAGACCACATTGGCGCCAAGCAACAGACAATGTGAAACCTGTTGGTGTTTAAACGGTTTAACACTAGAACACGCTGGCCGAATAATGTTGCATATTATGCAAGCGTTTCTCACATCAGCTGCAGTTTTCCCCTTGCTTTTTGATCAGCTTTGTGGTTAATAGGTCTATCTTCATCCATGTTGTACACATGATCGATTAACCTTATGTGATAATGTTGATGTGGTTGCTGTATGTTTCAGGGAGATCTGTACGATCGATGTAATGATTTCGATGTAAACTGTGGAAATGTTGAAGGCACTGCGTACATTGCCAAGAGGGGTGAGGATGGGTGGGGAATGGAGGTCTGGGTGGGGTAGGGAAGAAGAAAACGATGGGTTGACCAAACATATTTCTGTATCTTTTTATCTACCACACACACGCAGACTCAGATACTGACATAGACAAACAAACACTGACACTCAGACACAGAGAGAGAATACGAATACGAATACGAATACGAATATTTTTATTGAGGGTAAAATGGATAAGCTTATAGCTTTTTTAACACCATGCCCTCAAGAACAACAACAGTAACAGACAATATCAAAATGAAAATATATATGATGCACGAAAATTAAACAATGAACAAGTTTAATAACACGAGAAACATGATTAACATAAATATTACCGACCAACAAAGTAGGCCGGTCACAATTTAGGAATAATGTACATTCGAGGGAGGGAAAAAAAAAGAGAGAGAGAGAGAGAGAGAGAGAGACAGACAGACAGACAGACAGACAGAGAGAGAATCACTAGTTTCTGTGTTAGTTTGCTGGCATGACTCGGTATCTAAACTAGTGTTTCTTCCTCTCCAACCCACACAAATATTAAGCTTTTAAATCTGCCTTCATCATTGAAAGAAAGGCAACTCAAGCTTTCAAATCTGCCTTCGTCATTAGGAGAAAGGCAACTCAAGCTTCTAAATCTGCCTTCGTCATTGAAAGAAAGACAACTCAAGCTTTTAAATCTGCCTTCGTCATTGAAAGAAAGACAACTCAAGCTTATCTGCCTTCGTCATTGAAAGAAAGGCAACTCAAGCTTTTAAATCTGCCTTCGTCATTGAAAGAAAGACAACTCAAGCTTTTAAATCTGCCTTCGTCATTGAAAGAAAGGCAACTCAAGCTTTTAAATCTGCCTTCGTCATTGAAAGGAAGGCAACTCAAGCTTTTAAATCTGCCTTCGTCATTGAAAGAAAGACAACTCAAGCTTTTAAATCTGCCTTCGTCATTGAAAGAAAGGCAACTCAAGCTTTTAAATCTGCCTTCGTCATTGAAAGAAAGGCAACTCAAGCTTTTAAATCTGCCTCACCTGGTAATGACGTCATGTGACGTAGCCTCACATCAAGGCATGTGACGCTCCATCACATGTAGTTAGTGATATGAATCATTTCCCCATGCCACTACTAAAAAGGAAGAATATTCATGTGGCTTGACTAGTGTAGCGGGCGTCCCCAAATATGGTGAGAATGACTCATTAAAGAAAGAAGGGTGGTCATTGGGTGAAAGTGACCACTGAGAGATAGTTTAATAGGGCTGGTAAGGTGCTGGTCATGTGTTTTGAACACTGAGTATGCACTCACTAGAGGAGGGAGGAAAGAATCAGTTTTAGCCCAGCAGATGGCCTAGAGACTCGAACCTGTCAGGACGCTGGTCCTCACTGCTGACCAGTCATTACCAGGTGAGCCATAGATAAGTTGGGGAAAGCTACAGGGGAAAACCTAAAGAAAAGAGAAAGAAGAATTCATAATTAAATTGGGAAGCAGGTTATCTTACACGAACCTTATTCGTGTTTCAAGCCCTTCGCCCTTCACTTTTCACCCCGTGAGGTGGGTAAAGATAGGCCATGGTGTGGGGAACACACCGGTAGTTCACCCCAGCAATTAAAGACTCCAGGGAGAGGAGTTGGAATTCGTCATCTCTCCAGTGACAGGAGAAGTCGAGGGAGAGGAATTGGAACTCATCATCTCTCCAGTGACAGGAGAAGTCGAGGGAGAGGAGTCGGAACTCATATCTCCAGTGACGGGAGAAATCCAGGGGGCGATACGATGTCTGAGAGAGACAGGGAATCATGACAGTATGGAGCGAGTCTTAATTCTGATGCAGGCATAGCATCAAGGAGTGAAAGAATTAATTATTCTCCTGGTCTGGATCTTGGGCAAATGTTATTTGAAGGCCATGACTTTATAGAATCTTGAATCAATTAGTTTATCTCTCAGTGTAAAGAGAGATACATGTATAAAATCTGTTTATAAATTGTTTGATGTGATTTAGTAAAGTGGTTTTCCTGAAGGAGAGGGGGAGAAGAAAAAACATTCGGTAGTGTGCCTTTTGGTTGATTGGAAAGATTGCGTGTTCGTATGGAGCAAATGCTGTCATGAATGCGTGTGTGCAAAAGTGACAGTGTGACAGTGGTGACCCCCGACGTAGCTGCCGTTTTGTTTCCCCTGGAAAAAAAAAAGAAGAAAGATTTCTATTTGTACCTTCAGAGGAAGGATTTCTGTTTGTCCCCTCGGGTTTGGAAAAAAAAAAGGAAGATATATTTCATTAAAAAAAAAAGATTTTGATTTGTACCCTCAAGGGTTTGAGGGAAAGAAAAAAAAAGAAGTTTAATTATTTACTGTGTATTTGCAATTTTTTTTTTCTGTTTATGTGTGTGAGTGAATTTATTTTCAGTGCGAGTGAGAACTTCTCTCTATTTCTGACTCTGAGTTTTTGCTAGTGTTTTTTTGTTTGTTTGTTGATTCCTTATTTTGTCCTTTTCCCCGATCGGTGAGTCCCACCGCTTCTCGCTACATTGAGCGGTTAGTTCAAGAGTGGGAGCAGCCGTGATCGCCCTTATTAGGTTTATTTTGTTGTTTTTTTCTTTCTCTGTCCTATCGTTTTCATTTCAAGTAGTCCCCTTTTCCCAGAGTTTGAACCGACCTTGTCTCCTTCAACAGGACAGAGGTTGACAAGTGCGGGAAAACTCCTCCTAATAAATTCTTCTATTGTTTTTTTTTTTTGGTGTTGTGAGATTTGCGTTGGGTGAATGTGCATTTATTGATTGATTGTTTAGTATTTTGTATCATTACTGTAGTGTTGTGTATATTGTGCAAATTTGGTTTTCCCGTCTCCAGTTTCAACGGGAGACAGTGACCACTAGGGTGCTGTCTGAGGGCTTCTTTTGCTGTTCTTGATTTCTTCTTACTGTTCCGATCCTGTGTATCTTTTCATTTCCTTTTCACCCCCTTTTTCAAAACCTCTTAAACCTTCTCCTCAATAAGCTCCTATCTAGTTTTCTTTCTACATTTTCATCTTTTAGGTAGGATTTCCGCTAGTTTGTGTTTCTTCCCCTCTTTTTAATTGTTTGTGATTCCATTTGTTTGTAAATTCATATTCATTTATCGTATAAGGCGATACATTTGTTTTGTAAATTCATTTGAAATTAAGTAAGAAAGAAGACTGACAACAAGAACATTAAGAACTAAAACTTTATAAAGGATTTATTTTCAGAAAACTTTAGTATTGTTTTTTTTTTCTTTCCTAGGAAACAGAGATTAGCATTGAACTTAAATTTTTTTTAAAAATTCCAAATTGATAGCATTTGCAAATTACTTTTGGAAAAATATATTCCTGGGATTTCATATCTACCTGTTTTAATAAGCATTTTTTCTGTTTATATCGGAAATTGAATATATTATAATTACGTTTGTGAAACATACAGCATCATTATATATCGCCTTATTTTTATTCATACTTAGAGATTGTTTTGTGTTTATATTTGTTGAGGGTCATAATGGATGATTTTGATAAATATGTTCAACAAAGCGGAACGCTTGGGTTTTGATGGAGAAAAACTTACCAACTATGTGCAACAATGCATAGATAGGGCAGACAGGCTAAGAGAGAGAGAAGAAAATCAAAGGAAACTGGAAAGGGAAGAAATCAAAGGAAAGTAGAACTAGAGTTTGAAGAGAGAAGACTACAGAGGGAAGTTGAAGAACAAAGATTACAGAGGGAACTGAAGTTGAAGAAAAAAGATTACAGAGGGAAGCTGAAGTTGAAGAAAAAGATTACAGAGGGAAGCTGAAGTTGAAGAAAAAAGACTACAGAGGGAAGCTGAAGTTGAAGAAAAAGACTACAGAGGGAAGCTGAAGATAAAGAACGTCAATTTAAGTTGAGGCAGTTAGAACTAGAGACCGATGCTGAAATTAAAAGATTACAGACATCGAGAGAACCTCCACCAGCTCCACCAGTCGGTTCCGCAAGCGCGCCTCAACAAAATCAGCATATATTCCAAAGTTACCGCCTTTCGAGGAAAAAACGGATGACGTCGATAGTTTTCTTTTCCGATTTGAAAGTCACGCAACGTCTTGTGGTTGGCCAAAGGAAAAGTGGACATTGTATATTGCGTCGTTGTTTAAGGGTAGGCGCTTTGGCACTGTACCACACACTTGCGGCGAAACAAAATTTAACTTGGAATCAGTTGAAAGAAGAACTCCTCAAGAAATTTCAATGTTCTGCCCGATCGTTTCGCGAACGTTTCCGTTCTGTGCGCCCTGACAAAGGAGAATCGTTTCCGTCGTTTCTAATTCGTATGAGTCATTGTTTAGATCGATGATCGATTTATCAAAAACGAACAAAACTTTTCAATCACTGCGAGATCTCCTTCTTAGAGAACAACTTTTTCAAGCGTGAGCAAAGATCTGGCCACTTTCCTTAAGAAAGGCAATTTGAAAGCGTTGAGGAAATGTGTCAGATGGCTGATCAGTATTGTATCGCTCACCCAGATAAGGCGTGGCTAGGAAAGGAGAATTTCCATCTTTGAGTCTCATGCGTCATGTACTATCCCATCGGGACAGGGAAGTTACAGGAAAGGAAATCGTGGGTCATTTCTGGGTCCTCAAGGATATACCTATCCTAGGAACGGACAGGGATCTTTCCGCGGTTCGAGTGACTTTCGTCAGTACCAGTAATCACCGCCGGAAAAACCCCATTGCTCCTCAGCAAACGTTCCGAAGTCGTGGACAACGACCACCGCGTAGACCTTTTGGGCCAGTTCGTGGACAGAACCGAAGTTCACAAAATCAGTCAGCTGCCGATCAGACAATGCGATGTTTTC
Source organism: Conus ventricosus (assembly GCA_018398815.1). NCBI lineage: Eukaryota > Metazoa > Mollusca > Gastropoda > Neogastropoda > Conidae > Conus > Conus ventricosus. The sequence continues at coordinate 90,777,725 of CM031608.1, read as the reverse complement.
TTTGTGATTGCAAGTTCCATTTGAAAAAGAATTGCCCTTTCAAACCAAATGATTCAAAATCCGCATTAGTCCCACTGGTTGTGAAGAAGGCCTTGTTTTGGCACCACATCAATCGGTTGATGGACTGGTGTTAGAAAACGGAGCCATCAACGGATTGCAGGCTTCGGTTTTGCGAGACACTGGTGCACCACCGCTGTGTAAGAAAATCTTTCGTGCTTCAAAACCAGTATCTCGACACTGTCCAAAAGTGTAGGTCGTTTGGAGGCAAGTTGAAACGTTTTCCGCTGGCGAAAATTACGGTCGATACACCGTAACTCCGGATTTCTTACCGCCTGTGTTATTGATAACCCAGTCTGCGACTTGATCTTGGGCAATTTGCCAGGTGTCGCTACAGTACATGGTGGTGCTGGAGGATCGTTCATTCCTTGTCTTGTGAGTACCAGGTCAACATCATAGAGCAGGGAAAGGCTACAAAGCCGCTAAAAATCTCAAAACTGGATGAACTCCAGATTACCCCAGATGATCTAAAAGAAATGCAGGGAAAAGACGAGACGCTGACGACAATACTTTCTGCAGCTAAACAGACGTCACTGACATACCAACGGACAAACCAACGTACATACTGGACTCGACATTCTCTACAGGTGTTACCTGGACAGGACAACAAACAAGTTGTCGTCCAAAGCCACTTAGAGAGACAGTACTACACACGGCTCATGATGCATTGTTCGCTGGTCACTGTGGAATCAAAGAACATTAAAGAGAGTTCTTGATTCTTTTATTGGCCAGGTGTCACAAAGAAAGTTACAGAATACTGCCGCTCATGTGACATCTGCCAAAAGACATCTCAGAAAGGTCGCGTCCCATGTGCACCTTTGCACAAAATGCCTCTCATTTCCGTCCCATTTTGAAGGTGGCTATTGATCTTGTTGGGCCTTTACCACTGTCTCTCTTCCGGATATCGCTATATCTTAACTTTGGTGGATACAGCGACAAGGTATCCAGAAGCGATTCCACTTAAGAAAATTGATACAGTGTCTGTCGCTGAAGCCCTACTTGCGATTTTTTCCAGAGTGTGTCTTCCAGACGAAATTCTCTCGGATTGTGGAACGCAATTCATTTCCGATCTCATGAGAGAAATTACAGACTGTTGTCAATCTCTTCCATTTCAACCACGCCATATACATCCCCAATCGAATGGCATGGTTGAACGTTTCAATGGAACGTTAAAGTCCATGTTGAAAGGTTGCAAGGCAGGAACCCCAGGAATGGATCGTTTCATACCGGCTTTGCTTTTCGCATACAGGAAATGCCGAACGAAACGCTGGGATTCTCACCATTCCAGCTTCTTTTCGGACACTCCCAAGGGGTCCTTTGGATCTACGATGACACAATGGACGAAAAGACGGACATACCTGACAGTAAAACTGTTTACAATACGTTTATGAACTGCATAATCGTTTTGAAGGATGCATGTGAGCTTGCTCAACAGTCAGCTGATAGAAAAACAATGTGTACAAGGTCTTGCAGACAGAAAAGCAAAGGCACGATCCTTCAGTGTAGGGATAAAGTCCTTGTACTACTCACTGATGAACATAACAAGCTTCGTGATTATGTGGAAGGGTCCTTTTCAGGTGGTCGAAAAACTTTCTGCAGTTAATTATAAGATCAAAATGCAAACACTGAGAAGGTATTCCATGTGAACATGTTGAAGAAATATGTTGAACGTACAAATGTTGCCATCAACCAGTCAGTTGAATGGATGTGTCCTAGGACAGAAACTGATGTCAACATGTCAGATATTATCAGTGATGATTTTGTACCCAATGTAACGTACAGGACAGATCAAAGGTTGTGAAAACAGCAAATGTAGGAGTGTTAACATCTACCAGTGCAGATGATGTTGTACCCCTTCCTACTCTGTCTATAAAAGGTGAAACCTATGATGATGTGGTTCTGCGAATGATTTGTCTGCAAGTCAAACAGAACAGCTCAAAGACATTTTGAAAGACTTTCAGGATGTGTTGACAGATACCCAGGTACAGTGACTGGTATTGAACCCCATAGTATTCAGTTAACAACTGAAATACCAGTGCGAACCAGACCATACCCCCTCCCATTTGCAAAAAAAGAGTTGTCGAGAGAGAAATCAAAGTAATGCTGGATTTAAAGGTCATAGAACCTTCTACATCTCCGTACAGCTCACCAGTTGTAATGGTGGACAAACCTGATGGCTCGGTGCGGTTCTGCATCGATTACAGGAAATTAAATAGGATCACTGTGTTCGATGCCGAGCCCATCCCAGACATTGAAAGAACTTCTGTGTCAGCTCTCAGAAGGAAATTATTTTGTGAAAGTAGACTTGACTAAGGATACTGGCAGATTCCAATGGCGGAAGCTGACAAGGAAACGACAGCATTTCAAACACCTTTTGGTCTTTTCCAATGGACGAAATGCCATTCGGTTTGCAAAATGCCCCAGCTTCTTTTGCTTGAATGATGCGAGCCCTGAAACTCCATGAATGTGGTGCAGTCAGTTTTTTTGATGACATTTTGTTGGCTGCAACGTCATGGAGTGACCTCCTTTCTAACTTACGAGCTGTTTTTTTCCAGACTCAGAAGTTTTGGTTTGACTGCAAGACCATCCAAAATTCGTGCCGGTTTTCAAACTCCGAGTTTTTGGGTCACACTATTTCAGTGGGAAAAATGATGCCAGAGGGAAAGAAAGTGGAAAAGATTTTATCTTTACACAAACCCACTACAAAGAAACAGATCAGGTCACTCATCGGATTGTTGTCTTACTATAGACGATATTACCCCACTTTGCGTCCCTGACGGCCCCTTGACTGAACTGACGAAAGGGACGAAGAACAAAAGTATTGTGTGGTCTGATGACTGCCAGAAGGCTTTGGAGTGTGTTCAAACACCCTCAACTCATTTCCTGTTCTTTTGTTACCCTCCCTCTCGAAGACTTTATTTTGAGAACCGATGCCAGTTCCAAAGGAATGGGAGCGGTAACTGTTGCAGGAAAAAAGTGCTTTGTTGCATCCCGTCAATACGCCATAAAAAGTTTTCAAAGACACAGGAGAAATACTCCACTATTGAGCGAGAGTGCTTGGCTATTGTATGGGCATGTGAGAAGTTCGCCAGGTTCTTGACTGGAAGAAAGTTTCGGTTACAGACTGACCACAGGCCATTGACTTTCTTTACAATCGTCAAAGACTAAGAACAGCAGATTATTAAGGTGGTCTTTGGCATTGCAGAATTTCATTACTATTGAACCAGTGCCTGGAACACAAAATGTCATGGCAGATTTATTGTCACGTGTAATGAATATTCATGGACAAATGTAACTGTCTTCAAGGAAAGACTATTCCTGTTTTTTGTCTTTCTTAATGATTACGGTGTGCTCACATTTGACAGTGCATTGTATGAATACTGACTATTATAAATCAAGTGGTATTTATGCTTAATTTGCTTGTGGAAGTGACTGTATGTTTTACAAGCAAACACTACTTGATGTTGATGTATTACATATCTATTCTTTGCTTATTCTTTAGTAAACAATGAAAAAATCATCATGTACTATTTATGTCTAACATGCTTGTGAGATGAATAATATATGTATGTGTAATGAGCAAAAACTCATTAGAAATGTATATACACATGTTTTTGATTGTGCAGTGAGACAAACCTATTGTTTTCATTAGTTCGTTTTCAACAATGGAAAATATGTTTCACTTTTCAATGGACTACAACATTACATGTGGGAAAAAACTATGTTTAAACTATGTTTATTTTGTTTACATATCTATTGAGAAACATTAACATTTAGAAATATTCTCATTTTCATGAGGGTTTTGAAACATATGATGTGAGACTAAGATCAAGGAAAAATGTGCTTCACATCTTATATATAAACACAATTTGTACTTTGAATTGTTAATATCCCTAATTGTTTTATCCATGTAATTGTGAAATGTATTTTGTGAGATGTGGTGATCGATTATGAATTTTTTTTATAGAAAGACTGAAAGGTTGAAATATGCTATTTATGGTGGATTATGATGATTGATTCTATATGTTAGATTATTATTTGGTGAATCATGTGTGATGGATACACATTTGAGATTCATGGCTGAGATGTGTTTTAAGTGAAGTTGTATATCCGTTAAAAAAAAATTTCTGGAGAAAATGTTTTCACCCCAGATGAGGGGTGTCATGTGCCGTAGCCTCACATCAAGGCATGTGACGCTCCATCACAAGTAGTTAGTGATATGAATCATTTCCCCATGCCACTACTAAAAGGAAGAATATTCAGTGGCTTGACTAGTGTAGCGGGCGTCCCCAAATAATGGTGAGAATGACTCATTAAAGAAAGAAGGGTGGTCATTGGGTGAAAGTGACCACTGAGAGATAGTTTAATAAGGGCTGGTAAGGTGCTGGTCATGTGTTTTGAACACTGAGTATGCACTCACTAGAAGGAGGAGGAAAGAAATCAGTTTTAGCCCAGCAGATGGCCTAGAGACTCGAACCTGTCAGGACGCTGGCCTCACTGCTGACCAGTCATTACCAGGAGAGCCATAGATAGTTGGGGAAAGCTACAGGGAAAACCTAAGAAAAGAGAAAGAAAGAATTAATAATTAAATTGGGAAGCAGGTTACTTACACGAACCTTATTCGTGTTTCAGCCCTTCGCCCTTCACACCTTCACCCCGTGAGGTGGTTAAAGATGGCCATGGTGTGGGAACACACCGGTAGTCAGCCCCAGCAATTAAAGACCTCCAGGGAGAGGAGTTGGAATTCGTCATCTCTCCAGTGACAGAGAAGTCGAGGGAGAGGAATTGGAACTCATCATCTCTCCAGTGACAGGAGAAGTCGAGGAGAGGAGTCGGAACTCATATCTCCAGTGACGGGAGAAATCAAGGGTGATACGCTGTCTAAAGAGACAGGGAATCATGACAGTATGAGCGAGTCTTAATTCTGATGCAGGCATAGCATCAAGGAGTGAAAGAATTATTTAATCTCCTGGTCTGGATCTTGGGCCAATGTTATTTGAAGGCCATGACTTTATAGAATCTTGAATCATTAGTTATCTCTCAGTGTAAAGAGAGATACATGTATAAAATCTTTTATAAATTGTTTGATGTGATTTAGTAAAGTGTTTTCCTGAAGGAGAGGGGGAGAAGAAAAAACATTCGGTAGTGCGTCTTTTGGTTGATTGGAAAGATTGCGTGTGCGTATGGAGTAAATGCTGTCATGAATGCGTGTGTGCAAAAGTGACAGTGTGACAGTCATTGAAAGAAAGGCAACTCAACTTTTAAATCTGCCTTCGTCATTGAAAGAAAGACAACTCAAGCTTTTTTAATCTGCCTTCGTCATTGAAAGAAAGACAACTCAAGCTTTTAAAATCTGCCTTCGTCATTGAAAGAAAGACAACTCAAGCTTTTAAATCTGCCTTCGTCATTGAAAGAAAGACAACCCAAGCTTTTAAATCTGCCTTCGTCATTGAAAGAAAGGCAACTCAAGCTTTTAAATCTGCCTTCGTCGTTGAAAGAAAGGCAACTCAAGCTTTTAAATCTGCCTTCGTCATTGAAAGAAAGGCAACTCAAGCTTTCAAATCTGCCTTCGTCATTGAAAGAAAGGCAACCCAAGCTTTTAAATCTGCCTTCGTCATTGAAAGAAAGGCAACTCAACTTTTAAATATGCCTTCGTCATTGAAAGAAAGGCAACTCAAGCTTCTAAATCTGCCCTCGTCATTGAAAGAAAGGCAACTCAAGCTTTTAAATCTGCCTTCGTCATTGAAAGAAAGGTAACTCAAGCTTCTAAATCTGCCTTCGTCATTGAAAAAGGCAACTCAAGCTTTCAAATCTGCCTTCGTCATTGAAAGAAAGGCAACTTAAGCTTTCAAATCTGCCTTCGTCATTGAAAGAAAGGCAACTCAAAACTTTGAAATCTGCCTTCGTCATTGAAAGAAAGGCAACTCAAGCTTTCAAATCTGCTTCGTCATTGAAAGAAAGGCAACTCAAGCTTTTAAATCTGCCTTCGTCATTGAAAGAAAGGCAACTCAAGCTTTTAAATCTGCCTTCGTCATTGAAAGAAAGGCAACTCAAGCTTTCAAATCTGCCTTCGTCATTGAAAGAAAGACAACTCAAGCTTTTAAATCTGCCTTCGTCATTGAAAGAAAGGCAACTCAAGCTTTCAAATCTGCCTTCGTCATTGAAAGAAAGGCAACTCAAGCTTTTAAATCTGCCTTCGTCATTGAAAGAAAGGCAACTCAAGCTTTTAAATCTGCCTTCGTCATTGAAAGAAAGGCAACTCAAGCTTTTAATCTGCCTTCGTCATTGAAAGAAAGACAACTCAAGCTTTTAAATCTGCCTTCGTCATTGAAAGAAAGGCAACTCAAGCTTTTAAATCTGCCTTTGTCATTGAAAGAAAGGCAATTCAAAGCACCCAAGGTCGTCAGTAACAACAGGCATCATTCACATCAGCAACATAGCACATGTTGGGGTCCTTCCTCTGGAGGCTTTATTTGTCTCGCATTCTGACACTTTATAGAAGGCCGCACCGTGTGTTTGGTTGGCACACAGGTATATGTCATTCAAGATCAGCGTACATCAGATCTTGTGGAGAAAAACCTAAAACAACAACAACAACAGATTCTTCAACCCCATCTTATCTGTGCTCCACTTCCGTACACATCGACTGTGATTTTACATCTAGATTTCTTTTCCACGCTCTCAGGTTGTAACTGGTCTGTGCCCGTTATGGCACAAAGTTCTCCTTTAATACAGATGAGATTGTACTGTATTGTACACTGTACTAGCCAGCAGTACAGCTAGTATGAAGCACACAGCACAGTATTTGCCCTACCACGAATCTTTCTCTTGTGTCCTCAAAGCCTGTAACAATGTCATATTTCACTTCTAAAATAATGAGGCAGAACATTCAAATAAATAAAGGGAAAAGGTGGCAAAAGGAGTACCTGGAGAGGGGATGTCCAACGTTTCGTGTCGTAGACACTTCAACAGGGAATGACAGCTGATGATGGTTGACTTGGGTCACTGAACACAGTTCATGGTTTGAAGGGGTGGAAAGGGCAGAGGTGGGAGTGGTGGGCAATATTGAGTGTAGGGGTGATCATAATTCACAATAGAAATGGGGAGTGTTAATGGACAGCAAAGGAAGGGGGAGGGAGGGGGGAAGAGGGGAAGAAGAAGGGAGGGGGCAGGGGGGAAAAGGGGGGGGGGGGAGAAGAAAGGAGGGGGGGGGAGAAAGAGGAGGGCTGATGGTCATTCCCTGACTTGAGCCATGGGGCCGTGAGTTTTGCCATTTGAGGCCTCAAGTGCCAAGCGTTGAT
>CM031608.1:90761364-90770267 GCA_018398815.1 Conus ventricosus | reverse complement strand
GTCTGTAGGTCAGCGGCGTGGGGTAGTCTGTAGTCAGACAGCGCGTGGGGTTAGTCTGTAGTCAACAGGGGTGGGGTGTCGTAGGTCAGACAGCGCGTGGGGTTAGTCCACTGTTAGGTCAGACAGCGCGTGGGGTTAGTCTGTAGGTCAGACAGGCGTGGGGTTTGTCGTAGGTCAGACAGCGCGTGGGGTTTGTCTGTAGGTCAGACAGCGCGTGGGGTTAGTCTGTAGGTCAGACAGCACGTGGGGTTAGTCTGTAGGTCAGACAGCGCGTGGGGTTAGTCTGTAGGTCAGACAGCGCGTGGGTTTGTCTGTAGGTCAGACAGCACGTGAGGTGGGGTTAGTCTGTATGTCAGACAGCACGTGGTTTAGCCTGTAGTCAGACAGCACGTGAGGTGGGGTTTAGTCTGTAGGTCAACAGCACGTGGGTTAGCTGAGGTCAGACACCGTGAGTGGGGTTTGTCTGTAGTCAGACAGCGCGGGGGGTTTGTCTGTAGGTCAGACAGCAGTGGGGTTTGTCTGTAGGTCAGACAGCACGTGGGGTTTGTCTGTAGATCAGACAGCGGTGGGTTAGTCTGTAGGTCAGACAGTGCGTGGGGTTAGTCTGTAGATCAGACAGCATGTGGGGTTTGTCTGTTGGTCAGACAACACGTGGGGTTTGTCTGTAGGTCAGACAGCGCGTGGGGTTAGTATGTAGGTCAGACAGCGCGTGGGGTTAGTCTGTAGATCAGACAGCATGTGGGGTTGTCTGTAGGTCAGACAGCACGTGGGGATAGTCTGTAGGTCAGACAGCATGTGGGGTTTGTCTGTAGGTCAGACAGCATGTGGGGTGGGGTTTAGTCTGTAGGTCAGACAGCATGTGGGGTGGGTTAGTCTGTAGGTCAGACAGCATGTGGGGTGGGGTTAGTCTGTAGGTCAGACAGCATGTAGGGTGGGGTTAGTCTGTAGGTCAGACAGCACGCGCGGCTGGTCTGTAGATCGGGTGTTCCTAGCGTATGCGAAGATCAAAGCCATGAAATGTTGTTGTGGATATTTGGCATGGATATAACAACTGTCAAGCAAAATTACCACACATTTTCCACTGAGCTTAAAGCACTGCAAATATGCTGCTACGAATTGATAACTATATACTCAGTAATATTTTTTTTATGAAATATGAATTCTTTCAAGTGATGTTAAAGTTTATATTTCGTACTTACAATTTTTTTTTATGACAAGAGTACCTGGGAAGTACCTATTTCAGTCTGTACTTACTATTACTTCCCCTGGGGGTGCAAAAATATGTTAGATTAAGTTCGCTCAAATTTGCAACTTACGAGTTGAATGGAGCGTAGTGGACCGTTCTTCGGTATGGTTCCCCGATGACATCCCGCCTGAGTTAAAGGAGAAGAAGATACACCACTGGATTCTGTTTGTTTCGTTCAGCTTATATTATTATTATTATTATTATTATTGGTATGAATACTTATATAGCGCCTCTCCTCGGCCAGAGACACACAATGCACACTCGTTTACAAAACACAACGGGCTGCCTACCTGGGTAGTGCCGACTGAAGAGCTGCCAGCTGGCGCTTCATTCAGTCGTTTCCGTGTCGTCCAAATCATATTGTTCACTCAGTTTTCTTACTTCCTTCATTCTTACCATTTCTCACGCAGGGTGCATGCTATGTGTAACGTGTCATCCATACCAACGGCCAAACTGGCCTTCTCTTCCGAAAGTTGGTGATGGGATTTTATATATTGGGTATTTATATATCGCCTATCCTCGGTCACAGACCAAGCTCTAAGCGCTTTACAATAAACACACAACCTCACTCACTCAACGGGCTGCCTACCCAGGTAGAGCCGACCGAAGAGCAGCCTACTGGCGTTCATTCAGTCGTTTTCCCGTACTATTCAAATATCAGTCACTCATTTTCATTTATCTCATTTATTCCTCCAGTTTCTCACTTAGGATGCATACGATGTTTTATACGTGTCCTCCATTTCCACCGGTACACGATGGCACACGATAACAGTATTTTTTTTAAGTGACAATTTTTGTGGCTTGGTAAGAAATACCAGGCGGCTATCTTCAATCTACATCAATTTTGCCAGGGCAGCGGGACCCCCCTGCTCTTTTCGATTTTCAACTGCCGTGGGTTCTTTAACGTGTGCAAGGGGCCAGGAAGGCACACGGGTCCGACTAACCTCTAGCCCCCATTCGGTGGACTTGACGTTCAGTTCGATTTGTCATTCAAACTGGGAAAGAAAGGGCGAGAAAGGCAGGGCTCGAACCCACGCACTTTACACACGTTGGATTGGCAGGCAAACGTCTTAACCACTCTGCCACCTTTCTTCCTTGTGTGTGCAAAATAGTATGCGTGCGTTCACACACGGAACCTCGGTTTATAGTCTCATTCGAAGGTCTGTCAGAACCAATGTTAACTCCGAGGGAAAAATCCCCCTGTACCGAAACGGCCCGGCGGGAGATTCGAACCCGCAGCCCCAGGATCACCAAGATTACGAGTCCGGCGCTGTACCACTGAGCTATGTATAATCCCCGTTATTAAAACGCTTGGGCCTTTATCTGTATGAAAGTCTTGGGTCTGTGGATTTGATTCACATGCGCCTAAAGTACATGCTGAACATTGTAATGAATGCTTGTACCATGCACAATAATACAGAACATTCAAGAATACATGAAAACAAACATAGAATAAGATATACTCATCCACTAAGAGAAAAATCGCCGAAGAATGTCTGTGTAATTTTTAAAAATTGATTGGTTTTGTTCTTGGGAATATTGGCTTGTAACAATTCCATTCAAGATCGAATTTGGAGACACTGTTGATCAGTGGTACATTGTGAAGTTCAGTCTTGAAACTTGAATTGAAATGATTTTGAAAAGCAGATAAATTTAGACAGACATTTATCTATCTATTTCGCAGTATAGATGTCAAATTTGGCGAACATTCTGACGAAGTCGGAGACGGCGTTGTTTTCAGATATTTATCCACATGCAGCCTCGTTGACAATCCTTTTCGTGATCTCCTCTCTGACAGGTGGAAGAGGGTGGAGAGAGGGGACGTGAAGCAGATCAGACACAACGTGGAGAAGGTGGCCAAGGTTCACTGCCGGGCCGACAGTTGTTCCTATGACTGGGGCATCCTGATCCGCTACAAACCCACGGGCCGCCTCCTGCCCGTCCTCAAGATCGAGAGCTTCTTCCTCGTGGACTACGCCACGGGCGAAAGTTGAAGAAGAAGCACAAGTGGTCAGAGGCTCCTTTCCACGTGCCGGACATCTCGGAGGACGAGCTGGCTTGACGGACGTGAAGGGCGTGGCCGGTGAAAGGGGGGGTATTTCCTTTGGGGTTTGCCCCCAAGGGTTTCGCCTAGTGGCGGTTTAAACCCAAGGGGGTTCGTCCATTGAGGGTGAGATTAAGTCCCATAGACGGGGATTAAGGGCCCTTAGCGGGGGAATTCCCGTGCCTTTAGGGGAGATTAAGGCCTTGAGGTGGTTTAACGTGCCATGGACGGTGAGTTAAGTGATTAGAGGGTGATTTTACGTGCCTTTAGACGGTGAATTAAGTCCCCATTAGACGGTGAGATTAAGTGCCATAGACGGGAGATTAAGGCCTTTAGAGGGTGAATAAAGTGCCTTTAGACGGTGAGTTTAAAAGTCCCATTAGAGGTGAGATTAAGTCCCATTAGACGGTGAGATTAACTCCCATAGCGGGGGAGATTAAGTCCCATTAGGGGTGAATTAGGCCTTAGACGGTGAGATAAACGTCCCATTAGATAGGGATCTTGCTCAGCGACCCGACATTCGAATGGCTGGTGTCCATCACAGAAAGGGCCCCCCCCCCCCCCCCCCCCCCCCCCATCTTAATGTGTTTGGCTCTGGTGGTTGAATTAGGTTTAAATAGCCCCCCCCCCCCCCCCCCCCCCCCCCCCTTCCCCCCGCCTCACCCCTTTCTTTTTTTTACAGTTGTCCCCGTCTATCCCTTGAGTGGCTGCGGCGTAAAACCCCAAGTAACAGTAGAAAGATCAACTTCTTTCCGTTAGGGTTGTTTGAAAATGTTTTCCTTTAAAGGTGTTGAAAATGTGAGGGGATTTATTTGCTTTTTTGGCATGGTTTTTTCTTTGAATGTTTTTCTCTTACTCGTGATTTTTTTTTTAAATGTTAACTTTTCCCTAATGTTTTAAAAATGTTCCTTCACTTTGTAGTTTTTAAGTGTTTTTACGTAGGTTTTTTTAAAGGGCGAAAAAGATTAAATCTGTCAAGGTTGTTTTGAAATTATGAAGGATGAAAATTGTGAAATCGCCATCATCATCATCATCACTTATGAACGTATACATGTTGGTTGATAGTATGTGTTTTAACACAATATGACAATTGCAGTTATCTTCTAGGTTTTTTAATCATTTATATCATGATCATATGAGTGGGTTTTTCTTTCAGTTCTCTTCCAATTTAACATTCTCTCCCATATTCAAAACACGTATGCCTTCAAATGAATGCACATGTATATATAAAACATGTGTGCAAATATGTAGCTTCTGATTATTTTTGTGATCAACGAAGGCTTAAAAGCGTGAATGTCCGGTTCGTAAAATTCATTCTTTTACGACTTGTTATTTGACCTTGTAAATTCATCTGTTTGGAATGTGAAATATGTTTTAAAAACTTTCCTGTGATAATAGTTTTTAAAGGTGAAGGATAAGAGATTGTGTGTCTGTCATCATTATTCATAAGATATGAAGGTTAAGATCTGCAAAATCTGGGTTATTGATGGTTTTATGGTGTGATTATAAAACTGGCATACGTCTCTTTCGTGAAATGTATTTTTCCACATGTGAAGGATAAGATTAGCAGTGTCATTGTTCTGTTGTCATTGTCTTTGATATGTAAAGGATCACGTTTGCTAAAGTCTCCTCCTATCATTGTTTTCAAAATGTGAAATAAGATTAGCACTGCCTCTTTCTGTTGTCATTGTCTTTGACATGTAAAGGATCACGATTGCAAAAGTCTCCTCCTTCTATCATTGTTTTCAAAATGTGAAATAAGATTAGAATGGTCTTTCTGTTATCATTATGTCTCTAATGTGAAGGATGAATTGGCGACGCTTCAGATATGTATATTGAGCACGAAATATATGACGTCATTCAAATTAAAAACAAACAAACGCCCAAAGCATTTTACAGAAGCGCTTTCGGGTTTTGCAAACCTTCCTCAGCTGACCATGGAGGTCGGCGTCAAAACTAGTTGACGTAAATGTGTGTTTTTTACGTCATTAATCCCCCCACCCCCCTCATTACTGTATGATAAATAGTGATGCCTGGGTGTAGTCTTGATTCAGTGAAGGGCAAAGTCCCAGGGCAGATTGTTCACGTGGAACCAACTAATCCACACATTGAAACCAAACGGGTAGTTGGTCTTCAGCTTGTGTCTCCACATCCTCTCTCTATCTTTCTTTTATGTGCATCTGCGGTCTTTATGAGTTCAATCACAACATTTCAAATCTGACAGCTGTGTCCAGGTCCACAGAAATGGGGTGCCACGAGTTTATCTTGCTTTCTGATGATGTCAGAGCGATGACCACTGAAGCGTGTTTGTAGGGTGTTTCCCGTCTCACCAACATATTGTACATCCTGGCAATGTCCACAGTTGATCAGGTACACTAGGTTGGTACTTTTACACGTAGCTGAGTCCCTTATTTGGAACTGGTGACCCGTGCGAACACTCTGAAGGAGGTCGTTTCCTCCAGGTGTTCCTTGCACAGAACACATCGTTTCGCTGTGCATGTGAAGCAGCCTGGTACCAAAGAATCTGTAGCAGACGCTTGATGTTGCACTGCTGGTGGTTTGCTGGGCATCAGAAGGTGCCTCAGATTGCGACAGTTACGCTCATAACAATTGAGGTTTGGGAGCGGATCTCTTCATGCGTCTACTTCTGTGGAGCTCCGTCATTTTTTCCTTCAGCCAAAAGGCCAGAGGACGGTTGGAAGGGTTATGGCGGATAACAAATGGCACCCTGTCTGACTGATGGTTCATCTATTGGTACTGGAGTGCATCCTTCCTGGGAAGTGTCTGTGCCTTGTTGATGGCAAGAGTCCACCAGAGCTAATGGATAGCCACGGTTATGTAGGTGGGTTCTCAGCTCTCTGCATCGTTTCAGGAACACATCATCTTTACAACAGATTCTTCGCAGGCGGATAGTCTGCCCGTAGGGGATACCTCTCAGACAATGTCTAGGGTGGCAGGAGTTGAAGGGTAGGTACATGTGAGCATCCCTGGATTTAGTGTGAAGGTCTGTGGTGATTGTATCCCCATTGGTGCTCATGTTGACGTCCAGGAAAGGGATGTTGGTTCTACCATAGTTGGCTGTAAACTTTATCGTGGCATGCTGGTTGTTTATCCAGTTGAGGAACAAAAGCAGCTGGCTTTCGCCATGGAACCAGAGTATGACAATGTCATGAATGAAACGACGCCAGAATTTTGGATGGACATGCCAGGGTGAAGTTGCCAGTAGCTGTTGTTCTAACCATGCCATGAAAATGTTGGCAATGGAGGGAGCCATTGGGTCCCCATTGCCGTGCCATGGACTTGTTGGAACAGCTCACCATCAAAATCAAACACGTTGTTTTGAAGGACGTGTTCAACGATCTACAGTAGTAATAGAACAGAGGGGCCTTCTTTCAAGTGATGACCAAACTGGCGATGATTTCTTTCAGGAAATCGCCACTTCATGATGAGGTATATTTGTGTACAACCCACCACATCAACAGTGACGATCAATACTTCACTCGCCAGAGGCTGTTGAGGGATTTTCCATTCTTCCAAGCTGTTCAGGAAGTGAGTTGTGTCTTTTTGATGTAGGACGTCAGGTTTTGTACAAGAGGCTGGAGCCAATGGTCCACTAGCTTTGAGAGACGTTCAGTTGGTCCACTGACTCCTGACACAATTGGACGTCCAGGAGGTTTATGTAAATCTTTGTGGACTTTAGGAAGATGGTAAAAATAAGGTGTCTCAGTTTCTCAGGCTCCAGCACACCCCACCTGTAGCAGTCCTCGTCGATCTGGTCCTTTGAGTGAAGCGTTTCAGTTAGGTGGTTTGATTTTGATGCAATATCTGTTATGGGATCAGCCGTCAGATGCTCATAGTGAGTTGTGTTGTGAAGCTGTCTGTGTGCTTCCTCTACATATTTATTGAAATCTTGCACCACAATTGCTCCACCTTTATCTGCTGGTGATATTCGTAGGACCCTGGTATCCAGGTCATTTTTTTTCAGTTCTCTCAAATCAGCACGTTTTTCTTTGTTTAAGTTTGTCGCTTGGTAGGTTTTGAGATATGGGATTCCACTCTGGATAGAATAGTGGAACAGTAAGCATCAAGAGCCTCATCTCTTCCCTTAGGGGACACCAAACTTCTTGTAGAATTTCAGCTTTTTGGGAATGAGAGTGGGAGCATCATCATCATGGAAGAATTCCCTTAAGCGCAGACAGCGGATTCCTTCAAAGTATCTTGGAGCAGGTCTGTTTCATCATAAGGTGAGGGTGTTGGGCAAAAATTGGGTCCCATAGCCAGTAACCTTGTCTGGGCATCATGTGAGTTGGTATGATGAAATGTTAATGACTTGTGAGGGATCTGTTTTTATTAACGGAACACGACGTCTGAAATGGCGGTTTCTTTTAGTTTTCTGGGGTGGGAGTTCAGTTTGTAAACTAACAGAGGTTTGGGTCTTTTGCCGCTATCCTGAAATAAGGCTGATATCCTTTTCTTTTCGTGTCACTACAGCGTCATCGGATGGATCTTTGTACTGATCTATTTTCTGGAGAGACTTTGCAAGAGTCTCTTGATACAGATTGTCCGTTAAGGCTACCCCAAAACGATTTAACTGTTCTCCAGGTCCTCAACAGCTTCTTCATAAAAGCTATGACACAACCGAAGAATGTTTCTTTCTGTATTCCTCAGTAGAGTCTGTATTTTCTGTGTTAAAGTTGTCGTTGGGGGAAGAGCAGAGAAGGGGAAAAACAATCATATCTTTTGGCGTGACATCACGGTTCAAGCAGGTTCCCAGAAATTGGCAATGAGATTTATAACGTTCTAGGTTTGATACCGAATGCAGTCCATAGCCTGTCCCTGTACTGGAGTGGCCAGATCCAAAGCAACTGGATGCACTTTGATACGAATTGCTGTCCATGACGAAGAATGGCCAAACGAAAGGGACGAAATGGCTTCTGGGTGGATCCACTACAAAGTGAATGCACTGTCGTTTCTCACAAAACCATGTGGCATAACATAATTCAAATATTTTTTTTTTAAAAACACCCAAAGCATTTTACAGAAGCGCTTTCGGTTTTGCAAACCTTCCTCAGCTGACCATGGAAATCGGCGTCAAAACTAGTTGACGTAATGTGTATCTTTTACGTCATTAATCCCCCCTCCACCCCCCTCATTACTGTATGATAAATAGTGATGCCTGGGTGTAGTCTTGATTCAGTGAAGGGCAAAGTTCCCAGGGCAGATTGTTCATGTGAAACCAACTAATCCCACACATTGAGATCAGACGAGTAGTTGTTGTGTCTCCACATCCTCTCTCTATCTTTTCTTTTCTGTACATCTGTGGTCTTTATGAGTTCAATCACACATTTTAAATCTGACAGCTGGTGTCCAGGTCCACAGAAATGGCGTGCCACGAGTGTATATGACGTCATAAGAATTAAACTGTAATTAATCTTAAAGTAATGGGATGTAGATGTTGTTGGCTTGCCGGCTGATAATACCAGTATAAGTAGAACATTAATCGGTTGTTATTGATTGGGTTAAAAACTCATTCACATACTAAAATTGTCAAGAATGTATTCGTATGTCACCATTATCATCTTTTGTAGGGGGCATGTAATTAACCTCCTTTCT
>CM031608.1:90744070-90751570 GCA_018398815.1 Conus ventricosus | reverse complement strand
AATTTCCTCCCCTTTTTCCAACACGGGGCCCACTAGCCCGTCCCCCATACCGACACTGCAACGACCACGACACACACTATTCAGGCCCCGCCGCCCCCCATTTTATTGGCCTACGGGCCGTCACTCTTTCTTCCTCTCTAACCCACGTTGTCGTACCCCCGCGACGGGTTTTCAAAGCGCCGAAACGCCTGATTCACCAAGGATACCCGGGCCGTATACTCTCGCGTCAATGCCTTTTGGAGGGCCCTTTCCCAGAGGCCCGGGGAGTCACATGTTTTTTTGGCACCCGCCTTCTGCGTTTCGAGGCACAACGATCTGCCTTCTTTTTTCCCCAATCAAGGAGTGAAATTCGGTACAATACCCCTCCTTACTAAAACCGATGTGCCCCTTTAAATTTTTCTTCTGCCCTCTGTGAGCAAAACCAAACAGTTTACTGAGCGAGTAGTCGCCCTTTTGTTCTGCTCGTAAGGAGAGGGGTTGGTTCTCACTGGACACCGCTCATTGCGTTCTGAAGTGTGTGACCGCTCGGGGCCTTTCTCTCCGTGATTTCTTTTCCCTGATTGAACGAGAAGTCAGGGTTTGGGTTTTCGTACCCACGTGCTCCTGAAATGTTCCCAATCACTAAATCATACGGTGGTTTGGAACAACCAAAGCCTGTACGACTCCACTATAAAATGGTGTATCAATGAACACCAGTGCCGTTTTGAATTCTGGTTATTTTCCATCTATTTGTCTACACCTCTGTGTTTTTCCTATAATTGTCCCTTCTTAACCAGGGACTCCTTCACCATTTCGCCAGTGCACCCAGAGTCCTAATGACATTAACCACATGGTCCCCCACTCTCCCTTTTGTGCACATCCATGTTATCGCCTGAATCTGTGAACACAGCACAATCCAGACAAAATAACACTTTCATCTTTGTTCCATCTTTCCTATCTGCCTCTCTTTTGGGCCGATCCTCGTTGCTGCTGCTTTCTTGGTCTAAATCGGCAGTCTCTAGCCAAGTGTCCTGTCTTCACACAGAAAAAGGTACGCTCATTCCTACCCCACGTGGCTATTGGTTTTCACCCTTTTTTGCTCACGTGACGCTGTGGGCCTACGGTGTGTACTGCTGACTCATTGCGTGAGTCATGTGCCGGCCTGCTATCCTCTGAATATGCTTCCGGGCTTTCCTCTGTGTTCGGGCAAATCACGCCTCGCTTCCCGGTAGGCTCAGCTGTTCAAGTACCTCAGCTATTGTGGTTGCACCTTTTTCCTTAATGTGGATGGTGGGCCCGTCCCACAACCATCAATATCTGTTCCTTCATCACCAGTGTCTTGAGCCCTTAAAAAATCACTGCTACTCCACTAAGTTCAAACCCATTTTTGGGAAATAGTGATCCAGTCAAACACCAAACTGTGTGTATGTCTCCCCTGTTCGATTCTCGCCTCGCGAAACTTACGCCTAAAACCTTCTTCAGGTCAAATCATACGCCTTTAGTACTGCTTGTTTCACCTTGTCAAAACCCCTCTGATCACCTTTGGGGTAAGTGGAAACTGTGGTGTAACGCACGACCTGTCAACAAGGCAGACAGGTTATTGCCCAGTCATCTTCGGGCCAGCCCTCGGCTCGGCAACCGATTCAAACCGACGATATAGGCATCGTTCGAATCAGTTTCTTCTCTGAACAGTGGGAGTTTAAGTCTAGGTGCACAACTTAGTCTGCGGCCTACTGACTCAGAACTGGTGTCGATTCCACGCGATTTCCGACTTTATTCTTTCCAACTCAATTTGTTTGGCTAAAATCTCTGATTCCGCTTCCGCTCTCGCTCTGGCAGCGGGACTCTCGCATCTGCTTTTGCTCTGGCAGCTGCACTCTCTGCATCTGCTCTTGCTGGCGCTATTCACTCTGCATCTGCTTTAGCCTTTGGGCGCAGCAGTTCTGCCTCTAAACTTTCCCTTTTCAAATTCCTCTTCTGCCCTTTTATCTCTCTCATTTCTTTCTGAGTTCAATGAATCTACGCAGTTCATCTCCTGTATATCCCATTTCCTTCCCCAAACTTACTAGTTTCTCTATGGGGTAAAACTTTCTTCAGCCATTTTCTTTTCTGATATGTTTAGGACCACTAAAACAGTTACGCTTATAGACCCTGAAAAAAAAGTCAGTAAACAGTTTATCTGCTGAACGTTATGAGTACACCAACCAGTGGTAGTGTTCCTAACACAAGGGAGCCTTAAACGTAAACCACAGCTTCTGTGAGAGTTAAGACTAGAACCTCGTTCTTCGTTTCTCTGAACGACCTTTGATTAATACACCCACCCTACACACAAGTCAATACTCAACACTCAAAGAACTAAAGAAAATAATTAGAAGAGCTAATTAAAATTGCCTTTAGTGGGCGCTTCCCCAGTACTACTCTAGACTCACTTTGTTTCCCCCCGAAACTAATTTGGGCCATGCATCCTGGGAGGCTCGCCACTTTGTCCAGGACGGGGAAATCGGATGGTATTGCTTAAGTGCACTAAGTTGATGTAATATTAGTCAGGCTTAACCCCAAGGGTATCGTTGCACTCATAACGCATATGCACACTCATGCGCACACCAAACATTCACCTCTCTCTGGGAATGGGATGTCCGCATTCGTTTCTCTCCTAACACGACTGAGAACAAGGAATACAATTTCTATGCTACTTAATTAATCACGTACAATCAAATCACACGCAATGAAAAATTAAAACATAAAAGATCAATACATCCTAATCCCGGGTTATAATAAAATGACTTCTTACTGGGCCCGTGACCCACGGCAATACATCCCAATGAATCCAAAACTCCCGCTCTTCACTTGACTGTTTACACAAGAACACAGCTGACTGAGCATTTAGCGCTCACTTGGAGCGCCGAGGTCGTAGTGGTTACATCCCTCCCCCCTTTCGGGCCCCCGGCAGGTCCGAACTCTCTCCTAGGTGTCATCTGTCACCTGGCCATTTCGGCCCCTTCACACAGTTCGGCCGTGTGCGTTTGGGGGAAGTACCCTGGTTAATTGGCCTATTACCTATAATTGGTCTATTACCTATTTGTATACTCGTAAAAACGTCCCTTTGCCTCCAAGCGTCTAATGCCTTTTGTGAGAGGTTTCACGCTCCTTGACACCCTTTTGTCCAACAAGTAATGGGTACCTGTTTCTGTTCAAAAAAAGTTAAAAGGCGGCAGGAATAGAGAAAAGAGAGAGAGAGAGGGAGATGGGCGCCGCTTTCCGTCATGCTGTGCCCAGACACAGTGAGCCTGTCAGAGGGTTTCTGCCCCTAAGGGAACTTAATTTTTTTTCTAATTACACTAAATCGACACCAATGACATCTGGGAATAACAAAACACCACCGCCACCAACAATAGGGTAATTGTAAAGCGCTTTCCCAGTGCTCGGAATTTTACAGTAACCCAATACACACACCTCGCACTTCTACATTCAGAAAACACACCGGCGTGCACGACGACTCTTGCTTCCTGCCCCCCCCCCCCCCCCCCTCCCCCAACATCGACGGCCACAGGCTCCACCCCCCTTACTTCTCGCCTCCCCCCCCCCCTCCGCAATCATCCCCAACCTCTCTGTCTCAGACTGTCTGTCTGTCTGTCTGTCTGTCTGTCTCTCTCTCTCTCTCTCTCTCTCTCTCTCTCTCTCTCTCTCTCTCTTTTCTCTCTCCCCCCCCCCCCTCCTCTCTCTCTCTTTCTCCCTCTCCTCTCTCTTCCCCGAACCCACTATGGCTTCGTGGCCGAATTTTTAAACTTCTGTAGTATTCAGTGGAATTTTTGTGGACAGCTGTGACCAGTCAGAAATGAATGACAGCAGTGTCATCTGGACAGAGCGCAGGCACGAGCTCACGTGCTGGTTGCCTCTAGGTGTTGGCGAATGGCGCGGATGGTAGTACTGCATTCAATATAGGCCGCCTGACTTCTTTTTTTTTCTGACATGCCGCTTCATTGCGGATCCTGATCCACAAAATGCCAAGCTCATATCCATGATCACAGAAAGAAACTGTAGTATCTCTATTAAAACACACACGCACCACACACACACACACACACACACACACACAACCCAATGGTAGAAGGCGGAGATAGAGAATCTGAAGATGGAGTCACGAGTCTTCTGTCATATCATCACTGAATTGTAGACTGCTGCTTGATACCAGCGACTTCACTTCGGAGAGATGGACTGAACGACACGGCCACAGAGTCAGACTGGAGAGGCTGAGTATGGGGGCTTTGCTATGTTGTTTTGCATTGTTATGTCAGTCACCCGGGGCTCATTGTCAACAGCGATGTGCGCTAGTCACTCTGCAACTCACGGAGCTGGTCATGGACAGCGCAGCGTGGGCCTACCATCACAAAGATGTAAAGGGACAGGATCAGTATCCCGCCTAATTTCCCCCACTCTTTGTCTTTGTTGGAGTCCTGGTCACTCGCGCTGTCCACTGATCCCTCCCGGGAACATGGCCGTCACTAGTGACCGTGATGGTGTTGGTCAGCTCTGTCACAGTCCTCCTGGCATTCACAGACTGGGCGGCATTCACAGACTGGGCGGCATTCACAGACTGGGTGGTATTCACAGACTGGGCGGCATTCACAGACTGGGTGGCATTCACAGACTGGGCGGCATTCACAGACTGGGTGGCATTTTCTTCAAACGTTCTCGTGGTCAGTTTTGCAAACTGAGTGTGTGGGCAAGTTGATATTGTGCTGAGCTTTTGGGCTTTAGGATGAAGAGAAGACAGAGAACGGAAGAATGATTGAATAAAACAGCGTGGCATATTAGGGGAAAGAATGAAAAGATAGTCAACTTTCCTTTGTGCATCTTCAGATAGTGAATATAGTTGCTGACATGAGTCGGTTTTTAGTGACGGATTGGACAAGACTAAGCACCCTCAAGATTCCAAAACTTTTTCCTGTTGTTCATTTTTCAACATCTTCAAACGTTACTTATTATGACAACATTTTTTTGACAGTCAACACAACTTTTTTTTAAATTGAAAGTTTAATTTAAAAAACTGACTGTAAATTCTCCGCGCATTCTTCTTGTATGGATTTCGGCCAGTATGGAAGAAAGAAATGAACACATTGCTGATAATCGTCAAAATCGACCTGGACCAGTTCAAAGAAGACATGACAAAAAGGACAGTCTGTGGTGCAAAATTTTCTGCAAACCAGTCCTTGGTCATGAAAGGGGAGGCCACTTCCACGATTGATTTTAGGGTTGTGCATTTTTTGAGGAAGTGTGCCCGGGCTGACAGGTCAGAGCACTTGCCCTTGTCACAAGTGTGTGTGGCGTGTTGGTCAGCGAGGCGTCAGAGGTCGAGCACTTGTCACCAGTGTGTGTGGCGTGTTGGTCAGCAGAGGGGTCAGAGGTCAGAGCACTTGTCACCAGTGTGTGTGGGTGTTGGTCATAGAGGGTCAAGGTCAGAGCACTTGTCACCAGTGTGTGTGGCGTGTTGGTCAGCAGAGGGGTCAGAGGTCAGAGCACTTGTCACCAGGGGTGTGGTGGCGTGTTGGTCAGCAGAACGACGTGTTCATCAGGATCAGGGGGGTGGGGAGGGGGGGGGGGGGGGGGACAACTGCAGATCGCGTCACGTGTGGCTGATTTTCCAGAAGCGTGCCTTAGATACGGAGCCACAGTGAACTGGGGTGTGGCCAAGTCTTGGCATGGAACAGGAAAAAAGATTTTAAGTGAGATCTCCGTCTACTTTTCCCTCACCTTCTCTCTCTCTCTCTTCTCTCTCTCCCCTCCTCTCTCTCTCTCTCTCTCTCTCTTGTGTGTGTGTGCGTGCGTGTGCGTCTTCGTGTGTGTGTGTGTTTGTGTTGTGTGCGCGCGCGTGTATGTGTTGTGTGACACAACCCCAAGAAGAGGAGAGAGAGGAGAGGAGAGAGAAGAGAGAGAGGGGAAGGGGAGGGGAGAGAGGAAGGAGAGAGACAGACAAACAGACAGACAGACAGAGAGGCGTCCGTCTCTTTTTTATTCACCTTTGATTTTTTTTCAGTAGAATTCAAAAGTAAAAAAATACAAAAAATATTCCTCTTTTTTTCCCTGACATTGTAAATTGTAGAAGCTTTAGCGTGTATCCGGGTTTAATGTTGATTTAGGGCTTATTATATTGGTCAGTTGGCAAAGCTTGCAGACGCTGCAGGTTGTTGTTGCGCTGGGGGATGAATACATTGTCAAGGGTTTCATGATGTTCTAGATTTTTTGCGGAGGGGTGGAGT
The DNA here is from genome assembly GCA_018398815.1 of Conus ventricosus. Taxonomy (NCBI): domain Eukaryota; kingdom Metazoa; phylum Mollusca; class Gastropoda; order Neogastropoda; family Conidae; genus Conus; species Conus ventricosus. The sequence continues at coordinate 90,745,334 of CM031608.1, read as the reverse complement.
CGTGATTGCCTTTGCTTACAGTCCCCTGTAATTTGTATGTCTTTGTTTGTTTTTTGGCTGCTCAAGAATGCAAAGGTTCGTTTCGTTTGTTTTGGCTGTTGGAGAATGTAAGGGGTTGTTACATGTTTTCCCTACAGGGCTGCCCGAGACTGTTTAGTTTAAGGTCCGTTACATGCCTTGAATGCCCTTGTATTTGAACAGGTACTGAACGAATAAGAATGTAGGGTTTTTGGATTCTGGATTCAACATAATGAAAAGTAGTCAAGGACTCAGAATCAAAACTTACTAGGGGAATATTTCGACAGGGTCGCCCTGTCTTCATCAGCTCACTGTGCTGTTGTGGCAGCGAGGCCTGGTGGGACGACTGTTGTGTGGGGTGAACGGTTGTCAGGATCTGATGTAGATGGGGGGAAGTTCAAAGCCTTGATCTCTGTTCAGGCTGGGGGCGTCTGGTCTTGATTCGATGGCTTCTTTAACTTTTCAAAGAACAACAGCAACAGTGAGGATGAAGACAGCGATCCTGTCGAAATATTCTCCAAGTAAGTTTGATACTGAGCCCTTTAAATACTTTTTCTAAGGTACTGAACTAGTGGCGACCCTGCAGTTTTTAGAGGTATGCCCTTGTATTTGGAACAGGCACTGAACGAGTGGCGACCCAGCAGTTTCAGAGGCCAGTTGAAGCGGGAGAAGAATGGTTGGGTTGGAAAGAAAAAGGCGCAAGGTATGGAGAGGGGGCCCTGACAGTCAAACGAGGGGGCACCACCGCCCAAGACATGGGTTGAAGGATTGAAGGAGGGCAATGGGGAGACGGGAGGGAAGAGAAGATGGGAGGGGGAAAGGGAGGGGAGTTTGACAGCTGATAAGAAAGGCTGTCTTGAAATCCAATACTCTGCTCCCCGTCGCCAATTATTCCCAGAGAGTAAAAAATGCCAACAGAAGTTTCTACCACCCAGTCTTATAGTTAGATTTGAAACAGATCTGCGGATCGAAACAAACTCCAAGAAATGTTTTGGTAATGATTTGAAGCTGATCGGAAACACCTATAGAAACGTTTTTTTTCACGTCTATCACTTCTTTGAGCTATTGACTCGTACATGACCTGTAACATCTTTCCTCCCCATCTTATCTCCTCCTCTGTTGAAACGAAAGCCAGCGGGGTTGATATCCAACAAAACTAACCCCTATGCCTTTCACATTTAGAGAGGGTATCAAATGCTTCATTTTTCTAAATGCTTAACCATTTTTTTCTGGGTTAAAATTTCAA
>CM031608.1:90727672-90743970 GCA_018398815.1 Conus ventricosus | reverse complement strand
TCGGACATAGCGTGAGTCTTTAATGATAGAACGTTGAATAGATCGGTCTTCTGACATAGCGTGAGTCTTTAATGATAGAACGTTGAATAGATCGGTCTTCTGACATAGCGTGAGTCTTTAATGATAGAACGTTGAATAGATCGGTCTTCTGACATAGCGTGAGTCTTTAATGATAGAACGTTGAATAGATCGGTCTTCTGACATAGCGTGAGTCTTTAATGATAGAACGTTGAATAGATCGGTCTTCTGACATAGCGTGAGTCTTAATGATAGAACGTTGAATAGATCGGTCTTCTGACATAGCGTGAGTCTTTAATGATAGAACGTTGAATAGATCGGTCTTCTGACATAGCGTGAGTCTTTAATGATAGAACGTTGAATAGATCGGTCTTCTGACATAGCGTGAGTCTTAATGATAGAACGTTGAATAGATCGGTCTTCTGACATAGCGTGAGTCTTTAATGATAGAACGTTGAATAGATCGGTCTTCTGACATAGCGTGAGTCTTTAATGATAGAACGTTGAATAGATCGGTCTTCTGACATAGCGTGAGTCTTTAATGATAGAACGTTGAATAGATCGGTCTTCTGACATAGCGTGAGTCTTTAATGATAGAACGTTGAATAGATCGGTCTTCTGACATAGCGTGAGTCTTTAATGATAGAACGTTGAATAGATCGGTCTTCTGACATAGCGTGAGTCTTAATGATAGAACGTTGAATAGATCGGTCTTCTGACATAGCGTGAGTCTTTAATGATAGAACGTTGAATAGATCGGTCTTCTGACATAGCGTGAGTCTTAATGATAGAACGTTGAATAGATCGGTCTTCTGACATAGCGTGAGTCTTAATGATAGAACGTTGAATAGATCGGTCTTCTGACATAGCGTGAGTCTTTAATGATAGAACGTTGAATAGATCGGTTTTCTGACATAGCGTGAGTCTTAATGATAGAACGTTGAATAGATCGGTCTTCTGACATAGCGTGAGTCTTAATGATAGAACGTTGAATAGATCGGTCTTCTGACATAGCGTGAGTCTTAATGATAGAACGTTGAATAGATCGGTCTTCTGACATAGCGTGAGTCTTTAATGATAGAACGTTGAATAGATCGGTCTTCTGACATAGCGTGAGTCTTTAATGATAGAACGTTGAATAGATCTGACATAGCGTGAGTCTTTAATGATAGAACGTTGAATAGATCTGACATAGCGTGAGTCTTTAATGATAGAACGTTGAATAGATCGGTCTTCTGACATAGCGTGAGTCTTTAATGATAGAACGTTGAATAGATCGGTCTTCATTTTGTTCGTGCGTAACTATCTGCGTCCCCCCCCCCCCCCCCCCCCCCCTTACATTTGTACTGTTTGGTCACATGTTCATATTGCTGTTTGATAGTGCATTTAATATGTATAAAGTTTTGCAATGATGTAAACAATTTTAATCGATATTGTATACTTGACATTAACTTTTATCTGTAGACATTTTTTTAATTAAAAAACAAAACAAACAAAAAACGATTGTACTAAATGTACAGACAGTCGTATTCAGTATGCATTCATATCTTTTGTTATTCTCGCTGACAAAGACAGTTTGAGAGACGGACAATGAATCTAGAATGCTGTAGAATGAGACTTTCATCCTCTACTCTGGAATGTCATGAATATTTAATTCCAAAAAGGAGTGGAGACAGGAAAGTCAGACGAGGACAAGCATGCCGTAAGCAATGACACAAGAAAGGTGACATCTGGACCCCACCGTGAAACCGTTTAAGCATTTTCTGCAAAACAATGTTTGAAGATCGGATGGCTCTGCCAGTCTGGAATAGATGCTAATTTGATTTCACATGTCATTTTATTTCCCTGATGCAGTTGTTGTATACATTCTAAAGATGAGGAACGTTATGAGTAGTCACCCTTGGAGCTTTCTTTCACTAGTGGAGAAAGTTTTCACATTTCACTCCTCTCAATGTTTGCAAAGTGACTGGGCATCGTAAGCAGCATTTAGGTTGGAGTTTTGTGCTCTTTGATCGTGTCTGTGTGGGAGAGTGGGTGACCTTCTTTGTTGATTGTTTACGGTGTAGGGATGGTAGTATGTCCATTTTGGAATGTTCCTTTCCTGGTTCCTGCTGAAGGTGCCTCTTTTCCGTTTCTGGCAACTCCCCGAATGTACTCACCATTGATTGGTTTAAAACCAATACACAGCACACGATTTGTTTCTTTTTTGGAAGGATAAATCTCCGATATTCTGCAACATGCATTCTGGAAGAAAGAACATATTCCAGTTAAACGGTGTTCTCCTTTAAAGGGTGACCTTTCTCAAGACAACCCCGGGGCCTTTCATTGTCGAAACGACTGCTGCATCCTTTACAGAGCTGAACCAGCCCGACAACATAGCAATGACTGCAGAGAGCGTGAGCATGCAGGCAGACACACACACACACACACACACACACACACACACACACACACACACACACACACACACACACACACACACACACACACACACACTCAGCGAGCCCCCTACCCTTCTCCACACACGTACACACACAAATATTTAAAAGAAATTAAAATCAATTCCCAAAGAAACAAATGTACTGTTTAAAAAAAGGTATTGTCATTAGGACGTCTTCCTGAAGAAGGCCTTGGAGTGAAAGCTTGATTTTTATGACATTTGTCCCTGTGCGAAAATATTTTCAACTTGTTTTAAACTACACGTGTATAAAATGCTGTCTTTGAATCTTCGCTCCACTTTTTGTAGAGCTGACTGAAGTACTGAAGCCGTCACCGTTGACGGTAAGTATGGAAATAAAAGACAACAGTGTTATCATGGCTTGATAGCTTGCACATATCAGCTGATATTTGTTGGAATAGAATTTTGTCAGGTGAGGAGGGTACAGGGATGAAAGCTTCACGTCAAGTAGAATGACAGAAGAATGAGGAAATGGTTACACTGACAGAAGAACGAGGAAATGGTTACACTGACAGAAGAACGAGGAAATGGTTAGACTGACCCAAGAACGAGGAAATGGTTACACTGACAGAAGAACGAGGAAATGGTTACACTGACAGAAGAATGAGGAAATGGTTACACTGACAGAAGAATGAGGAAATGGTTACACTGACAGAAGAAGAAAGTGAAATTTCAAAATGATAGTTGAAAAAGTAAAATGTCTTTGTACTCAATATGAAGCTTTTGTTCCTGTAGTCTGTAAGGAAATGGATATACTGACAAAAGAAAATAGTGAAATTTCAAAATGATAGTTGAAAAAGTAAAATGTCTTTGTACTCAATATGACGCTTTCTTCCTGTAGTCTATGAGGATATGGATATACTGACAAAAAAAAAAAAAACCCCTGAAATTTCTAAATATAGTTAAAAAAGTAAAATGTCTTTTTACTGAATATGAAGCTTTTCTTCCTGTAGCCTGAGGAAATGGATATACTGACAAAAGAAAAAAGTGAAATTTCAATCTGATAGTTGAAAAAGTAAAATGTCTTAAAAAAAAGAAATATGAAGCTTTTCTTCTTGTAGTCTATGAGGAAATAGATATACTGACAAAAGAACAAATTTCAAAATTATAGTTGAAAAAGTAAAATGTCTTTTTTGTTCAGTATGAAGCTTTTCTTCCTGTAGCCTCACCTAAAAAAAAAAGCGGTATCTCGGCGAAAATGTGCTGAAATAATCATTTAAAAAATGGAAAATTGTTGTTTAGATGTTCAGATAGATGGACAGATTGATTGGTTGATGGATATTGCCTGTTTTTTATTTCCATAACTAAACAATCCATTTGGCAGGATTATTGATCAGTGTCTTTCCCTCCCCATTTTTCTCCCCACCCCACCCAGTTAGCCGACCTCTTCAGGCTCTCGTCAAGGTGGGTTTTTTTTTTCCGTAACAGACGGATGTAGGTAAAGCATTCTTCTGTGTGAACCATGTTTCTTGGAACTCAAGTGAGCCAATTCTTAATATATATTCACACTTTTTTTCCTTTAAAGAAAACAAAGGAAACACCCCTGTATGAGTATTAGGGGGACAAGGGGAATCCGTATTATTCATGACTTACAGCCAAGAGTTACGGGTCTTCGGAGGAAAAGAAACCCCTGTACAAAACGCAATGACCTTCATCCTGGATATCTGTATCGACTTTGCTGTCTGCTGATGAGAAAGTTCTGTAGCGTCGGTGTTTTTCTCATCGTATCTTGTACGTGACAGAAACAAGTAGTGTTTTTCCTGTTTGTCTCTTGGCGTTACAGCGTCACGTTCATCTCTGTATTTCCTTCACTGGCTGTATAATTTCTGCCTTTAATTAACAACGGAAATGTTATGTTGGAATGGAGCATGTCGGGAAGCACGTGGCAGAGAAAGATAGAAAGAGAGAGAGAGGGAGTTGTATCTAAACGTTTGTTTTTCTATGTTTGACGTTGTTGTACATAATAGATGTTACAACCGTTGAATGTGATGATCAGTGTGACGTCAGCCTCTCTGCGTGGTTGTCGTCGGCTTTTGGTTTTGCGTTGTTTGTTTTTTTGCTGCAAGTTTCTGTCACTATATATCCCCCGCTTTTTCCAGTTTCACTTATGTATTGTCATCACCCCCTCTTTCCCCCAACACAACTTCCCCTCCCTCTTCATGAAGAGGAAAAATCGATACATCAAAATATTATAATTTAGCGTTACAGTTTTCGTAAAGTTAATCCCTTCTTTCTCACCTTTACTTCTTTGTATGTACGCTACACACACACACACTCTCTCTCTCTCTCCTCCTCTCCTCTCTCTCCTCTCTTCTCTCTCTCTTGAGAGGGAGGGGGGGGGAGATAGGATTTGTATTTGTAAAGAGAGATTTGTATGAGTGTGCGGTTGATGGAGTGTGGCTTTTGTTGTCGTTGTTGCTGTTGTTTTCATTTGACTGTAAACAAGCTCCTTTCAGTGTGTGATTCTAAGTGGACTGTGTCCATAACTCCCTGCTTGCCAACAGCGAAGTGACTGAATGAGTGAAATCTGAAGATTGTCAACGGTAGGTTGCACTGACGGGAAAGGACAAGGAGCGCGGCAGCAGAGGTATGAATAGACACAGACCACCAACGATCCCAGCTTCACACCGTGTGATACAGTGGGGTAGACCTCAAACACAGAGAGAGTGGAGAAAGAAGCGGTGTATGCAGCAATCATTTGGGACCCGCACATGCAGCAAGAGATCAACATGCTGGAGCGCGTACAAAGAAATGCGGTGCGCTTCATAGCAAAGGACTACCGCTCCACCAAGCGAGGCTTCATAGCGGGTCTACTGAGAAAAAAAAGAGCTTACTACAACACTCCAGGAACGGCGGCTCCAACTACGTCTAGGATTCGTTTACAAAGTGGTTGAGGTCTGGTGCCAGCGATCACCCCGATGACTTCATCACACCGCAGAAACCAGGACGACGCATCCGCTCCACCAGAGACAACAGAACGACAACAGAACGACAACAGAACGTACCTGACACAAAACCCAGTGAAGAGCTATATACGGAACAACGATAGGTGCTACTGCGTTCCTGAAACACACACCGATCAGTACCGTCATTCATACTTCCCAAAGACAATAACTGAGCGGAACCACCTCGACGCTAACATCGTCCACCAAAAGTCAGTCGACAGTTTCATATCTGCTCTGGCAAAAGCCAGAAGCCGATAATATTATCGCGCTGCGCACCCCCCACCGTCACGCCTATGCCCGTAAATGGATGTTTTAGCGACGTACTGATCCAGATCGAGATCCAGAAGCAAGCTACTGTGTTCTTCGTGTCCACACTTGATGTCAGGAACTTGCGGCGCTGCGTACGCTGAACAGCTCATTGTGACGTAACGCCAGCTCGATTTGGTTTCAAGAAAGCTTGAAACCGCGGTGACTTTCTGGGAGGGACTCTAAGCATGCAAAGTCGATGACTCGTTCTTCTTTTTAGAATCACACACGCACGGATATACGATGTCGAAAATTTTCGCATACCGAAGCTCCCTTTGGAATAACATTGTTGAGCAGTTCTGTTCTGCTTGTTGTTCTTGTTCATGTGAAGTTTAAAACCCCTCTTTCGTTGAATGTTGCACTGAACTGCCAGCATAGTAAACGTTAAAATATTCGAGCATGTTGGGACTCGGTCTTAATACAGACACGGAAAAACAAACAAACAAACAAAAAACACGTCAGAGAAGTAAGCTGAAAATCAAACAACACTCATGGGCAGCAGTAATGGCCCCTCACACTCATGGGCAGCAGTAATGGCCCCTCACACTTGTGTTTCTTTACCTCTTCTCTTTCTTTTTTTTCTCTTTTTTTTTGAATGGAAAAACCCTTGGGTACACAATGAATTAGCGAGAAGGGTATGATGCTTACACAAACCCATCCTCACCATGCTTGCAGAAGGAGCAGAGGTACACGCACTCTATTGATGACACATTTAAGAAACGAGAAGAAAGATTCTAGACCCGTCGTGTGGAACTCTCAAAGTATGGTGCTTGTTTTGTCTTCATGCTGTTTCCACGAACTTTCAGGTGAGACGATAAAGCGAGATTAAAGTGGGCAACCATTGCCTTCTTATCCACGTAAACGATCTCACTACGCCAAAAGTAAGATCAATCTTTTCTAAACTACATATGGATTTGGGGGGGGGAAGGGGGAGGGGAACAGGGGCACCGAGAAGACCCCCTTTCCTGAAGGGGGAAACAATCGCCATCCGATTACCGTTTGTGGGGAAACATATTTTATGTTTTTAGGTTTAGGAAAATGCAGTTCTTTAATAAATGCGTACACATGGAACAACCAATTCATTTCTCATTTTTTCCGTTTTTAATTTTTATCATTTGAAACCACACAAAGAACAGCGGGGGGAAAAAATATGACTCCGTTTTTTTAAAAAAAATTCATTAGTTCAGTTCGTTCAGTGGTTTTTTTTAACGTCTTTCATCGCCCGATGATATTAGACACAAAAAAAATTCATTTGCTTCTATTCGTTGTGAAAGCCGCAGCGATGAGTCAGTCTAAGCCCAAAGCCCCTGAGTAGAACGGGCAAAAACCGGGAGTATCTGCCCCGCAGGGCTTCATTAAACAGACGGCGGAAAAAACCCCCACTGCAACAAAAGGAAAGTACTATCCTTTGTTGCCTGACCATTTCCCCAGATACATCGCTTTCCACGGAAATTTTTTCATGCGTGGTCCACACCCCCCACTGTAAAAGGCCAGGCGACAAAATTTTCAAATTTTCGTATAACAGTTTTCCGGTGAGGGGGAAATGAACATCCCCCTTAGAAAGCCTTGGGTTTTTTGCGTTTTAGTGTTTAAAAAAGACCTGAAAGAGAGAGAGAGGAGAGAGAAAGGAGGAGAGGAGGGAGAGAGAGGGGGGGGGGGGGGGAGGGGGAAAAACCCAATGATATCTGCGTCGTATCTTCTTCTTCCTCTGGTTCCTTTTCGTCGTTATTTTTATTTTTTTCTTTTATTCTTTTTCTTCTTTATATTTTTTCCCTTCATTTTTCTTCTTTATTTTTTGTTTTCCTTCGTCGCCCTTTCCCCCTTTCTTCTTCTTCTTCTTTTTTTCCCCCCCCCCCTCCCCCCCCCCCCCCCCCCGCCCCCTTCTCGACCTTCACCTCCTCCTTTTTTTATTTTGCGGTCGCTGTGAACATCGTTCACATCTGTCAGTGACGGTCATCTTTACCTGCCGGCCGCCTCACAGTTTGGAGGACAGTGGAGTCGGGAGATCGGTCACAGGTCCTGTCATCTCCCTTGACACAGTGGACAGCAGGTCTGACGACAGGAGCTCTGCTGGTAGGTTCTCCAGACCGGTAGAACAGGTTGCTGAGACCACCGCTTTGAACTGACGGTGAAGTTCGTTGGAACGTTGAGCTGACTGTGAGCGGTGAATATAATCACACCCTGTACCCTCGCTACTCTCCGGACGCTTTAAGGTGATCGTTGTCCGTTCTGCGTGATGATGTTCCTCCTCTCGGTTTTGGCTGACAGGGCTGTCTGGTGGGTCTTCCTGGCTGTCTGTAAGTAGTCTTCCTGGCTGTCTGGTGGGTCTTCCTGGCTGTCTGGTGGGTCTTCCTGGCTGTCTGGTGGGTCTTCCTGGCTGTCTGGTGGGTCTTCCTGGCTGTCTGGTGGGTCTTCCTGGCTGTCTGGAGGGTCTTCCTGGCTGTCTGATGGGTCTTCCTGGCTGTCTGATGGGTCTTATTGGGTGTCTGTAAGTAGTCTTCCTGGCTGTCTGGTGGGTCTACCTGGCTGTCTGGTGGGTCTTCCTGGCTGTCTGATGGGTCTTCCTGGCTGCCTGGAGGGTCTTCCTGGCTGTCTGGTGGGTCTTTCTGGGTGTCTGTAAGTAGTCTTCCTGGCTGTCTGGTGGGTCTTCCTGGCTGTCTGGTGGGTCTTCCTGCTGTCTGGTGGGTCTCCCGGCTGTCTGGAGGGTCTTCCTGGCTGTCTGGTGGGTCTTTCTGGGTGTCTGTAGTAGTCTTCCTGGCTGTCTGGTGTCTTCCTGGCCGTCTGGTGAGTCTTCTGCTGCTGGTGGTCTTCCTGGCGTCTGGTGAGTCTTCCTGGCTGTCTGGGGTCTTCCTGGCCGTCTGGTGAGTCTTCCTGGCTGTCTGGTGGGTCTTCCTGGCTGTCTGGTGGGTTTTCCTGACGCTGGTGGGTCTTCTGGCTGTCTGGGGGTCTTCCTGGCCGTCTGGTGGGTTTTCCTGGCCGTCTGGTGAGTCTTCCTGGCGTCTGGTGAGTCTTCCTGGCTGTCTGGTGGGTTTTCCTGACTGTCTGGTGGGTCTTCCTGGCTGTCTGGTGGGTCTTCCTGGCTGTCTGGTGGGTCTTCCTGGCTGTCTGGTGGGTCTTCCTGGCTGTCTGGTGGGTCTTCTTGGCCGTCTGGTGGGTCTTCCTGGCCGTCTGGTGAGTCTTCCTGACTGTCTGGTGGGTTTTCCTGGCCGTCTGGTGAGTCTTCCTGGCTGTCTGGTGGGTCTTCCTGGCTGTCTGGTGGGTCTTCCTGGCTGTCTGGTTGGTCTTCCTGGCCGTCTGGTGGGTCTTCCTGTCTGGTGAGTCTTCCTCTGTGTCTGATGGATCTTGCTAAATGCCTGATGGGTCTTCCTAGGTGTTTGATGGGTCTTCCTGGGAGTCTGGTGGGTCTTTCTGGGTGTCTGGTAGGTCTTCCTAGGTGGGTGTCTGGTGGGTCTTCCATGTGTCTGATGGTCTTCCTGGGTGTCTAGTGGATCTTCCAAGGTGTCTAGTGGATCTTTCTAGGTGTCTGGTGGGGGTCGTCTTAGTTGTCTGGTGGGTCTATGTGAATCCTCTTTTCGTTAGTTGGGCAGCTGTCAATCAGTTGACATCACTGAATTCACTCGGAGTTTTTGGGATGAATCGACGTCATTGCATGGAAATTGACCAAAAAACGCGGGGTGACGGAAGTGGGGATAAACTATGTGCAAGCGAAAATTTCGCTCAAAAAGCGGCAGACGGCTGGAAAAAATTCGAGGGGAAAAAACGTGGAAGTTCGGTCTGTCCCCTTCCCGGCCCTTTCACCCCCCGATTTTTAAAAAAAACGTGAAAAAAAACCCCAAAAGACCAAAAAAATAAGCCAAACCCCCCCCCCGCAAAAATCCCCTTTCTCGATTCTCACAGCGGGGACCTGGGGAATTTTCCCCCGTTTTATGTGCAGGTCGGCAAACCCCCCAAAAACTTTCCCCTTTTTTCTTATTCTGCAGGTCGCAAAACTGACAACTGCCCTCTTCCCTCTGCACCCCGGGCCCGAACCCGACAACTGCCCCAAATTTATCTGCAGGGCGGCCGAAAGAAACCCCCTATTCATCTGCAGGTTTGGACCCCCCTGCCCAATTTATTGCAGGCGGGCAACTGGGCCCCATTTTATCTGCCGGTCGGCAGAACTGGCAACTGCCCTAATTTATCTGCAGGTCGGGAGAAGCAACTGCACCCATTCAACTTGGGAGGTCGGCAGGGAAAAAACAAATGCCCCATTATCTTTAGGGCGGCAGGGAAATGACAACTGCCCCATTTTTCTGGGAGGCGGCAGAACGGGCAATGCCCTATTCATCTGCAAAGGGCCCCCCAAATGACAATGCCCTATTCATCTTTCAGGGCGGGGAACTGAAAAACTGACCTATTCTCTGCAGGTTTGGGGGAAAAAGACAAATGATGCCCTATTCATTGCAGGTCGGCCGAACTGACCCCGGACTGCCCCATTCTTTTTGGGAGGCCAGAAAATGGCCCAAAAGGGCTGCCCTATTCATCTGCAGGTCGGGGAACTGACAACCCGGGCCCAAATTTTCGCAGGGCGGCCGCCCCGCCAATGCCCTTTTCATCTGCAGGGCGGGAGGAAAAGACCCAATGCCCCTTTTTTATTTGCAAAGGGCGGCGAATGACCAAACCCCCCTTTCCTCTGCGGACGGCAGAACCCGACAACCCGCTTAATTTCTTTTTAAATCGGCAAAAAACTGACACCGCCCTATTCCTCTGAGGGGCGGCAGGGGAAATGACAACTGAATGCCCTAATTTTCTGCAGGCGGCAAAACGAAAAAATGACTGCCCTATTATCTTTCCCGGGCGGCCAGAAAATGACAAACCCGCCCCCCTTTTTCTGCCGGGCGGAAAAACTGCCCCTGCCCTATTCCTCTGCAGGTCGGGGAGAAAAGACAAAATGACTGCCCTTTCAACGCCGGTCGGGAGAACTGGCCAAATGACCCGCCCTCTTCCTTTTGGGGGGCGGCAGAACTCCAAATGATGCCCTATTCATCTGCAGGGCCCGGGAGAAAGGGAAAACTGCCCTAATTTTTATCTGCAGGTCGGGGAACTGACAACTTTCTCTGTTTTATTGCAGGTCGGCGCCGCCCCCCCCCCCCCCCCCCCCGGCCGGTCGGGTTCCCCCTGTGGGGGAACCGAGGGCGGTTCAGTGGGGTAGATTTACGTCAATTTAATAAAGGGCTTGGGAAGGGAAACCCAAAGGGTAGGTGGTTCAGTTTACGTCACTGGGAAAAAAGGCGCTGTAAGGGAAACCCAGGGATAAAGGGTTCAGTGACGCACTGAAAAAAAAGGCGGCCCCGTTGGGAAACGAGGGGGATAAAAGGGGTGCGTTTACGTCAAATGAAGACAGGCGCGTAAGGGAAACGAGGGAAAGGTTTTGCCGGACGTCCTGAAGACAGGGGCTGTAAGGGGAAAAGAGGGGGTAGGTTTTCAGTGGGCGTCCCCTGAAAAAACAGGGGTGTAAGGGAAAGGGGGGGATAGGTGTTGGGATGACTCATGAAGAAGGCGCGTTTTAAAGGGGGAAACCCAGGGTAGGGTGGGGCCCGGGACGTCATGAAACAGGCGCCCGTAAAAGGGAAAAAGAAAGGGGGGACAGTTGGGCACAAACAAGGGGGGGTCGGCTTTCAGGGATCCCAAGGGCACCTACCCATTTGGGGGTTTATTTCCCCCCAAAAATAAAGTTTTCCTTTACCGGAAAGGGGGGTTGGGGGATGAAAGGGGGGCAGGAGGGTGTTTGGCCCAAAGCTGAAAAAAAGTCATTGAAAAGTTGGGGTGTTTGTGGTTTTGTGTGTTTTGGGGTGTGTTTTTATTTTAAAAACCCCAAAAAAGCAAGCGGGGCGTGGGGGGCCCGCATGCATTTTATTAATGGGTTTATGTAGGGTTTGTAGGCCTCAAGTCGGTGTGTCGTTTAAAATGCTTTTTCGTCTTTTAGGCCGGAAAAAAAAAAAAGTTTTTATAGGGAAAATTTTAAAAAGGGAAAAGAAGGGTGATACCAAAAAATTTAGCAAAAAAGCAAATAAGTTCCCTCCCCCCCCCCCCCCCCCCCCCCCCCCCCCCCCCCCCCCCCCCCTTTTTTTTTTTCCCCCCCCCCCCCCCCCCCCCCCCCCCCCCCCCCCCCCCCCCCCCCCCCCCCCCCCCCCCCCCCCCCCCCCCCCCCCCCCCCCCCCCCCCCCCCCCCCCCCCCCCCCCCCCCCCCCCCCCCCCCCCCCCCCCCCCCCCCCCCCCCCCCGGGGGGGGGGGTTTTTTTGGTTGGGGGTTGGTTTTTTTTGAAAAAAGGGGTTTTGTTTTGGGGTTTTTGTTTTTTTTTTTTCGTTTTTTCCCGTTGCCCTGCCCCCCCCCCTTTTGGGGGTGTGTTTTGGGTGTGTGTGTTGTGGGGTGGTGTGGGGGTGGGGCCTTTTTTTTTTTTTGTTTTATTTCATAGAAACAAAGGGGGCTTTCGTGTGTTTTGTTTTGTGTTTTGCGGTGTGTGTGCCCTATAATGCAAAGTGTGCGGGCGTGTTTTGTTGTGTGTTGGTGGGTGTGTGTTGTGTTTGTGTGTGGGTGTTTTGTTGGGCGCGCGCGCGCGCGCTCTTGGTTTGTCCCTTTTTAAAACCCCCGTGGGCAATAATTTTTCCCCTGATTTTTAATGCTTTTCTTTCTTTCTTTCTTTCTTTCTTTTTCCTTTTTTTTGTTGATTTTTGCATGTAAATGTTTTTTTCAAATGGATAGCCAGGAGGAACCTCGTGAGCTCTCCCTGCAAAGGTCAACTAACAACTGGTCGCTTGGTGTCCGCTAACAACCCTTTGAAAAGCACTAGATTATTAGACCCCTCCTTGGGAAAGGATTGGTGTGCCTGCCCCCTCCGTCTTGCGTACAACTATTATGTCCGTAAAGATGAAAGATTTGAGATCAGCAGGGATTTTGTACGTTTATTCTACTTTCGTTTTGGATATCGTGGTATCATAACCCGGGCACGGGGCGGGGAGGAGAGATGGAGGGGGGGGGGGGGGGGGGATTGGGGTGGCGGTGACCGGGGTAAAGTGGGAAAGCAGTGTGTCTAATTTGTCCTGAGTTCACATTCCATCTCCCAAGATCAGGAAGCGAGGAGGGGTGCATGGAGAAATAGTACTCCTCCCACTGACCGCGACACAGTGAAGACGTATATGCCAATAACTCTCTCTCTCTCTCTCTCTCTCTGTCTCTCTGTGTGTCTGTGTGTCTGTCTGTCTGTCTGTCTGTCTCTCTCTCTCTCTCTCTCTCTCTCTCTCTCTCTCTCTCTCTCCTCTCTCTCTCTCTCTCTCTCTCTCCGCCCAGGCAAACGGCCAAGACAGGGGATCTTTGATGAAGACTGTTGCCATGCAATTTATCCACTATTTTCGGGACGCTGTATTGACCGTGTGGCGTAGAGAACCGACTCAGCAAACTGCCTGATCCAAATTTATGCATCGTCAGGCCATCGAATTAACGCCTCTGCTGTCAACACCATTTCGCCTCTCGTTGCCTGTCGCTTTGGCGAGGTCTGGAGCTTGTTACAGACAATCTCATTGGTCGTTTGTTCCAACACGAGCCCGTTTGTCCAGAGAAAGGTCGGGAAATGGGGGGGGGAAAGCAGGGTGGGGGAGACTTGAAAACGTAGGAAGATTAATACTGTCCCTGCGCGTTTAGGGGATCCCCGATGATGGGACGGACAATTGTGTTTAGCGGCGTGGACGTGCCGGCGGTGAAGAAACCCAGTGGCCGTGCGCCGCTGAAATCCAATGACTGTCTTTTGGATCCGAGGAGTCCGGAACAAAGGCTGCTGACTACGTCCTGGATACTACCCTCCTCCCCTTCCCTGTCTGCCAAGTCCCCCCGGTAGATGTGTGCAAGCGCCTCCCCTCCGCCGCTAATCATCTTAGGCGCGTGCTGGCCCGTTAGCGCGTGCCCCATGACGGAATCGCAGACGCCTGCAAGATTGGGTCGTCTGACTGGTAGTGCCGACAGGCTGAACATTTTCCTGACCTCCGGCTGGTCCCTTGGAGAGAGCACGTTGACGTGTTTCTGGACGAACGGCTGGGATTAGAAGACCCGTCCTCCTCCAGGAGGAGGGATGAGGACTGGGATGTCGAGCCCCGACAAAAGTTGACAAAGGAAAGGTGTTTCAAAGTTAACCGAGAGTAATTTGATTACGTTGGGTGAGGCTGTGGTCACGGCTGGTGAGAGAGAGGGGAGGGGGTGGGGGGGTGGGGGAAGTCGACTTGGGTAGGGGGGTTTAGGGGGTCGTCCTACCTTTAGCTGACGTGTCGCACCAGGCTATCCACTCTACCCCGGCCCTGAGGTGACTCCTGTGGCAGCCAGGTGACAGGCCAGGGTCCGGAGAAAGGCAGGACGCACTGAGGAGATGACACGCGGCAACAATGACCCCAGGATCCAGGGTCTGAAATTAAACCACTTGTCTATCACCTGGACTGGCCACCACCCTAGTAGCTTGGAATTATCACGTACAGTTGCCAGTGACGATCACTATCTCTTTTTATTTCCTTTTATTTCTTTGTTTGTTGTTGTTGTGTTGTTTTTGTTGTTGTTGTTGATTCCGAACATTTTTAACATGGTTGCTTCTTTTTGAGAATATCCAGAAAAATGGTTAAGCATTAGAAAAATGAAGCATTTGATACCCTCTCTCATGTGAAAGGCATAGGGGTTACGTTTTGTTGGATATCAACCCACGCTGGCTTTCGTTTCAACAGAGGAGGAGATAAGATGGGGAGGAAAGATGTTTACAGGTCATGTACGAGTCAATAGCTCAAAGAAGTGATAGACGTGAAGAAACGTTTCTAGGTGTTTCCGATCAGCTTCAAATCATTACCAAAAACATTTCTTGGAGTTTGTTTCGATCCGCAGATCTGTTTCAAATCTAACTATAAGACTGGGTGGTAGAAACCTTCTGTTGGCATTTTTACTCTCTGGGAATAATTGGCGACGGGGAGCAGAGTATTGGATTTCAAGACAGCCCTTTCTTATCAGCTGTCAAACTGCCCCTCCCTTTCCCCCCTCCCATCTTCTCTCCCTCCGTCTCCCCATTGCCCTCCCTTCAATCCTTCAACCCATGTCTTAGGCGGTGGTGACCCTCGTTTGACTGTCACGCCCTCTCCATACCTTGCGCCTTTTTCTTTCCAACCCAACCATTCTTCTCCCGCTTCAACTGGCCTCTGAAACTGCTGGGTCGCCACTCGTTCAGTGCCTGTTCAAATACAAGGGCATACCTCTGAAACTGCAGGGTCGCCACTAGCCTAGTTCAGTACCTTAGAAAAAGTAGTTAAGGACTCAGTATCAAAAAACTTACTTGGAGAATATTTCGACAGGATCGCCCTGTCTTCATCAGCTCACTGTTGCTGTTGTTCTTTGAAAAGTTAAAGAAGCCATCGAAATCAAGACCAGACGCCCCAGCCTGAACAGAGATCAAGGCTTTGAACTTCCCCCCATCTACAATCAGATCCTGACAACCGTTCACCCCACACACACAGTCGTCCACCAGGCCTCGCTGCCACAACAGCAACAGTGAGCTGATGAAGACAGGGCGACCCTGTCGACTATTCTCCTAGTAAGTTTTGATTCTGAGTCCTTGACTACTTTTCATTATGTTGAATCCAGAATCCCAGAAACCTACATTCTTATTCGTTCAGTACCTGTTCAAATACAAGGGCATTCAAGTGCATGTAAGCGGACCTTACAACTCACAGTCTTCGGGCAGCCCTGTACGAAAACATGTAACAACCCCTTACATTCTCCAACAGCCAAAACAAACGAAACGAACCTTTGCATTCATGAGCAGCCAAAAAACAAACAAAGACATACAAATTACAGGGGACTGTAAGCAAAGGCAATCACGACTCCACCCCTCCGCACAAATCTAGAACATCATGAAAACCCTTGACAACTGTATTCATCCGCAGCGCAACAACAACTGCACGTCTGCAGCATTGCCAACTGACCAATATAATAAGCCCTAAATCAACATTAAAACCCGGATACACGCTAAAGCTTCTACAATTTACAATGTCAGGGAAAAGAAGAGGAATATATTGTATTGTTTATTTTGAATTCTACTGAAAAAAATCAAAGTGTGAATAAAAAAGAGGACGGACGCCTCTCTGTCTGTCTGTCTGTCTGTCGTCTCTCTCTCTCTCTCTCTCTCTCTCTCTCTCTCTCTCTCTCTCTCTCTCTCTCTCTCTCTCTCTCTCTGTGTGTTGTCACACACACACATACACGCGCGCGCACACACACACACACACACACACCGCACACGCACACGCACGCACACACACACAGAGAGAGAGAGAGAGAGAGAGAGGAGAGAGAGAGGAGAGAGAGAGAGAGAGAGAGAGAGAGAGGAGGGAAAAAAGTAGACGGAGATCTCACTTAAAATCTTGTTCCTGTTCCATGCCAGACTTGGCCACACTCCATTCACATGTGGCTCCGTATCTAAGGCACAGGCTTCTGGAAAGTCAGCCACACGTGACGCGATCTGCAGTTGTCCCCCCACCCCTCCCCCCCCTGATCCTGATGACACGTCGTTCTGT
>CM031608.1:90697183-90727572 GCA_018398815.1 Conus ventricosus | reverse complement strand
AGCAGCGTGATTAGAAGAGACGAAAGAACAAACTGAGCTGACTACATAAGCAACACACCACAACATATTAAGGACGATACACACACAACAACGACAATAAACAATGAACATCCACACCCCAGATGGGCCAATCGTCATAGGCCCCGTGACAAACTCGTGACACCATAGTTTTACGTAACCTATGGAAATACATTTACACTGAATTGACATTTTGTTGGTTTTTTTTTACTATGTACGTATGGCTAAATTCAGCGCAATTCCTCGTATTGTTTGTTCGATGTAATTAAACCTGCAAATAAAGAAAGTCTAACATAACATTGTTGAATCAAACGATAATTTTTTTCTGGTACCATAAAGCAGATTCAACGGCGGGTAATGCTTTTTCACAGTCATTACATTTTGTAAAACATGTCAGACTTCCCAAGTTGTTTATGAAAATGGATGGTACCACATATCCTGTTGAAAAGGTTTTTTTCATCATGAAAGATCTTGCATCTGTCATACTTTACTCATTTTTAAAATGCTTGAATCTAAATGCCATGATACGATTCATCAGTTTTAGTTTTATTCCTTTAATTGTACATTTCCATGAAGAGTATACACAGACAAGTTTCACATTTATAGCGGCTTCCATGTTAATTTGTTTTCTTGAATTATACAGAAATGTTTGTTCTTTGTACACTATTAATGCGTTATCCCAGTCACTTATTAATGCGTTATCCCATTCACTTATTAATGTGTTATCCCAGTCTATCAAGTTTCACGTTTATGTAGGTTTCCTGTAAAATATTTTTACACGGTACAAATCACAGAAAATTGATACCAAAGATTTTTTCAAGGAACAGATCATAGATAATTGATATTAAAGGTTGTTTTCCCTTTTTTCATTTCTTTTTCAGCCATATTCTTTAATCGAATACAACCGAGGTAATTGAGACAATTTACCACTAGACTCCACTCTGAAAATTCTCCATGTTTCAAAAACGTTTTACTTTCATTCAAAGCTACTTACACAAAAGATGCATTTAAATTCCGTCACATACCGTGCTCCTGAGTACCGAGACTATGGCGAGGTTGCATATCCCAGGGCTATGTCACAGTGATGTTACTAACTCACCAGCTCAGCAAGAAAGACGAACTGCCCACATGTATTGCGTTAAAGGGCTCTACATATTTAGAGTAGTGTGCACCTCCACAAATAATACAAAAGGTCTCCATGCACAAGGATAATTCGACCATCTCTAAGCAGTGCACGGTTTCTCTTCAGTGTGTTCCGGAGATCAGCCACACGTGTGTGAGCTCCTCAGCTGTCTACTCAATCGTCCGACAAACCTCCACTTTCAGCATTCCCCTGAGCGAAGTCATTCCATTCAGGTACCACTCGTTTAAGTGGACACTGAACAACGATGGTGATCCATCCCATAAACTGTAGCAGTTCTGTAAGCTGATTTAGCAGCGACGCTGTGGCAATGAACTTGTCAACTTGGATTTGATTTGATGTCCGGACCTGGTTCCGGAAGGACAGTGACATTGTGTCCGGACCTGGCTCTGGAAGGACTGTGACATTGTGTCCGGACCTGCTCCAGAAGGACTGTGACATTGTGTCCGGATCGGCTCCTGAAGGACTGCGACATTGTGTCCGGACCTGGCTCCTGAAGAACTGCGACATTGTGTCTGGACCTGGCTCCACAAGGACTGTGACATTGTGTCCGGACCTGGCTCCAGAAGGACTGCGACATGTGTCTGGACCTGGCTCCACAAGGACTGTGACATTGTGTCCGGACCTGGCTCCTGAAGGACTCTGCGACATTGTGTCGGGAAACCTCGCTCCACAAGGACTGTGACATTGTGTCCGGATCTGGCTCCTGAAGGACTGCGACATTGTGTCCGGACCTGGCTCCTGAAGGACTGCGACATTGTGTCTGGACCTGGCTCCACAAGGACTGTGACATTGTGTCCGGACCTGGCTCTGGAAGACTGTGACATTGTGTCCGGACCTGGCTCCACAAGGACTGTGACATTGTGTTGCGGACCTGGCTCTGAAAGGACTGTGACATTTGTGTCTGGACCTGGCTCCAGAAGGACTGTGACATTGTGTCTGGACCTGGCTCCAGAAGGACTGTGACATTGTGTCCGGACCTGGCTCCAGAAGGACTGTGACATTGTGTCCGGACCTGGCTCCAGAAGGACTGTGACATTGTGTCTGGACCTGGCTCTGGAAAGACTGTGACATTGTGTCTGGACCTGGCCCCAGAAGGACTGTGACATTGTGTCTGGACCTGGCTCCAGAAGGACTGTGACTTTGTGTCTGGACCAGGCTCTGGAAAAGACTGTGACATTGTGTCCGGACCTGGCTCTGGAAGGTCTGTGACATTGTGTCTGGACTTTGATCTGGAAGGACTGTGACATTGTGTCCTGACTGGCCCAGAAGGACTGTGACATTGTGTCCGGATCTGGCTCCAGAAGGACTGTGTTATTATGTCCAGACTTGGCTCCGGAAGGACTGTGACATTGTGCCCGGGATCTGGCTCCGAAGGACTGTGACATTGTGTCCGGATCTGGCTCTGGAAGCACTGTGATATTGTGTCTGGATCTGGCCCCAGAAGAACTGTGACATTGTGTCCGGATCTGGCTCCAGAAGGACTGTGACATTGTGTCCGGATCTGGCTTTGGAAGGACTGTGACATTGTGTCTGGACCTGGCTCCAGAAGGACTGTGACATTGTGTCTTGATCTGGCTCTGGAAAGATCTTGATAGAGTGTCTGGATCTACTTCAAAAGGACAGTGACTATGTGTCCGGATCTAGCTTTGGAAGGACGTGGCCTTGTGTCCAGAACTGGCTCCTGAAAGGACTATGACATTGTTCTGGATCTGGAACGATAAACTTTTTTCCTGAAAATTTTCGCGTATAAGATGTGAGAGAGAGAGAGAGAGGGTGTGACGAGAGATATGGATGAGTGGTAGGGGGGTCCTCAAGGGGGAAAGGGCTTAGAATAGTTTCTCAATAAGAATTATCATAACCTTTCACCTACACCCTCTCTCTTACTAGTGGTTGAAGGAGCAACTTTCCAGTACTAGTCATCGAAATAAATTTATATTTGTGCCAGGTCTTGTTAAAATACTAAAAGTTGGCTCTGACATAATTTTCCTTAGGGCCCGTACTCTTAGAAGTACTTGTAGCTCCGAGAGGCAGAATTGAAGAGAGAAGTTCAAACATTCAACATTTGATTGAACAACAGAGAATTGACACAAGTTAAGTGCAGTTTCACTCATCAACTTTACTTGCTTACACATAGTTAGTAATTCACAGTCACTTCAATAGGGAAGGTTTTAGTTCTCATTGAACCACAACAAGAGGGGCCCTCCTCACTCTTACTTTACATGCTTATACTCGTGCAGCCACTTAAGTTGGAATACAGTGGGCCTGTCTAAGTTACCCTGAATGCATCTGGTTAAGATACATCCCCTTCACTTGCATACACCCAGTGCAGTACCCAAAGTGGTACTCATAGACAGTTTCTCACTGTTTCATCATAAAATGAGGGTAAGGGTCTGATGGGTTTGAGTCCAGGTGGGTTTGCTAACTTACCTTACATTGGAAGGGCAGTTGATCTCTCCTGTGACTGGTGACTGATCCTCCCTTGTAGATCTGTTGTCTGGTGCACCCCATTTAAAGGGTAGCCATGGTGTCTGCCGTTCCCCCAGTTTCTGGCGTAGCCCCAGAGTCTGGTTTTGCCCCAATGTGTAGTATGACCAAGATCCCAGTTTTTTTTTCCTGGGAATGAACCAGTGAATGACTTGAGATCAAGGAGTAGTTTGTCAGCCCTTTTCTCTGGTCGTCCCTTTCGTCTTTCACTGTTCTGATCTACAGGCAGTCCCTTTAGGGTCAGTGAAGTTGCGACTGTGTGTCTGGTATATGTATTCTAAACTGCCAAATTGTCACGGACTGTCATGAGTCGGCCGAATGTTTCTCGAGCATTTAGGCAAATTAAGGGTAGTTTTGCTGTTGTTGAGAGCAAGTCCTTGGGTTCTTCAAGTGTGCGAATTCAGGCATCACCCGAGGGGAATACCCCGAGTCGCATACTGAAGGAGGAGAGGCACTGGGAAGTGTTTCGCATGTCCGAGGGATAGTAACAAGAACATGCTGACCTGCCGGGCCTGAGTAGAGAGTGTCCAGTCCAACCACTGGCTGGCTATTCACGGGTTCTCCAGTGGGCCTGAAGGGAAGGCGATCGTGTCAGGTGACCGTCACGGGTAGGTGACCGTCAGCCTGCAGGCAGAGTTACAGCGACCATTCAGTCGTCCCTGTTCTGAGGAATGAATGGAAGGCTGCGGCCTATCGAGTGGTTGGCGCCTTGTTGTCTATAGAGGTAGTAAATACCTTGAAGCATCAGTCATGGCTGTTAGAGAGGTCCAGGCTGTTAGTTCAATGGGTAGCTTGGGGGAATCGAACATGAGTTTGAATAGGAGGTTATGCATTAACCACTGGGTGCCCAAGTCTTTGTTGGCGCTAGCAGCTGTGGTGTGTGTGTATGTGTAGGTGACTAGTGATTCCATTGGTGGAAATAAAAATAACTTGGGGATTTATTGGTACAAATCGTGTGATGTGTGTGTGCCAGTGATTCCATTGGTTGAGCCAGTTAAACTCGGGTTCTCTCTTTCTTTGAGAACGAATATAAGGTGCTTGGAAAACCAGGAAGGGGGACTCACTTAAGGGAAAGTGAACTCGCCCGTCTTGCTGAGGGCTCAAGAAAATACAGCGTGAAGCAGAGTTAGCTGTCGCCTCGTTGTCTCCTGGGTGGGGACGTATGACAGTGGAGGTTGCTGTAGCCTCGGAGCCGACGACGAGAAGAATTGTCTCCCTGTGGGGAGGGTCGACAGCAAGACGTGACAGCCTGTTGAAGCCTAGACAGGGAGCTGCCAGACAACGGTGGGGTGTTTGCAGCCAGAGAAGACCTGTGGGAGAGGCCCGACAGGAGCCCTTTCCGTGGAGAGGGCGAAGTGCAGTGGAGTCCGGGAGACACGGTGCGAGGGTACAACTCAAGCTACGTTGCCAGTGTCCCCCAACTGGGATTTGGCCAATCGGAGGACACAACAGTGTGGCAGCTTCAGCTCGTGGTCGCACAGTGTGATGAGAGAAACTGGTCAACCAAGGAATGCTGGCAAGTTATGGACCTTTATTTGCTCTTAAGGTTATAAGTGCGCAAACTGAATAGTGGAATATTGTCTTTCCTGGTTAATGAAGAGTGATGAAGGAAAGGGGATGCGATTTATGAGATTGTCTGTATGCTGTTTACATTGTTGTATGATACAGATAGTTGTGTTGTGTATGACGGGGGGGGGCTCGGAGTCAAGTTGAATAAAAGTTGATTATTTTCTATGAAAAAGTTATTGGTTTCCCGTCACCTTTGTGCGGGCCCGATGTGAGTGACAGAGTGCGTGTGCCTATGCGAGAGCGCATTTTGGTTGTGAAAGCGTAAATACTTCTGTCATAACCCCCTGTATCCCTGAATAAGAAAATCATATTTTAAATAACGAGGGGGAGCGTCAGAGACCCGTCTCACGGACTAAAAAAAAGAAAAACCGAAATCGTGGTCAGTCGCGCCAGCCAGTTCAATCGGACTTTAAGCCCCAACTCAAACTCCCGGCGCCAGGCAGACGACTTCATGCGTCTCCTCAGCCAAGGTGGGGGGGGGGGGGGGGGGTGGGGCCCCGGGCAGGAGGCTATTTTAGTTTATTGCGGAGAACGGCAGACAGACTGAAGTGGCTGACCAAGACCAATAGGTCTGGCCAGAAGGATCGCCACGTCGGCCAGAACTGATCCAACTAATTTACAAGACCAGCGCCCACAGTTAACCAGACGTCCGCCGGCTAAAGTATAGGACGATGGGAGTATGTGTAATGGTGGGGGTGAAATCAACTAATTAATTAACATGACCCCCTTGACCACCACAAGAGCAAGGCGGGAACTTTCATGATCGCATGTCCAATGGAAATAGAAGGGAGGTTACTGCGGTACAAGGCGGGAAAAATTTTCTGAACCAAGGGTACTCACCTTTGACACATAGAACAGATAAGAAAGGAGGGAAGGAATAACAAAGGGAGAACAGAAGACAGACAGAGAGAAGAGAGAGGTTCTGAGAGTAGTCTCTCTCGAGAGAAAAGCAGAGAGATGAGAGAGGAGTGAAGAGAACCGAGTTGACGCATTACACCAAATAGAGTCTGCCGAGGGAAGGACTAAGGAGAAGGTGTTGAGAGAGAGAGTTGCTAATCGATGAAGAGAAAAAAAAAGAAAAGAATCAAAGGCAACTATGTCCATCTGAGAGAGCAGACTAGAAGAGAGAGAGAGAGTTGGGGGGTGCAATGCGTTAATGCAGTAGGAACGACGTAACAATCAATTGTCTGTATGGTAGTACCCTGTTCGACTTGAACCGGGTTCTACTTTCATACTGCCAGCGCCCACTTTCATCTTGCATAACCACAGCCAACGCCAGTAACCTGACCCAGTGCCCGCAGTCTAACCTGACCAGTGCCAGCGAGAATCCAACCTGACCAGTGCCACGGTCCATACACTGGACCAGAGCCAGCAGTTGTGACCGGGACTGGTGTTTGTTAAAGTGACAGTGAAAAGAAAAAAAGAAAAGAAAAAAGGAAAAGACAGTGATTCGAAAATAGCTTAAGATCACCTGGGCCAGGTAAAGTAGAACATCAATTATACCCGGTTAGTTATGAAGATTAGATAAATGTAATTGTGAAGTTCAAGGAAAAAGAAATGCTTTATTTTGTTTGATACCATGGCGCATTGATGTTTTTCTAATGTTCCTGTTTAGTAAGAGTTATAGCCATTACTAGTGGTTTGATTTGACGAATGCATATATATGAATGAATTGGTAACAAACTGTGAGTGTTTTTGGGACTGTGCGCTATCCTTCCTCACTGACATACCCCGAGGTCGAAAATTATTGGCGAGCCTGCCAGTATATTCTGGCCCAGTTATTATAATTGTTCACTAAAAATTCTCAATAGGAAGCTGGGTGGATTCAAGTATTGTTAATCCAAGACAATGTAGTGTCTTACTGTATGTTTCCAAGATAGTTAAGATCTAGGCTTGGCATTGCTTCCCAAGATAG
This sequence comes from Conus ventricosus, assembly GCA_018398815.1. NCBI lineage: Eukaryota > Metazoa > Mollusca > Gastropoda > Neogastropoda > Conidae > Conus > Conus ventricosus. Next base: position 90,720,442 of record CM031608.1, on the reverse strand, counting down.
TTCACACTAGGCTTGGCCTTTCAAGCCCCAGAGCACTTATTTCGCACAGATTGCCCAATAATTCGCTCTCATAGTTGGTGTCACGCAGGCACTTATAAAACTAATACGTTTGTCCCAAGCAAATATTATCATTCATCAGGATTGTGCTATTACGTCCACATCTGCGTAACCACCAGTTTGGCTTGACGTAGTAATAAAATCTTTGTTCAAAAAAAAAAAAGAGAATAAAGAGATATACTGGCGTGACGAAAAGAACACCCCTATTGGAACAACTTGTGAGCGTCGCTCTCGTGATTTCGGCTACTCGGAGAAGAGTTGCGAGATTCGGTGAAACCCAACAAAGAAGGAAAGAGATGAGCGACGGAAAGACGCCCGTTGTCCGCAGTAGAAATATGCAGAACGGGAAAAGGTTTAGGGAAACGCAGGAGACAGAAAAGAATAAGGCATTCAGCTAATGATAATCAGGTTACTCAAGGAAACAGAAAGATTAAGGATTCAGGCTAATGATAAACAGGCTAGGGAAAAGCAGAAAACAGAATAGAATAAAGCAGGAAACAGAAGATTAATGGAATTCAATTAGAGTTTAGAGAGAGTGAATAAACACAGAAGGGAGACCCCCGATGAAGTAGTTCAGTTTCCAGTGACCCTGTGCCAGTTATGCCCCCCGACCCAAAGATGCCAAAATTCTCTGAAGGATCAGATTCAATTATGCGTACATCATCGTTTTGAAACGATTTGCTACTAGTCAGGGTTGGCCTTCAGAAGAGTGGGGCATTCATTTGTCAGCGGCTCAATTGACGGGTACGGGCAGTGGCAGATTTTTCACTGCAATTACCACAACCAGCAATCTGATTTTGTGCTGGGAAGAGTCCCCCTTTGATGAAGGGATTAGACCTCACAGAGGAGGTTCAGAAAGAAATTTGATCAGCTAGATTACAAAGGCATGTGAAACGTACACTCAGTTTTGGTGCACGTTTAGATCACTATTTTGAGAGTGTTAGAAGTTGAGTGGTACGGAAAAAGGAGTTCGCTGGAATTGAAAGAGCTGGTAATGAAAAGAACAGATTTTTGTCAAGGTTGTGCGGCCTCTGAGTTCACTATACCAATTGAACGAGAGACAGCCTGAACAGCAGGGGATTGCAGAAGGTTAGCAGAGGTGTACAGGGAGGCACGTTTGAGCACTAAGGTGCAGGGAAACAGGTGCCAGGCCACAGGTGAGAAGAGTGCAAGAGACTAGGGAGTTTTTTTCTTCTGCAAATTCTGCAAACCCCAGTGGTGGGGCAGAAAGAAGGACAAAGGTACAATAGGTGTTTCAAATTTGTCATAACAAGAAGGACATGTGCGAGGGATTGTCGCATGAGGTTCCAGAAGGCAGCAGCCTTGCAAGAGGTTGATAAGGTCGCCAGGGGAAACGACCAGCAGTGGAACCCAAAAGGGATCCGATCTGAAGGAGGGTGGAGTGCGCCTATGGCTAGTGCTGGACCAGCAGTCAGTGTCAGGGATGGAGGGCACTAGCTGAGTGGTTCATTACCGGTGGAAGAAGGTGGATTGGCCAGCAGAGGGGTGAAAGTGTTACGGGACACACTGGTTGTATCATGTGGTGTAGTAAAACAACCTGTCGAGGACGGTGATTTGACAGGGCAAATCCAGACCTGTACTCGAATCGAGTGGCACCCGTGAAGAAGTTCCCAGTTGCTAGATAGAATACGTATCCCTTAGCATCTCAGGCGATTTTTCTGCGCTGGTGATGGAGGGGACAACCCCTTTATGAATTTGAGTCATTGAAATATCTCCAGGTGCAAGGGATCCAGGGGATCCTGAGTTGTTGACAGCTACAGGGGCTTCAGTTCAAACACGGAGCAAGAAGGAAGGAAACGGGTAGAGAAACCGTTAGTCGTTCCAGGCAAGAAGTCAGCATAGATGTGTCGCCAGATGAGTTTATAGCACGCAGGCACAAGACCCTTCGCTCGTGAAGTCATGGGAGTTGGCAAGAGTGGAGAGAAACAGGTGGTTAAGGGAGGATCTGAGACTCGAAATTTCTGGTGAAAGGCGGGTTGTTGTAACAAATGTGTTTCCCAAAGGTGACTACAGTAAAGGACCAACTCAGATAGAGGTACCAAGCATGTTTAATCGTGACACTGTCATGTCAGTGGTCACGATTCGCTCATGGCGGGTCATCTCGGCACTGCAAAACAGCTGACCGAATCTTGATGAATTTCATTGGCCGGAGCAATGGCAGACATAAAGCGGTTCTGCATGTCATGTGAAGTGTGTCACAGGTCAGCCACAAGAGGGTGAAGAGGAAAGCGCCTCTTAAACACAGCCCCCTTTAATTGACACACCTTCAGGAGAGTGGCCGTCCGATCTGATTGGCCCAATCTCGCCCTGTTCCAAGGTGGGCACAGGTAAATGGATTACGCTCGTGATTACGCGACCAGATATCCAGAAGCATCGCCTGAAAGGCGTAGATACGCAACAGGTGCGCTAAGGGTCTGGTAGACATCTTTCCTCGCGTGGGTGAGCCAACACAAATTCCTCGGTGACAGGGGTCACGTTTTCACTCAGGCGTGATGAGGGAGGTCAACAGGCTGCAGGGATCACACAACTTCTCACTTACCCCATACCACCCCTCAATGTAATGGCTTGGTGGAAATTTCAATGTGTGTTGAAGGGCATCTTAAGAGAACTCTGTGAGGAATGACCAGCAGATTGGGATCGTAACATTCCAGCGCATTGTTTCGCCTACAGGAAAGCCCCTCGGGAGAGCACAGGCTTTTCCGCCATTCGAGCGGCTTATGGGCGGACAGTCAGGGGACCCAGTGTGCATTCTCAAAGAGCTATGGTCCGGAGAACGTATTCAGAATAGGTTAAAACCATCTTATTCAATATGTGGTGGACCTACGGCAATAGGCTAGAGGAGACCTTAAGTTGCAAGGAGAGCTTGCAGTGCTAGGGTCGTTCAGAAGAAGCCAATATGACAGGAAGGTGAGGAAGCAATCCCTCAAGGGTGGGAGATCAAGTCCGGTTACTGCTTCCCACGGATCACAACAAGCTGCTGATGCATTGAACGGACCATTCACCTCATTGAAAAGTAGATCAAGGATTACCCGAATTGATGTGAATGGGAACCAAAACTTTTCCATGCAAATTGCTTCCGCAAATATATTCAGCGTGAGAGACTCATCACATAGGTGCAGCAAGCAATCATTGAAGGAGGTGAAGGAGACCCAAGCAGAAGAAGGGAGAATTTGTTGCCTGAGTTCCAGGAGAAAGAGTCTTACAGGGATGTGTCGCTTTATGAAGGCTAGACAGTAGGAGACAGAGGAAGTAGGGGCTCCTAAAACAGTATAGGGCGTCCCTGATAGATAAACCAGGCAGGACAACTCAAGAGCACACTTTACGTTGAGTTAACATCCGCAAAAACCCGTACATGGGAAAGCCTACCCGGTCCCTATGCCACCAGGCTAAGTGATCGAGATGAGGTGGAAAAGATTTGGACCTTGGGTGATTGAACCGTCCAAATCATCGCATAGAGCACCCCGTCGTCCACTAAGTGAGGAAAAAGTTCACGAGAGCATCGAATCTTGTGTTGATCATTAGACTCTGAACAGTGTCACCAAGTCCGATGCAGAAGTCATACGCGAACGTGAAGACCTATTCGCTCAGTGCCACAAGCAAGAGGCAGTAGTTCACCAGGATAGATCTGAGCCAGGGAAACTTGCAAATACCTAAGTGAGGACTCAAAGGAAAAGTCACATCATTCTCCACTCCTATGGGGCTATAACCGTGGCGCGTACATTCCATTGGTATGGTCAAACGCATCCTGCAGTTTTCTCCTCGGAAGATAAGTTATTGCGGTTTGAAGGCGTCGAGAATTTCAAGGATGACATTCTGATAGCGTCTGAGACAAGGAGGAGCATATGAGGCAGCTAGGAGCAGTTTTAGAGAGGTTGAGACAAGCCAATCTCACAGCCAGACCAACAAAGTGCCAGATTGGTGTTTCCAAGCCTGAGTTCCCAGGTTTTGTTTTGAGCGACACACAGCAGCCAGAAAAGAAAGGTGAGAATATGATGAATTCAGAAGAGGCCCAAAAGACCAAAACAGAAGTCAAGGAGTCTGCTAGTTTTATAATTGGTTTCTACAGGGGAGTTTGTTCGTCAATTTCGCAGCAATCCCGAGCCCCTCTCAGTGAAATTGGGTAAAGCAGGGAAACCGTCAGTGTCGAGTGGTCGGACGCTGCAGAGCAAGCACTGCAGACAGTGCTAGAACGACTAGGTCCCGTCCCCTCTTGAAGCAAACCTGATAAGATCTATAAAAAACCCCATTTTTGTTGCATACAGATGCAGTCAGGTGGTGGAGTAGGTGCAGATTGTTGCAGGAATCACGAAGGGGTCAGTTTCCTGTGAAGTCTGCTAGAAGGAATTTGACGAAGTGTTAAGAAGTGTACGCAACATAGAGAAGGAGTGTATTGGCTGTCTGTGGCCGTGCAGAAATTTCACAAAATACTTGAATGGGAAAGAGTTTCGTGATAAGACCGATCATCAACCACTCAAAATCCAGCAGAGGCGCACTGAAAAACAGCCGGTGCTGCGCTGGCAATGCAACTGCAGCCTACAGGTATCGAGTCCAGTACATCCCAGTCACAGAATTAGAGCTGACTATTTAATAAGCCATGTAGTCAAGCAAGCTCAACTCGGAGAAAGTCCAGTCATATCCGGGGTGTCAAGCTACTTGTAAATAATATGTGTTGATTAACAGTGAGATTGATGGATATGGCTTCATTCCCATTTGGATATGGTTCATATTTTCTTTGGGTGAGACTTGTTCATGTAAATGCAGTTTGTTGGAGCATACAGTCGCTGTGTAGTAACGCACTGTTTGCGATAAGTGAAGAGATGGAAATTCCTCACGAGTGTCCTGCTCATGTCATATTAGGATTGTGCTCTTTCAAATAAGTTGTAAGAGAAGAGATGGCAAATCCGCAGTAGGGGAATTGCATAGGTGTCGCACAGAGGTTATCAGAAAATGATGAAATAAGGACCAAAGTCGCACGTCAATGATAACCCATTGGGGTGATATTTACCTACTATGAGACAGACTATAATTTGTAAACCGTTATGGTTTGTAAATTATTTTGCAAAACCTTGCACGTGTAGCTGTGGTGTCAGCAATTCGGTTATTGTTTTTTTACCGTTGTTTTGAACAATGCTAAGCATAGTCATTTATGCAAGGGGGAAATTGTCACGGACAAAAAAAAAAAGAGAAAAAAAAAAAAAAAAAAAACGAAATCGTGGTCAGTCGCCAGCCAGTTCAATCGGACTTAAAGCCCCCCGAACTCAAACCATCCCGGCGCAGGCAGACCCGATTTCATTTCTCTTGCTGAGCTTTTCCTTTTCACTGATTGTTTATTTTTCCTGCATAACATCCATAGTGTATGATTTTGGTGTGTATGTAGCTTTCCTTCATAACATTCCATAGTGGTAGATTTGGTGTTATGTAGCTTTCCTGCATAACATCCATAGTGTAGATTAGTGCGTATGTTATCTTCCTGCATTAACATCCATATGTATGGATTTGGGCGTATGTAGCTTCTGTCTACAGTGCTTCTTCACTGGCAAATGTTTTAATACTATCAAGTCAGCCCTCCACCCCCACCCATAAACAATCACAAAAAGTCAAACCATGCAGCTGACGTAAACTGCAGGAACCTGCCCTGCATTTTGCCGTGAAGTCATCAAGAGGAGAAGACTGTGCGCCCACCGCTGACGTGACCCAGCATGGAAGTAGGAAGAGGGGTGCAACAAAGAACACGGCTGGAAGAGGGAGACACTGGTAGAGCTAGAAGAGGAAAGAGAACCAACGAACAGAGCAGGAGGACAAGGCCCAGAGTGGAGTCCCTTGGGAGTTTGGTCCCTTTGATGCTGACGCTTTTAGTAAAGAGACCCGTAAAGGCAATACCGCCATGGATTGTAATCCGACAGCCCAGAGTGAGTCCCTTGAGAGATTGTGGGTCCCCCTATGAGGTTGACGGCCTTTGAATTAAGAACCCGAATGGCAATACTCGCCTGTTTGTAAATCCCACTGAGCGAAGCGGTCACCTATGAAGTAGAGCTAACCTTAACACCACGTTCCACATGAGGGTCTCCATGCATGTGCCATCAGTGATGACCTTGCTATGGCATAACAACAAGGACAGGGAAGTCGGAGAAAACAATGACCAGGGATCAGGTGAAAGAAACGGTGAACACAGATCGTAGCGAGATGATTCGAACGCTGTTGATGACGTTATATTCAACATGAGGGTCAGTCAAAAAAGGCAACATAATCGTTTTCTTTTGGTTTCCAGGCTGGATATCAGGCTTTGACTATTAGACCATGGATCCATCTTAGCACCAGCTGACTTGATAAAAGGAACAAATTCCTCAAATAACAATCAAGGGAATCTTGAATTCCCAAGACTGTGATCCACCAATCCCCATGTCCAACCCATAAATACAGCTACTATGGATAGGACTGTGATCCCACATACCCCATGTCAACCCAAACACACACTACACTGATAGGAGCGGCTGTGATCCCACATTCCCCATGTCCCAACCCTTAAATACAGCTAACTAATGACAGGACTGTAATCCCCACATTCCCCAGTCAACCCATAAATACAGCTAACTATGACAGGACAGTGATCCCACAGTTTCCCATGTCACCCATACACACAGCTAAACTGTGGATAGGACTGTATCCCACATTCCCCATGGTCAACGCCATACACACAGCTAACCTATATAGGACTGTTATCCCAACATTCCCAAGTCAAACCCATACATACAGCAACATGGAGTATAGGACTGTGATCCCACATCCCCATGCAACCCGTACATACAGCTAACTATGAAGACTGTATCCCACATTCCCCATGGTCAACCCAAGCATACAGCTAACTTGGATAGACTGTGATACCCACATTCTTCCATGTGAACCCGTACATACCAGCTACTATGATGTAACTGTGATCCCACATTTCCCCATGTCAACCCCAACACACAGCTACATGATAGGACTGTGATCCCACATTCCCCATGTCAACCATACATACAGCTAACTAAGATAGTACAGGTGATCCCACATTCCCCATGTCAAAACCCAAAATACAGCTAACTGGATAGGTCTTGGTCAGGACAGAAGAAATCCTGCGTTTTATATTTATGCTGGTGACTGTTTAAGTTCTGCCACTTTCCAGTCGCCTAGTGAGTGAGTAAGATGCTGAAGCAAAAATGGTTGAGAAGAATGTAGAAATTCCCTTATGCGACAAGTCTGACGTGTGTTTGACACATCTGTGTGACAGAGATCCAACATGTGGTCGACGCACAGGGGATTGGCTTCAGAGCATCCTTGAAGACCTAATGCTACGAGTTTTATGACAGTAAGGGTTCAGAATGTGGTCGGTAAGTCACAGAAAGTTACCACTTTTATACTCTGTTATGGTTTCATTTCCTCATTTGGCACAGCACTCTTCAAACCTTCTTTGCTGATGGTCATATACATATCCACATCTCTATTCTTTTCATTATCATCGACGTAATCTTTCTTCCCATCGATGATGGATTTTGGGGGGGGGGGGCATACTGCACAATCCAGGATTGCTTTTTGGTTTTGGGTTAACAAACATTTTAATGTAGAAATGTTTTTCTTGGTTTGGTTAGCAGCTATGTCTAATACTAGTACCAGTTGAGACCTTCCATTATCTACACTATCAACTCATCTACTTTTAGCATCGGTTTATCACACTGTACCCCCCCCCCCCCCCCATATGAGCACTCCCCTTTCCCGTCCGTTCTGGATCAAGTGTTGTTTACTGATGTCATGCACATTTCATCTTCATTCACGTCCCCTCAAAACGGATGTTAATACAATATGGATTAGTCTTGTTCAGTTTATACTTCCATTTGACATTATTGTGATATCATTCATCTCCTCAACCTCCTCCAGCCTCCACCCAAACCATCTCACACCATAATTGCCCCTCCTTCCAATCATCCCTCCACCCTCTGGTCTCATCGGGGGTGAATTCTCCCATCAACTAGCTGTTTAAGAAGGAGACAAGAGGTAGTATACCGCAAGAGACACAGACACACAGAGTGCAGACAAAACACAATGCATTTCGTCCTCTCGTGTCTTTCCGTCAGGCAAAAACAAACAACATTTAAAGGCCAGTGAAAATGAAGGACAAGAAATCACTTATCATCTGCATATTCGGCGCACAATGGCTGTTGATCCGACAAACACATCATGGTATATCCGAATTGCATGTGGGGAAGGAGGGTAAGATTATGGACACTAGATTATGACATGGATGGCTGGAGAAAGAAGCTACTGAAAGCATCGTCATTTTTTTACATGAATGAAACACAGTGACTGTGCTAGAGTCCCAAGACTCTTATAATATGCTGGTAGAAAAAAAAGTAATTTTCTTTACCAACTTGATCATCCATAGCAACACTATTCAGTTCACAAGGATATCATCCTCACCTCCTACACATGTCCAGAAAACTAATTCTTCCAAATCCGATTGCTCGTCTTCCTCACCTCAAAACCAACACCAGCCCACCCACCCGCCACCCTTCTAATCCCCCAAGCAAACCCCAACTTCCTCATACCTGGTGTTACTATCTTAACTGCCCATCAATAAAAGTTCACATAACGAAATAAATTATTCACCACTATCTCACCCCCCCCCCCCCCCCACCCCGCTTTTTTGCCAGACATGGACAGACATTTACATGAAAAAGCAAGGAGCAGCTCAGGACATTCTACAGGCCCCACCCAGACCGAGGGCCGCCCCCAGTACCTAGGCCCCACAGGGTGTGCAACCTTGAGAACTGTAAGCTGGTGGACACAGCCGAAGCGACCATCTGGACTCCTACAAGAGTCTCTCTCCATGACGGAAATGCTGGTAGGTAAATCACTTTCGTTCCTGTGCTTTATTTCTTCTCTTTGTTGCTCATAATTGATCTCCTTTAGTGAAGTCACAGTGAGACAGAGTATTGTGTCATGTGATGTTGTCAGGGGTATTGTGGGGCAGTGCGACGATTAGGGAATTGACTGCGATAGTGGGGGGTGTGGGTTGTACGTCGTGTGAAGGGAGGTGATTGGTAATGAATCGATAGGAAAGGAAAAGTGGAGAAACAAGAAAATAAAAATAACGGTTTGTTTTGATAGAAAGGAGAAACACAAGTATTAGTGGGGTAAGTGTGTGTGTTTGGTGTGTTGTCCCATGGGCTATGGTGGTGTGGTGTTGTGTGTGTGTGGTGTGTGTGCAGGCACTCGACGCACTGCGCACTACGCGAGCAGCGACTACACATAGACGTCTGTATATGTTTACTATCAGATTACGAGTGTGCCTGCACTACAGTGCATGTTTGAAACGGTGTTGGTGCGTGGGATTGTGTGTGTGTCAGGCAGCTGTCTGTGTAGTTGCAGGTATTATTCACAATCTTCTTTTAGCGTGGTTCCATTCAGGTCTGCAGTTTTGCTGTCTGATACCAACTCGTAGCTGGTGAAGAAGAGTCTGGAGAAAGGGAAAAACTGAAGAAGGTGAAACTGAAGAAAAGGAAACTGGGAGAAGCCGGGAAAACTGAAGAAAGGAAAACTGGAGAAGGAAAACTAAGAAAAGGAAAACTGGGAGAAGGGGAAAAACTGAAGAAAGGGAAAACTGGAGAAGGGGAAAACTGAAGAAAGGGAAAGACTGAGAAGGGAAAACTGAAGAAGGGGAAAACTGAAAAAGGGAAAACTGGAGAAGGGGACTTGAAGATAGGGAAGTACGAAGAAGGGGAAAACGGAGAAGGGACAACTGAAAAGGTAAAACTGAAAAGGGATAAACTGGTGAAGGGGAAAACTGGAGAAGGGGAAAACTGGAAAGGGGAAAACGAGAACGGAAAACAGAAAACTGAAGAAGGGGTAAACACTGTAGAAGGAAAAACGGAAGACGGGGAAACTGAAGAAGGGAAAACTGAAGAAGGGAAAAACTGAAGAAGGGGAAAACTGGGAGAAGGGGAAAACTGAAGAATGGGAAAACTGGAATGGGAAAACTGAGAAGGGAAAACTGAAGAAGGGAAAACTGAAAGGGAAAGCATATTCACCAGTACAAAGTCCCTATGACCATGTCATATTTGCGACTGGACTTTTTTTGCATAAAAAGGGGGGGGGGGGGGGGAGGTAGGGTAAGCATGGGGCAGGGGGGGGGGCAAGAACAGAACTTACCACCCATTCCCGTCATTAAAACTGTGACTTGACAAAGATTAAAAGAAAAAAAGGGTGAGAGATGAAGTGTAGATGGGGGTGAATGAGAGCAGGAAAAACGGGGAGAAAAAAGGGCTTAAGAGGCCAATCTCCAGTTAGTTCGTTTAAAGTCTTCTCATAGTGTCCCCCCCCCCCCCCTTTCCACCCCCCCCCCCTACCCCCCCCCACCCCCCCCCCCCCCCCCCCCCCCCCCCCCCCCCCCCCCGATGATTTTAATTCCAGCATCAAAAACAGCAAAACTTTGTAAAATTTCTAACCTCAAAAACATTTTTTTGAAAAGGGGGGACTAGACAAAAGAGAGCCAAGAGAGACAGACAGACAGAGAGAAGTTACAAGAGACTGCAATAAGGACTTCATTCACAATAAACTAGCTAATCTAAACATGGAGGTGAAAAATTAAACTGAGCCAAAAAATTACTTAACATTAGAAACAGCAAAATACATTCTACGACATTTCAGTTGCTTCGCTGTTTTTACAGTCTTTTCATTTCTTCCCACCTTGTCGTTGGCCTTTCATTCCTACATATGATCCTTTTCTGTGAGACGACTTGTATGTCCTTGAACGTTTCTCCATACCCCTATGACTGGCGAAAGGGAGGCTTATGAATCATTGGCGTTGGACTGGCGCTCGAGCTGTCCAGTCTTTTAGCCTTCGTACCACTACGCCTTCTGAATATTTTGTCATGGCATTGACGATGTTTTTTTCCCATGTTCTTTACTCTTTTTGTGAGCTGGTGTGAAAAATTCAAGTAACCGCAAAGGCGCTCACTTGATATTTCATCTGCAGTGAAGATACAATGGCCAACGAAATAGATACAACTGTTGTCTGTTTATTACAAACATTTATTTCTTTCTTCTTTCTTTTTTTAAAGCACGAGACTGTTTCGATTCAAGTTGAGTTTCCCCGACGTGGTTAAAATCTAGAAGCTCTTCCTTTGCAGTCGTTTGGTGTAAGCAATACACAACAAAACCAGAAAGTCACTCTTCACAAGGCAGATACCAATAACATGCCTATTCATAAGTCCAGCTTCAAGGCAAAAGCATAGATGGGAAATGTAGAATATTACGTGGATGCAATAAAAAAGAACCTCCGCTCTAAACCCTAATACGGCAGTGATCCAGATGCCATCCCATCGAGAATACTAAAAGAGCTTAATGAGAAGATGGCCTTCCCACTCTTCTATACTCTTTTTCTAAAATCTGTTAAAGTAAATGTTAGTACCTCAGAGTGGAAAACGGCTATAGATCATTCAGTATTCAAAAAAAGGTACAAGAACAGATCCGAAAAATATAGACCAATTAGTTTAACATCAATATATGCAAAATTTTAGAATCATATATTAGAGAGGCTATTCTTAAACATATGAACAGACAATAAATATTTGCTGAGTGTCAACATAGTTCGTGCAAAAAGAATCATGTGTGACTCAACTTTTAGAAGTGATGGGAAGACCTTCAAAAAAAAAATAGATAAAGGAGAAAATATAGATGTATTAAGACTTAGAAAAGCATTCGATTCAGTACCACTGAAGACTTTAAAGGAATAAGTCTTATTTGAATAGTTAGAAATGTACTTGGTGGGTTAGAGACTTTTATATCAAAAAGAAACCAAAGGTAAGGATTGGTAGTTTCCTTCTCCAAAATGAAGATGTATAAAGATGGGATACCACAAGGCATTATTTGGACCCGTATATCACGTGTTTATAATGATCTCCCCTGAGAAATTAAAGTGTACATTAAAATCTTTGCAGATTGCACAAAACTTTATTAACTCTCCGAAATTGATAAGGAAATTACAAAAGGATATGAACACTCCACCAAGGTCAAACGGATCCTGAAAAGTAACTGTCAGGGAAGTAAGTACAGACTGAATGAAGTGTTTTCCCTACACTCGAAGAGAAGTTCGTTTATAACCTAGCACTTCTGCACTAACACACGCACTCCTACCTTACACTGGTCAGTCCAACTCCTGGGCTGGGTGTCTCAGATTCTTTCCCAAGCCCTTCACGGCATGAACTACCAAGTAAGTCCTGTCACACACATCTGCGACACACTCTGTCCAAGCTGTCCACATACAGCTTGCGCCAGAGGGTCAAGCATGCTGATGCACCAAGGTCTGTCACATACAGTCTGCGACGCACTCTGTCCAACCGAGCTTGCTTTCAGAGGGTCAAGTCAGCTGGTGCACTGTCTTTCTGTCAGTGTCCACCTCCGGGCCCACAGTGAGTACTGTCAAAACCGTCCTAGCCGTTGGAACCGTCTACGGCTGTACTGTCGCAGTGCTAGGGCAAAACTGTCTCCTATCACCTGAGCCCTAACACGGCCTAACACTAGTGTTTACTGTCACTGGAGGTACGACGTAGCTCCCCTACTAACTACAATATAGCCAGTCCGCACTCCTCAAGGCCTAGCGTCGCTAAACAACACAAGTTTTAGCAGGACCGCACTCGTCAGGCTCCCCTGTCGTACAGCCGTAGTTCGTCTGCTTGTTTACCTGAGTGTCATGAACACTTCTCAACGCGAGTTGCACTTCCTTGACTCGCCTATGTGCGCATAAACCGTGCGTCAACTACATGAAACATTTCCTTCTTTCCGAAATTGAAATACGAAAGGTTATCGTCTGTATCATTCGAAAGTTTAGTGTCCCTTGAAAACATCATATTTCATGAACAGTTATTATGTCACATCACGGTAACTTGACACAGCCATTGTTCTGTGGAAAATTTTGCCATAAATTTGTTGCACGGATCCAATCAGTTCCCCACGGATCTCCACCAGAATTTAATGGCGTCTATCGATTCCAACATGCTTCGTGACAATCGGTGTAAATTTGTGGGTCACCTTGTCGACAGACAGACAGACCACCAACGGGTGCAAGTGACAGTAACATCCCCTTGGCAGAAATCATGGCACTGTAAGTGTCTTGTTTCCTGCTACACTTAACGCTGTTGTGTTCCTCTTTTCAACCGTAGAAAATGTTGAGAAAGGTGATACAGCCACCTGTTTCAAAACGCATTTCAAGAATTCCTCAAATATTCATGATGTGTATCAAAGTAAGGTAAGGTAAGGTAATGTTGCTTATAGTCCAGCCGACCGCAGTGGGCATGTCAGACTATCACCACGTTAAACATCAACTCACAAATTATACATTCACAAAGCTCTTTAAAATACATCTTTCTTAAAACCCACCCGAAATTTTCGTTAACAAAACACCATTCCCACTGTAAAATCTCAGACCGATGAAAAATGATAATCTCTTTCAAGAATTCAAAGATCGCCATCAGGCGGAACATCTCTGACAAGATTTCATGCAAACTGCTGTAAAATGTTTGTGTCTCCCATCGTGCTAGTCCCAACACTCTAATAGAATGATACCATTGTGAGTGCAACATGACATGGAATGCCACCACGACCTTTTTCACTCTTTAAAAAGTGTATGAATGAGTTAAAATACGGAATGGCCGGTGTGCAGCCGGCATAGAACCGTTTCTTCTTTGCGACCCACCAGATAGCAGTCTTCAGCAATAGAACGTAACATACTAACGTACAAGATAGTTGTGTCTCCCCCACAGGTGAGCCAGCGATGTCTGACGCTGAATGACGACTGCCACCTCTCAGATACCCTCGACACCTCACGAGCACTGATCCTTGAAGACCAGGTGCCTCACAGCCCGTACAGCAGTACTGAGAGACGTGTGCTGGATAGTGTCATCCGTGAGTCTACCCATGGCTTCCTTTAACCGGCACGAGCCAATCATCAGACCTGTATTGCCCATACATGTACAGGCACTGCTGCTTTTAGTTCCATCAAATATAATTAGGGGTACCAGTCCGTGAGTTCAGCAACAGATCATTTCTTGCCCATCACCTCCCTCCCCCCTCCATCTCGGCTTGATCTATTTGATTTCAATCTAGTCTTTCCAGACTTTTCCCGTGACCCTCCATATTAGAATTTGCCCTGTGAAAAACAAAGTGTTTCCGTTTCAAGTTTTGTTATATTCATCTCATTGTTTATGCTGTGATTCAGTTTTGTTCTGTTTAGAATTCACTACTGTAAGTGCAACCGCATTCAATTATTTCTAAAACCGCCTAAATGCGTCATGATCGTAATGAAGTCAGCGTAATCTTTAATCTGATGTGAACACATGAATCAAATCAAATCTCCTTTTGATAACTTACAACGGGGAGTTTTCCTGATACGAAACAACTGTAAGTTACGATGTTTTTTCCGCAGTGAATGTATCCATAAATGTTATTGAAGAAATTCCAGGATAAAATTTGTAATTTGTCCTAATTTAAAAATGTAACGTGTGTTTTTGAAATTTCCAACCACCTTAACGTTTTGTTCCAGATGCATAGGTCAGCTTTCCATTAACTTTCCAAGTCAGACTTTTGATTAACCTTCCCATCAGCCTTAGCGTCTGAAATGGAACATCGCCGGTCAACATAACATGAAATATTAGCAGGACGGATTCCAGAGCTGCAGAGAGCATGCAACGACCCCGAAGAACTACAACCCAAAACTCCGATGCAGAAGGATTCTCTCTGAGTGGTTCTGAAAGAATCAGGTAAGTAGTGTCCATCACAGTGCGGTCTTTGTACCACGTTTTCACCTCGCCAGAATCTTACACATAACTGATGTGTGTCCATCCACTGGAACACAACTCCTTCCTCTCGTCATAAAAAGCCTAGTTGAAGTCGTACCATATCGTGTAACATCATAATGTATGTCTCCTTCCCTCTCGCATATAAACCTAGTTGAAGTCGTACCACATCGTGTTACATCATACAATGTGTCTCCTTCCTCTCGTCATATAAAGCCTAGTTGAAGTCGTACTCATATCGTTTACATCATACTATTTGCTCTTCCTCTCGTCCATATAAGCCTATTGAAGTCGTACCTTATCGTGTTACATCCATACTATGTTCTCCTTTTTTCGATTTCAGGAGTCAGCTTAGTGTTTTTTCTGCAACAACTGATTTCAATGTTGACAATGGCACTTCATTACAAACCTCTAGATCGCATGCAAGTGCTATAATTCTTCCAATACGACAATTATTGGCATGCGGTCTTAGGCAATTTGACGTCATATATCAAGTCCCAGAGTAGGCGGCATTGTGCAGATATATTTACTCTCTCAACATTCGCGTTATTATTCTCGTGGAGCTGTCTCTGGCTATTCTGAATCTGATGCCCACGTTGACCTCATAACCTGGTTTACAGATGGCATGAGCTGTCTCGTTGCTATATCTGTCTTTGCCCCCAACGGGGGGTTGTGACCTCATAACAGGTTTACAGATGGCATGAGCTGTCTCGTTGCCTATTTCTGATCTGTTGCCCACGTTGATCCAATAACAGGTTTACAGTGACATGGACTGTCCGCGTTGCTAATTTCTGATCTGTAAGCCCACGATGACTCATAACAGGGTTTACGATGGCATTGAGCTGTCGTCTTGCTTATTTCTGATCTGTTTGCCCAAGTTGACCACATAACAGGTTTACAATGGCATTGAGCTTCTCGTTTGCTATTTCTGATCTGTTTATCCATCGTGACCTCATAACAGGGTTTACAGAGGGCGTGGAGCTGTCTCGTTGCTATTTCAGATCTGTTGTCCAGTTGACCTCATAACGTTTACAGATGGCTCGTGGAGGCTTCTCGTTGCTATTTCTGATCTACAATCCCACGTTGACCTCATACAGGGTTTACAGAAGGCGTGAGCGTCTCGTTGCTATTTCTGATCTGTTAATCCACGTTGACCTCATAACAGTTTACAGATGTCTGGAGCTGTCTCGTTGCATTACTGATCTGTAGTCCCACGTTGACCTCATAACAGGGTTTAACAGATGGCGTGGAGCTGTCACGTTGCTATTTTCTGATCTTTGTCCACTTGACCCATAACAGGGTTTACAAGATGGCGGTGAGCTGTCTCCGTTGCTATTTCTTGATCTGTTGTCCACGTTGACTCAACCAGGGTTTACAAGGCGTGGAGCTGTCTCGTTGCTAATTTCTGATCTGTGGTCCACGTGACCCATAACAGGGTTTACAGAATGCGTGAGCTGTCTCGTTGCTGTATTTCTGATCTCAATCCACGTTTGACCTCATAAACAGGTTTACAGAGAGCGGATTGTATGAACAGTTTAAAAGCAATTTTTGCTTCTTCTTCTTGTCTTTTCTTTTGACAGGGGAAGGGGGGGGGGGAGGGAGAAGAGGGGTTGGTAATTAACGCAAGCTAGTGTTTAGAATCAGTCAGCAAATTCAGGCGTGACACAGGCATCCCACCTTTGGTACGACCGTATTCCAGGAGGAACTGAGCTGCCTGGTGTTCGTCAGAACGCTGGAACTGACCAGAGCCATTCAGAACTGGATCCTGACGCATCCGCAGCTAAATCACTGAACCCTGACGCATCACGGACAGAGGCAACCTGTTGATGGGGGTTAAGCTGTGTGTGTGTGTGTGTGTGTGTGTGTGTGTGTGTGTGTAGTGTGTGTTGGTGTGTGTATGTGTGTGTGTTCGAGCGTGCGTGCGTGCGTGGCTTGCTGTGTCCCTGTTTCACTCCCGATTTTGTTCCTCTCACTTGCCAGTTCCTGCTGTCATCTTTAGTCTGTCTGTCTTCTGTCTTCTGCCTGCCTGCCTGCCGCCTGCCTGCCTGTCCTTTTGTTCTGCCGTCTGTCTGTCTGTCTTCTGTCTGTCTCACTCCCCCTCTCTAACTCTCTCTCTCTCTCACTCTCCTCTCTCTCTCCTCTCTCTCTCTTCCTCTCTCTCTCCCTCTCCTTTTCTTCTGTATCTGCGTCCGTCTTCATTTCTTGAAAACTGCTGACGTTATGGTCAACTCATCACATAGACATATAGAGGACAAGCAATTCCGAGGTAAAAATTCATCTACATCTTCGTCGCAGGTAATGAAAAGACGGGAGATTAAGGATTTCGCGTTATCGTTTCATTAGAGGGGGGAAAAAACAGGAAATTTCTGACGTCACATGACCTTACCATCGTATGTAAACATTCGAAAAAAGGGCAGACTTCATGTTAAACCTTGCTCACAAGAGGAGAAGATTCGAAATACTCTGGACCTGATGTCCATGTTTACGAGGCGAATTTAAAAAGAACAAAGGACTCACGTCATATTAAATTTTCTTCACAGATCTGAACACACAGAAGATTTCTGACGTCAGATGCTTTCAAAAAGACAGGACTTCTGTAAGTGAAAAGGATGTCACCATCCGTGAAAAGACGGGAGATTTCTGACGTCATTTCACTTTATTCATCAACAGGAAAAGAGAGAGGAGAGAGAAAGAAAAATTATTGATACTTCACGTTGAGCTTTTCATCCAGACAACCAGAAGACTGAGATATCCCCTGAGGTTTGTTTTGAAACCTGTCATCCTATTGAACTACAGGCAAAACAGAGCATGATGGATTGTCTTCCTTCCATGATAGGACATAAAAGAGGACTGACGTCATGTAAAAAGAAGTATGTTTTCATCAATATGCAAAAATCAGAAAAGGTTTCTGATTTCATATTGATCTTATTATAATCATATATCGTACAAAAAAAAGCAATATGCAAGCTATAAACTACACCCCAGTTTATCTTGAATACGCGTGAGAATATTCCATAATGAGGAGAACCGTTTTGGGCCGCTATAGCCGTTAGTAACGGCGATTCTGGTAAACAATCGTGCATCATTCCGGACCGATAATGACATACCTACAAAATTTTCAAAAGGATGGCCAAGATATTACTGATATATACGATAACCGGGCTATAACTTAAATCTAAAACATTCGGGCATCATCCGCGACCCATAAATAACATACCTACAAAATTTCCAAGAACGAATGGCCCAGTATTATGATCATAAAAAGGACGAGGTGAACACATATTTGACCACGGACAAGAACAGACAACAGACTGCATTTTCTTCGTTCCCATTGTAAAGTACTCCCTGTTCTATAAGAACTGGGAGTACAAACTAGGTTCGACATTGTGCCTCCTTTTTGCCTGACAGGGATAAGGGCAAGGAATCCTCTGACGGCTGTTTCAACTTCAGAGCCGGGAATACAAAACTGGTGGTGTGCACGTCAGCGTCGGAGAGGTCTGGATTTTCAGGCCTGTAACCTGTGGTCCGCGACGACTAAGTCCCACCTCCATGATCTCCATATCCAGATACGGGGTGAGGTTCAAGTTCTTTTGAAGTCACAGCTGAGGTTTTTCAGAGTGGTACAGGTGAGTCCTGTTGCGTCTAGAGTATTCAGTTGAATTCACTGTCAGTTGCAGCCCACCGACCGCGTGGGGCGGATACGTGGGCTGTCGTCCTTGTCGAGTCCATTCCCTTGAGAAAAGTGGAAAGAAAAAAAGACACCCCATGCACCACACACTCACACACTCACTCACTCACTCACATACCCCTCAATCAAAATAGATTCCTAACACACTCAAATATTGTTGAAAAATTTTTCTTTCGTAAAAGCTAATACCAAATCAAGGTTATTTACTTTCTTCAGGAGCTCATCCAATGAACGATTTCTTAACAACCTCGGGCGTAGCCCTTTTGATGATTGACAAAACGGTCATATCGTGATACTTCGTTTTTTGCTAATTCATTCGCCCTAATCCGTCCGCCCACCAGTATTGGTGAACTATCGGTCCGCCAGATTCGGCCCGTCGAGGATGTCCAACATTTATGTATCCTTTGGGTATTTGGGAAATTCTAATCCTATGCGTTTAGGTGCGCGTTTGATGGCCGCTGTTCCAGCAGCGTGGCTGCCATATGCCAGTGTCTCGATTCGAGGCCTGGGGAATTTTCCCTCGAGTTAACATTGGTTTCTGACCCATTCCTATAACAGTCCTTCGCAGAGACTATAAACCTAGTTCGCGTGTGAACGCACCGCATAACATCTGCACACACGTAAAATCCCATCAACAACATTATGGAGAGAGAAGGCATTTGGACGTTGGTATGGATGACCACGGTACACATAGCATGCCATCCTTCCCCGAAAGTTGTTGTTTGCTGCCAATAATGCGGATAAAAAGGGTCAGACACACAACACTACTCCAACTCCTTTGTTTGGTAGATGGGATTGATCCTTACCTTTGTATACAGGGGATAGTCACGCAGGCGTATCATGGGGGCCATGCACCAGCGGGGCGCCTGCGTACGCAGAAAGAGAAGAAGATTTGAGCCAAAAATTCTGAAATTACATTTTTCAGCTCGTTTGTTTGAAGTGACTGTTACAGAGAATTGTCAATTAAACATGACACTGTCCTGAAACGAGTCGCGCCCCAGCTCGCTGAAACAGTAACAAAGTTACAGACGATCGTGTACGCTGTTCGGCTGCGTTTGCTCTCCTCTTCAAACTTAAAGGTGCGGTGAGCGAGATACATTACATGAATAACGACGGCTCAGTCTACCAATCACAAAGAAGGAATACCGAACTTGCTGTGATTACGTGATTGTTACTGAACAAAAATGGTTACAAGGAAATCGTCTATGTGCATAGTGCAAACTACCGGGCATTTTTTTCGTCACTTTTTCCATTTTCCTTACGATGTAGATTTTCAGAGACAGACAGACGTAAAACTTTTTTAAAGACTGTTTCAAAAAGCATTGCTGATCCAAATTGAAAGTGCAAACCTTTAAGACGTGGTGCAACACCTTTTTACAAATTGCATCTGCACAACTGACTTACCGGGAGAAGCAAAAAATACAAGCAAAACCTAGACAAGAGACACCTGTGTAACCCCTAGGTCATTCCATACACCCCTCCCCCCTCCTTCCCTCTCTTGCAATAGCAAGAAACAGAAATGTTCATCTACAAAAAGCGGTACGGACTCCTACGGACTGCTGTCATTAGATTCTTATTACCTTCGTAAGGAACCGAGCCTTGAGGTGTGCTGCCGATTACATTCTATCATCCTTCCGAGGAACCGAGCCTTGAGGTGTGCAGTCGTCATCCTATCCTGAGGAACCGAGCCTTGAGGTGTGCTGCCGTCATCCTTGTCTGAAGGAACCGAGCCTTGAGTGTGCTGCAAAAATTTTTTCTGCGTCACGATAAAAACTTAATTTCCTTTCGTTTTTTTGGGTAAAAAAAAATTTCGAAAAAGGGTTAAAAAGTATCTTCATGTTAACCTTTCACAGGTGTGAGAAGATCGGAAATCTCGGGACCTGATGTCCATTTTTCACGAAGGCGATTTAAAAAGAACAAAGGACTCACGTCATATTTAAATTTTCTTCACAGATCATGAACACACAGAAGATTTCTGACGTCAGATGCTTCAAAAGACAGGACTTCTGTAAAGTGAAATGGTTTGTCACAGGCAGTGAAAAGACGGGAGATTTCTGACGTCATGTTCATTTTTCATCACAGGAAAAAGAGAGAGGAGAGAAGAAAATAGGTTTGGGGGGATACTTCACGTTGAGCTTTTCATAAAAGGACAATCAGAAGACTGGAGTTTCCCCTGATGTTTGTTTTGACTGTCATCCTATTGAACTACAGGGCAACAGAGCATGATGGTTTTGTCTTCCTTCCATGATAGGTCATAAAAGAGGATCTGACGTCATGTAAAAAGAAGTATGTTTTCATCAAAAATGAAAAAATTTACAGAAGGTTTCTGATTTCATATTGATCTTATTTAATCATATATCGTAAAAAAAAGCAAGATGCAAGCATAAAAACGTACCCCCCAGTTTATCTTGAATACGCGTGAGATATTCCATAAGAGGAAAGAACCGTTTTGGGCCGCTATAAGCCGTTAGTAACGGCGATTCTGGTAAACATCGGGCATCATCCGTGACCGATAATGAACATACCTACAAATTTTCAGAAAGATGGGCCAAGACTTTCTGAGATATAGAAACCCGGCTATAACTGTAAATTAAAACATCGGGCATCATCCGCGACCCATAATGAACATACCTACAAATTTTCCAGAACGATTGGCCCAGTAGTTATGTCTAAGCGAGTGGAACACATTTTGACCACGGACAGACAGACAGACAGACTGCATTTTTTTCGTTCCCATTGTAAAGTACTCCCTGTTCTATAAGAACGGGAGTACAAAAACAAAGGGTTTTTGACATTGTGCTCCATTTTGCCTGACAGGGATGAAGGGCAGGAAAATCTCTGACGTGCTGTTCAACTTCAGAGCGGGGAATACAACTGGTGGTGTGCCGTCAGCGGCGGAGGAGGGTCTGGACTTTCAGGCCTGTAAACCTGGTGGTCCGCTACGACTACGTCACCTCCATGATCTCCATGATCCAGATACGGGGTGAGGTTCAAGTTTTTTTGAAGTCACAGCTGGGGGTTTGTTCAGGAGTGGTACAGGGTGGTCTCTGTTGCGTCAGAGTATTCATTTTTAAATTTCCCTGTCAGTTGCAGCCCAGCCGACCGCGGGGGGCGATACGTGGGTTTGTCGTCTTGTCGGAGTCCATTCCCTTGAGAAAAGTGGAAAGAAAAAAAGAACACCCCGCATGCACGCACACACTCACTCACCTCACTCACTCACTCACATATCCCTCATCAAAATAGATTCTCTA
The DNA here is from genome assembly GCA_018398815.1 of Conus ventricosus. Lineage (NCBI taxonomy): Eukaryota > Metazoa > Mollusca > Gastropoda > Neogastropoda > Conidae > Conus > Conus ventricosus. The sequence continues at coordinate 90,698,600 of CM031608.1, read as the reverse complement.
AACACTCAAAATAGGGTTAAAAAAATTTTTCTTTCGTAAAAGTTTAATACCAAAGCAAGGTTTATTTCTTTTTCAGGAGCTCACCCAATGGAACGTTTCTTAACAACCTCGGAGCGTAGCCCTTTATGATGATTGACAAAACGGTCATACGTGATCTTCGTTTTTGCAAATTTCATTCGCCCTAATCCGTCCGCCCACCAGTATTGGTGAACTATCGGTCCGCCAGAATCGGCCCGTCGAGGATGTCCAACATTTTGTATCCATATTGGGTATTTGGGAAATTCTATGCGTTTAGATGGGGCTTTTGATGGCCGCTGTTCCAGCGAGCGTGGGCTCCCATTTGCAAGTGTTTCGATTCGAGGCCTGGGGAATTTCCCTCGGGGGTTAACATTGGTTCTGACTCCATTTCCTATACAGTCCTTCGAATGAGACTATAAACCGGGGTTCGCGTGTGAACGCACGCATAACATCTTGCACACACGTAAAAATCCCATCACCAACTTTTGGAAGAGAAGGCCAGTTTGGACGGGTTTGGGATGGATGACACGGTTACACATAGCATGCACCTTCCCCGAAGTTGTTGTTTGCTGCCCTTAATGGCGGATAAAAAGCGGTCAGACACACAAAACTCCACTCCCTTTGTTGGGTAGATGGGATGATCCTTACCTTTGTTTACAGGGATGTCCGCAGGGTATCAGCCTGCGTACGCAGAAAGAGAAGAAGATTTGAGGCCAAAAATTTTGAAATTTCATTTTTCAGCTCGTTTTTGAAAATGACTGTTACAGAGAATTGTCAATTAAAAATGACTGTCCTGAAACGAGTCGCGCCCCAGCGTCGCTGAATCAGTAACAAAGTTACTGACGATCGTGTACGCTGTTCGGGTGCGTTTGCTCTCTCTTCAAACTTAGGTGCGGTGAGCGAGATACATTACATGAATAACGACGGCTCACCTACCAATCACAAAGAAGGAATACAGAACTTTCTGTGATTACGTGATTGTTAAGTGAAAAAAATGGTTACAAGGAAATCGGTGCTATGTGCATAGTGCAACTACCGGGCATTTCGTCTCTTTTTCATTTTCCTTACGATTGTGATTTTCAGAGACTGACAGTCGTAAACTTTTAAAGACTGTTTCAAAAAGCATTGCTGATCCAAAATTGAAGGTGCAAACCTTTAAGACGTGGTGCAAAAACTTTTTACTAATTGCATCTGCACAACTGACTTACAGGGGAATCAAAGAAAAAACAAGCAAAACCTAGACAGAGACTCCTGTGTAAAACCCCCGGGCATCCATCCCCCTCCCCCCTCCTTCCCCTCTTGCATGCAAGAACAATGTTCATCTAAAAAGCGGTACGGACTCCTACGGCTGCTGTCATTAGATTCTTATTAGTAAAACCATTATCTGTTTTAATTCGGA
>CM031608.1:90669913-90696183 GCA_018398815.1 Conus ventricosus | reverse complement strand
AAAAAATAAATGGGTTAAAAAAAGTATTAGTGGTTTTGTAATTTTTAAATAACCTTAAGGAGACAAGGAGTCTTTAAAAATGAGGGCCCCGGAAGGGCAATATTGCTGTGTGTTATTGATTATTGGGCTTTGAATAGATGATTTTTGCATGTTTTTTGCCGGGAGTGAAACCTAACTCTCTCGGGCTCTGTCTTTTTGTCTCTTTTCTCTCTCTCTCTCCTTCTCTCTCTCCTCTCTCTCTCTCTGTCGTCGTCTGTTACTGATATATTTCTTTATGAAGAAAGTCAACATCCCGGGTTTGGGTACTGTCTCCCTTATATGCATTGAGGTTACGGGGCTTGTCGCCTATATAGGCTTTTTTGCCTTTAATGCCGAGAAATTGCATATTTTTTTGTTGTGTTTCTTTTGTTTTTTTTCATTTCAGGTCGAGGTTGCGCTTGATCATTTTCACGTCTTCCCCTTACGGTTTTGAATTTGGGAGCATTGTTATCCCATGTTGAAAACTATAAAAAAGTATTGAGAGTTATGAGGGGAGCACGGGAATGAAGGGAAAATTGTGAGGGTAGCCTTCGATCCAAGAGACTTACTTTCTGCCTTCATTTTCCGGAGGGGGCTTGCACCCCCAAATCTGGAGGCGCAGATTTTGGCAGGGGGGGGCCAGGAAGCCCCGTTGTCGTATCCGCTGCTGCTGCCTGGGCGTTGATCCCTGGGGGCAGTCAGCTTTTGGGCTCGAGTACTTTCGAATTGGGGAGGGCTTTGTAAATTTGGGGCCCCCACGGGGTGGCACTGGGCACTCCTCTAGTTCTTTTTTTTTTATTCGCCCCAGGGGGTTTGATTTGACCCGGCCTTGTTTCCGTTTTTTTTGGGGGTCCTTGGGTTTTTCTTGCCCCTTCAATTTTATTGGAAAAATTTTAAAAAAATAATAATAATATAAAAAATAAAATTTAATGTATAGATTTTATATAGCGCAATTCTAGAGATCAATATTGCGCTCAACACCACTCAAACACTGCAATAAACATGTGTTAACACAACACACCACACACACTACACACACACACACACACATCAACACACACACACACACACACACACACACACAACCTACGACTCAGGCCGCACTTATCAAGTTCAACGGTTCAAGCGTAAACAATACAGTTTTGCAATTGCAATCATAATAAGTCAGGTCTGAAATAATAGACACAGCATAATGGTTCCTAGAGATTAGTATGTTTTTAACTCTGACTTGAATTTAGATAATGTAGGCAGATCACGTAAGTGTATGAAGAGAATTCCAAAGAGTGGGCGCACTAGCTAAATGCTCTACTCACGTCTCTGTCTTCAACGAGCGCCTGGGATATTTTCAGAAGTTTTTGAGAAGATGATCGAAAGAGACGAGAAGTTTGATAGGTGGACAGTGAAAGCAGTAAGATACTAGTGCGGAGGGTGTCCATCAAAGTAACGATAGGCAAAAGATGCATATTTTTGAGCTGCCATCGATATTTTGATGGGAAAGACAGTGGTGTTCACGCCAACAAAGTGTTACATATGCTCGTTTTTACGCTTTTTGAGCAGACTAGCCGAGCTGACACAGTTCTGCACCCTTTGTAATATGGCAAGGCTGTCTGTAAGGGAAGTCTCGCTAACTCAGGAGTTTCAGTAGTCTACTCGCGGTATTACACCTTCGGCAGGTGTTGTGTTGATTGTTGCCTGTGTGGAGAGGTAATAAGACCGGGTAGAAGCAATACGTCGCAGTTCCAAGAAGCATGGCACGACAAACATTCGATATTTGGTTTATGCATTAGAGAGCGTTTGACAATGCTGACACCTAAATATTTCACTGACTTTTGAATGGTTAAAAACATACTCCATCAATTTTCTGCCGACTCAGCTTTAACCACCCCCCCCCCCCTTTTGCACGAGAGGAGGTACAACAGCCAGGATCTAGGTTTTTGTCACTATTCAGCTTGAGTTTGTTGCTGAGTCATCCAGACTTTTACGTCCCTTATAAACATGCGGTTAATATTGATGATATTGAGAACCTTGAAAATCGCTGGTGGTTTGCGATCTTAGAGAGTTCCGGTGTCATCTGCGTATTTGTGGAAAGTAACAGCCATGGGCAGAAATAACGTCAGATTAGGGCTGAGAATAAAGGGTAAAAAGAACTGGTTCACAGGACAGAGCCACTGGGGGGAATACATATACAGAAGAGGAGAAGGGATGATTCACAGCTCCATTTACGATTACCGTCTGTGTCCCTGTCAGAAAGGTATGATGTGAACCATTGGGAGAACAATATGTCAAATCCAAAAGTAACTTGAGTCTCTTGAGTAGGATAGTGTGGTCAAGAGTATCAAAAGCAGCACTGAGGTCAAAATGGTAGAAGGGAGACCAGTTTATCGCTCTGATTTACAAAGCAGGCAGTCTGAGACACTCCAGAAACTAGCGTCTCTGTGCTGTGGTTTTTCCTTATATTGCGACTGAAACACATCCAGGAGACATTATCTGACAAAATGGGATTGGAGCTGCTTTCAAATGACAACACGTTCAAGGATGTTAGAAAGAAATGGAAGATTTCGATACTGGTCTAAAATTCTTCATATCAATTTGCGTCAAGGACCATTTTTCTTCAACAAAGGTGTGGTCAACAGCATGTTTGAACTTGGTGTTAGGGACATGAATCCCACATAACTGGCAGTTGCTGTTCCGAATCAGGGCTGACAAAGGGTTGAACCGTGTCTTATGAGGTTAGGTTTATCCTGGTATTCAGAGTGGCGTTTGTCACTCAGGTTTGTTTCTTTGTTTGGCTAGGGTATCATTGATAACCTCTGCGCAAATCTAATGCAAGAGACTAAAAGAGCTATATATAAGTGGCTTGACCCATGGTTCTGATGCCATTGTATTGCGCATTCCTGATTATGTGTCCTCTGGATGATATGTCAGGCTCTGCAGTAGAATGAGGGATACTTCATCCCTGAGATGATGTAGTGTTGTCTTTCTCGCAAAATGGTTACTTTTATGTCATGTCTGAAGGAATTTATGCAGTGATTCGGATATATGTGTAATCTGCAATGGTGTATGATGCATTTGTGGTTTACGTTCGTTGGCTATTTTCATTTACAGGCCATGGTTGGCTAGAGCCCTTTTTCAGAGAGAGAGAGAAGAGGTGAGTAGAGACGTGAGAGTTGAGAGAGAGAGAGAGAAGTTGAGGAGAGAGAGAGAGAGAGCGCACACACACACACACCAACACACACACACAACACACACACACACACACACACACATCACACACATCACACACAACCACACACCAACACACACAACATACACATCAAATCAGTTCCATTTTGCTTTGACATAAGTGTCATACTGAATTCGTTTATTGGGGTACAAATGAACGAATAAGAAAGAAAGGAAGGATTAAACTTACTGCCCCACTGTAAAAGATGATAATGGTGACATACGAATCCATTATTGTACAATATTAGATGTGTAGGAGTTTTTAACCCAAACAATAACAATCGATTTATGTTCTACTTATACTGGTATTATCAGCCGGTAAGCCCGACAACATCTACATCATTTACTTTAATGTTTGATCATTATTTTATTATTTTGACGTCATACATTTTTCGTGCGCCGAATTTACATCTGAAGCGTCGCGAGCTCATCCTTCACATATATGAGACATAATGGATCACAGAAAGAGGCCATTCTATATCTTTTTTCAATTTTGAAAAACAATGATTGGAAGGAGGAGACTTTTTATAACGTGATCCTTTACATGTCAAGACAATCAGACACCGCTAATCTTATACGTCACTGTGGAAATAAAAAAATAACTTTTTCAAAAAGAGACCTGTGCAGTTCTATCAATCACACATAAATCCATCTACTTAACACCAGATTTGAGATCTTAATCTTCATATCTTATGAATAATGACAGACAGACATTTATTTTCCTTCATTTTTCAAAAACTTTTATCACAGGGAAAACGTTTAACAATTATTTTTACATTCCAAAAGGATAATGATATCAAGTACAATGATAATTCAATTAAAGGAATGAATTTTACAAACGTTTTTGAGCCTGCGTTGTTCACTTTACATATTCAATGCTAGTATTTGCACTCCATGTTTTACATATCCATGACGCATTCAGTGTAAGCATACGTGTTTTGAATACGGGATGAAAATGTTAAATGGAAGAGACTGACATAAATAAACCACTCATAATGATTCATGATATAATGATTAAAAAAAACTAGAAGATAAATTGACAATTATCATATGTGTTTAAACACAAATTAATCAACCAAAATGTATTAGCTTCTTCTGATGATTTGTGATGGTGATTTCAACATTTTTCATCCTGCATTATCGTTTATAAAACATCAGGAAAAAAAGTTAACATTTAAAAAAGAATCATGTGTATGAGCTAGAAGTTCATTTGATGAGAATCATGCCAAAAGCATAGGTCATCACCAATCTCTTCCTCCACATTTAAAGAACCATAACGGAAAGACAGTTGTACAATCAACCATAAACGGAGAAAAGACAGTTTACAATCAACCATAACGGAATGGACAGTTTACAATCAGCATAACGGATAAGACAGTTTTACAAACAGCCATAAACGGAAAAGACAGTTTACAATCAGCCATAACGGTAGGGACAGTTTACAATAACCATAACGGAAAGACAGTTTACAATCAACCATATCGGAAAGACAGTTTACAATCAACCATAACGGAAAAGACAGTTTACATTCAACATAACGGAAAGACTGTTTACAATAATGTCCATTACGGAAAGGACGTTTACAATCACCTCATTAACAATAACGGGAAGGGACAGTTTACAAATCAACCATAACGGAAAGTCAGTTTACAATCAACCATAAACGAAAGGACAGTTTACAATCACCCATACGGAAAGACAGTTTCTAATCCATCCATTAACGGGAAAAGACAGTTTACAATCAACCATAAACCCATAACGGAAAGAAGTTTACAATAAACCATAACGGTAAGACAGTTTACAATCAACCAGAACGAAAAGACAGGTTACAAATCATCCTATAACGGAAAGACAGTTTATCATTTATACTGTTTACATTCGGGTTTCACCGTCCGCAGGCCCACCCAGGCGATAATGACGCGGATACCGTTAAAATGTAAGAAAGGTGAGGCAGGGGGGGCGGGGGGGGGGGGCCTATTTAACACTATATCATCCCACAGAACCAGAGCCAAACACTTTAAGGATGGGCTGGGGAAAAAGGGGCCACTTTCTGTCATGGACACCGGCCGCCGCATTTTGTATGCATGGGTGTAGTTTGATTGTGAGATTGCCTCTCTGTCTAATGGCAACGTTAAATATCACCGTCTAATGGCACGTTAAGTCTCAACGTCTAATGGCACGTTACGCTCACCGTCCACTGGGCGTCAAAAATCAATCGGGTCTAAATGCAACTCAGCGAACGAGATCGGCAACCAGAGAGTTCACGACCCAACGCCACCTCACGGCCGTCAAGCCAGCTCGTCTCTCGAGCTGTCGGCACCGTGGAAAGGAGCCTTGACCATTGTGCTTCTTCTTCAGCTTCTCGCCCGTGGCGTCAGTCACCGAGGAGAAGCTCTCGTTTCTTGAGGACGGGCAGGAGGGTCGGCCCGTGGTGTTCGTTTAGCGGGATCAGGTATGCCCCTGTCATAGGAACAACTCTGTTCCCGGCCCGCAGTGTACCTTGGCACACCTTCTCCACATGTGTTATGATCTGCTTCACGTCCCCTCTCACCCTCTTCCACCTGTCATGAGCAGGACGATACACGAAAAAGGATTGTCAAGAGGCTGATGTGGGATGATATCTGAAACGAACGCCGTCTCAGACTGCTCTATACTTGCCAATTTGACTTCTAAAACTGCGAAACAGCATAGATGAATGTAACCTAATTTTAATCTGCTTTTCAAACTCATTTTAAAATTCAATGTTAAGATCGAACTTCACAATTGTACACACTGACCAACTACGTCTCACATTTAAATCTTGAATGGATTGTTACAAGCCAATATTCAAGAGCAAAACAAATGAAATTTTAAAAAAGCCTTTACGCTGACACGTATGATCTTCTTTTTCCGACACCACAAGCTAACCACCCCAGAATAAGCGGTGTTTTGTTTTGTTTTCGTGGATGAGTAGATCTTATTCTCTGTTAGCTTGTTTTTTTTGTTGTTGTTGTTTATTCGTCTTGGAATGTGCAATGGTGCAAAGTTATACATGGCAAAGTTTTTTGCATTGGACTTTAGGTCGCATGTGAAAACAAATCACCGACTCGAGACCTTCCAAAATGATAAAGACCCAAGCCATTTATAAAGGGGATTTTACATGTATAGCTGAACGAAATAAAACAGAAACCAGGTGGTATATTTTCTTCTCCTTAAACTCCGTGGGAAGTCACCGCGGGAACCACCACGTTCCACATTGTCTGTCAGTGTTCACTATACGTTGCCAAATTTGTCTGACCTACAGACTAAACACACCACCACGTGCTGTCTGACCTACAGACTTACTCATGACCCCGCCTCTGACCTTCGCACTGACCCAACCCCCATCCGTCCACCACCCATCCCATCTCCCACCTCCTTCCACACCTATCATCATCTCCCTCACCTGCTCCCGAAACTTTTATCAACCACGGCGCGACTCGTTTGCTCCAGGAGGCGGAAGTCGGTGGACATGCAGACGAACCCGTGACACTTCCGGCAAAGGAGGCGGTACACGCCGGAAGTGTCGATGAGCCGGCGCTGTTTCTCCACAGCCACTTTCGCCTGGTGCGCGCGAGCCTCAACGTCCATCCTCTGCCATCGGTCCATGGACTCCAGGAAGCCGTTGGGGCACTGGTCCATCTCCTCCTGCACCTGCTCCACGGCCTTGTTCATGAGGCGCTCCCAGGCCAGGTTCTCCTGCTCCTTGTTGATGTTGCCCTGGGACAGGCCGCCCAGGAGGCAGTACTGGCTGTCCAGGCGGCGGGCCCGACCTGCAGCAGGAGGAACAAAGATGGGGGTGGGGGAGGGGGGAGGGAGACGGGGGGAGGGGGTAAAAGACAAGACAAGATGAAGACGAGAAAAATACCCTCGCCACATAAAAAAGAAAGAAAAAAAAAGAGAAAAAAGAAACAAAAAGAAAAGAAAAAATCCATAAGGGATACAAGGAGGAACAGGCACATTCAATGTCAATTTGTCAAAACTAATATGTAACATGTTCAATCGATGTCTTTCCCAGAAATACTTTTAAAAAGGGAGGAGCTGACGAGGGGAGAAGGAGCATTTTACAGTTATGTTTATAGACGTCTTCACGTATTCTTTATATACTGCCAAAACAATTTAAGAGCCACCTGCATTTTTCATATGGTTTAGATAACGCATCGTAGTAATTCAAAGCTTTTGTCCTATTTTTGCACTGAAAGTGTGACAACTGTTTCAATGCAAAACTGGTTTTGGCATGTGTTCAGTTGAATCTGAGTCTAGTGGGTTGAACGAGTTCACAAAAGAAACACCGAAATCACGAAAACATGGTCGCGGTTTGCGAGCGCATAGCTGAGGTAACAGAGTTGGGCTGACTGCAAACCGCATTGCACGTGCAAGTCGTGCCTTTACTGAACACATGGCAACCAGTTTTGCTGACCAGTGGGTATAAAAAAAAGCCGCTTTTGGGGGTGTTTTTAACCATGCCACCAAGATGGAGATTAAATGACACTGATCGGGGAAGGGCTGTTGCTTGGCTTCAAGAAGGTGTAGGCGTCAGAGAAGTTGGCCGGCGCCTTAAAGCGCATCATGCTGTCATCCAAAGACTTGGTGACCACTTCAACCCCAAAGGGTTTAGTACTGTTAACAAAGCGGTTTGGCCGGCCTAGGTCCCCCCCACCAGACACAGGCCCAGACTGCTGTTCTGCCGGCGCTGAGACAAAGAATTTGTATGCAAAAAACCCCTCAGGCGACAATTTGCGTGCGGGCAGCAAAACGTAAAACATTTCCGAAAAAAACTTTTTCAAAAACCACCTGAGAAAAAGTTAACCTCCGAGCAAAAACGGCCAGCTGTTCGACCTGTCTGACGGGGGCTCCCCGGGAGGGCGCGACTGCCCTGGTCCCCGGGCTCAGGGCCTGGACGAGGCAGCCTGGGCCCAGGTGATGTTTTCTGATGAGTCGTTTTTTTCCTCGGCTTTCCACGATGGCCCCCAAAACGTGTTGGAGGCGGACGGGGGAACGTTTCCCAAAAGAACCCCAACCTTAACGAACGGGCCGGGTTTATGGGGGGGGGTTTATCATGGTGTGGGGGGGCCCTAGGAAGGAACTTCGGAACCCCCTGTCCCGGGTTTTGGAAGGAAAACCAAACCTGGTGTGGGGAAACAGGGACAAAAACTTCACCTCTTTCCGCCTGCCTTGCAACCCCTGGCCGGACCCCATCCTCCAGGACGCCCAACCCCCGCCCCCCACCGTGCCAGGGTGGGGAAAACGCCCCTTTTGGGGGAGCAGCAGGTCAACCACCTAAACCCTGGCCAGGGCCCCTCGCCTGACCTTAACCCGATCGGCACCCCCGGGGGAACGTCCTAGGGGCCTGCTTCACGAGAACCCCCCTAAAGCGAGAACCGGGCCCAGCTTTCGACTTCTTGCAGCAGGAGTGGAAAAAACCCCCCCCCGTAAACTCCAGGAGGCTTGGGACTCTATAAACCCAGAGATTTTCTAGCTTGTTTTCCGCCCCAAAATGGGGGCCCAAATACTGAGTATTGACTTTTAAAATTTCATTTGATGTGACTTTTTTGTTTTTCTGAAATGAAGGTGTTCATCAAAAACCCCATAAAGTTTTTTTTGGGGGCAGCTGTTATTCGTTTATTTCTGATGTCATTGAATCTTTCCCAAATAGATAAATTTTTTCAATTAGATTTTTTTAAAAAGGTTATTTTTTTTTCGGTTAAAATTGTTTTGTGAATTTTTTAAAAAGGCTTTTAAAATTGTTTTGAGCAATATATTATGTTACACAGACGGATAGACAAAATTTGATGCATAGATTGACTTTCAGAAGAGAGAGAGAAAAGAGGGAGAGAGGGGAAAAGGGGGAGGAGAGGGGAGAGAGAGAAAAAAGGAGATGTTTTGGAAATGGGATAGATGACAAATATATGACAGATAGACAGACAGAAGATAGATAGATAGATAATAGACAGACAGAAGACAAAGACGGGACAAACAGACAGATACTGGGGTCGAAAAAACCTGGGGCGGGATAGAAAACAAATGAATGCAACAATCCCCCGGGTCACTAAAATTCACGTTGGGCCCAAAGGTCTAAAAAAGAAAGAAAACCCAAAGGGGGGGGATGGGGGGGGGGGGGGGGGGGGGGGGGGTCGGGGGGGATGAGAGAAAAAAAATAGGAAGGGACAAATCTGGGCGTCAATTAAAAATTGAAATCCTTCACTAGAAGAAACCCGGGAAGACAGAACCACCCCGTGTTCGCCCTGACCGCGCAAATTTGAATCTCTTTTTATAGCTCTAGAACCAAAAGATAAAAGCTAACCAATACAACCCCATTTGGTGGACCCACGTCTTCAAAAAATGGATCCCAGAAGGAGCAGTAAAGAATGGAGGAGCAGGGTTCTTCTTTCGGGGGGGGGGGGGGGACACAAAATTTGGAAAAATTGACACACACGGCCTTCCTACGGGAAAAAGATCTCCCCCAAAACTACAGGGGCGGAGAAACAGCATTGCTCCAGCAGTGAGGATCTTTCTGGGCCCAGGCGCCCATCCAGAAATTTGTCTTCTTCACAGCCCGCCGATCCTGCTGCGGGGGTTTCGAACACAAGAATGAACAACAAATGCAAGCATCAAGGCTGCCCTCCTTTAACTTCAAAACAGTCTGTCATTACACTTCAGTGGTTTCCCCGTCTCCCCCCTGGGGGATCAGGGGGAAACCAAAAAAAACTGATGCTCTCCCCAAAGGAGGAAACCCAAAATGGAGCAGTTCAGCCCTCCCCTGCCTACAGGGAGGCCAAGACCCTCATCCAAACCAGTTTTTAGGGCCCAGTGGAAGAGAAAAGGGGGGTTTTAGAGAGTGGTGCTGAAACCCCTCCACCGCTCCAAAAGGCACCGCAGACCAAACCTCTTCAGACTGAGGACCGGGCCCGCAACTGCGAGCCAAACCTTTTTCCCCCCTTAGATCCCTACACTGACCCCTTTTCCCCGGGGGAGGACCCCAGAACCCCCGAAAAGTCCTCCGGGGCTGTCCTCCCCATGCAGCTCACCGACACCCCAAAACCGGCCGGGAGGGGGGGGGGGGGGGGGGGGGGGGGGGGGGGGGGGGGTTAAGGGGGGGGGGGGGGGGGGGGGGGGGGGGGGGGGGGGGGTTTGGGGGGGGGGGCCCGGGTTACAAACTGAGGTTTAGCCCCTTTTAATGGGGGAACCCGGGCCAGAAAAGAAGAAAAGAAGAAAGAAGAAGAATTTTTTCTCCCTCTCTCTCTCCTTTTCTCTCCCCCCCCCCCTTCTCTCTTCTCTCTCTCTCTCCCCTCCCTCCACTCCCCCCCCCCTAAAACAGAAAATATTTTTTTAGAACAGCAGCCATAACTTTTAATCATGATTTTTTTTTATCAAATTTATGAAAACTTCGATAAAGTTTCCCGACCAAGACATGACTGTGATTAAATTACCTATGTTTTCCCGACCATGATCATGACTGTGATTTTCTGACCTCATGTTCCTGACCATGATCTGACGTGTATGCCTCTGTTTCCCGATGACCAAGACAGATGTGATTTCCGGGCCTCATTTTTCCCGATGGCATGAAACAAGACTGGGTTTGGGGTTACTGACCTCAAGTTTCCCGTGGGCCCCTGATCTACGTGATTTCGACCTCATTTTTCCTGGGCCACGATGTGATTACTGACCTTATGTTCAAGACCATGACGGATTTAAATGCCTTATGTTCATGACCATGACTGTGATTACCCGGGCCTCATGTTCCTTTACAATTTATCATTTTACCCCGTGTTTCTGACCCCAAGGGTTTTTGACCCTGATCATGACTGTGATTAAAAGACCTCATGTTCTGACCAAGATTCGACAGGGAATTTTAATTGGGGAAACGCTCTGACCCCAAAAAAAGAGCCCCTGTAAACCCCTCCTGAACAGGCCCAAGCTGTGACTTCAAAAAAACTTGAAAACCCCACCCCCTATTTTGGATCATGGAGAACATTGGGGGTGACGTAGTCGTAGCGGGACCACCAGGTTAAAAGGTCTGAAAGTCCCCGACCCTCCTCCCCCGCTGACTGCACCCCCCCCCCCGTTTTTTAAATTTCCCCCGGGTCTGAAGTTTCCCAAAAGCAAAGTCAGGGGATCTCCTGCCCTTTTTTTCCCTGTCAGGCAAAATGGGCCAAAGTCAGAAACCTTTGGGGGGGTTTTAAAGACTTTTGATGAAAAAAAGATCCCAAAATTAAATCAGAAACCTCCTTTATTTTTGCATTATTGATTCCCAAACCCTACTTTTTTTCTAAAATTTACGTCGAAATTTTCTTTTAGACCTAACATGGAAGGAAGACCCTTTCCCCATGTTCTTTTTGCCCTGTAGTTCAATTGGATGACAGGTCAAAAAACATCAGGGAAACTTCCCGTTTCTGATTGTCTTTTATGAAAAGGGTCAAAAGGAGGTAACATCAAAACATTTTTCTTCTCCCCTCTCCTCTCTCTCTCTTCTCCCTTCCCCCTTCTCTCTCTCTCTCTTTCCTGGGTGATTTTTAAAATTAACATGAATTTAGAAAACTCCCGCCCTTTTTTTGCCCGTGACTCCATTTCACTTTGCAGAAGTCCTTTTTTTTTTGGATTTGACGTCAGAAATTCTTCTGTGTGTTCATGATCTGTAAAGAAATGTTAATGTGACGTGAGTCCTTTGTTATTTTTCAAATCGCCTTTGATGAAAAATTTACATCAGGTCAGATATTTCCGATCTTTTCATCACCTGGGATAAGGTTTAACATGAAGTAAATCCTTTTTGAATAATTACCTACGATGAAGGTCAATGTGACGTCAGAAATTGCCGGTTTTTTTTCTTTTCTTTTTTTTTCTCTCTAATGAAACGACAACGCGAAATCCTTAATCTCCCCGTCTTTTCATCACTGCGACGCATGATGTAGTTGAGTTTTTACCTCAGAATTTCATGCCTTTATATATCTACGTGATGAGTTGACCATGACGTCAGCAGTTTTCAGGAAATGAAGACGGGCAATCAGATACAGAAGAAAACAGAGAGAGAGAGAGAGAGAGAGAGAGAGAGAGAGATGGACAGTAGGGAGAGAGACAGAGAGAAAGAGGGGGGAGAGAGAAAGGGAAAACAAAAAGGGAGAGATGAGAGAGGAGAAGGGGAGAAGGAGAGAGAGAGAGGAGAGGAAAAAGTTGGAAGAAACATAGAAGACTAAAGAGAAGCAGAACCGGGGAAACGAGAAAGCCAAAACCCCACACACACAACTCTCTCTCTCCCCTCCTCTCTCTCCTCTCTCTCTTCTCTCTCTCTCTCTCTCCTCTCTCTTCCTCTTCATAATCCCTAGCCTCAAAGTGGGGAAAAGGTCTTCTGGAAAAGAGTTATCGAATTCAGTGCTAAATTACTTGCTTAAAAAAAATCGTGTTTTTTATTCAAATTTTTTCCAAAAAAAAGTTCACAAATCTTAATAGGTTTGATTCTAAAGCAGAAATCTACCGTTTAAGTTGCATGTCCTTCAATCCGCTTGATATATTTTTGAATTATCACTTTATTCACCTTTTTTCCATGAAAGGGGCATTACTGTCATTTTGTTGGATCCCCTTCTTGGGGTATTAATACCAACGGCGTGTAGATATTTGCACAAAAAAGCAGCTAAAAAATGTCAATTCCGCTACCCTCAAAAGTTCCCTTAGTTTTGAATGATTTTTTTCCAAATTTAAAATTTTCAACGTTAAGAAAAAAGTTAAAACCTCATTGAAGAACTCAGACTTTTCAATTTTATAAAATTGTTTAAAATGTAGTGACAGGTACAATGGGAAAAGTTCAAACAGCTCTCCTCGTCTAGGGAGATTGAAAGCTTAACCTTGATTCCGTTTAAAAGCATTGAAAACAAAACTTGTCAAAATTTTAAAATGTAGCGGGGGAAATCCAAATTCAGTCATTGGTTTCAATCCCAAAAGACAAGAGACCCAAAAGACATTCGGGTATTGTGGTTTACATTGGATCGACTTCTTTCCCTTTTACCAAATTTTAAACAATTATCTGTTCTGACTCAGTTTGTAAGAGTTGTTAATAGTTTAATTGGCCCTTATCTGTAGTCTTATCACTTTTTTACTTAAAAGTGTCAAGGTGGGAAAAGGGATGGGGGATCGGGGGGGGGGGGGGGGGGGGGGGGGGGGGGGGGGGGGGGGGGGGGGGGGGGGGGGGGGGAAAGAAAGGAAAAACATTTTTAAAAACTTCTTAAAATAAAAACCTAAATTCTATAGTGGGGAGGCATCAAACGGACGACACACACCCCTTACCCCCCCCCCAAAAACGGGTTTTCCCCTGTCCCGTGATGGTCCGGGTTCGGACTTCCCGCGCGGTGGTCAGGTCCATTTTGAAAGGCTTGGTCAGTTCCAGCGTTCGACGAAACCATGCAGGCACAGTCCTCCTGGAAAAAGTCGTGCCAAAAGGGGGGATGCCGTGTCCACGCCTGAATTTGCTGTACTGTTCAATACACTTTGCGTCTAATTACCAACCCCTCCCCTTCTCCCCCCCTTCCCCCCCCCCCCCTCTCAAAAAAAAAAGAAAAAAAAAAAGAAAGAAAAAAATTTCTAAAAAAATTTTTCAACCCCGGGCCCTTGTAAAACCCGTTATGAGGTCAAGTGGAGCAGTCGAAATAGCAAGAAAGCTCCACGCCTCTGTAAACCCTGTTATGGGTAAACGGGATAACAGATAAAAAATGCAACGAGAAGCTCCACCCCCATCTGTAAACCCCGTTATGGGGGAAACGTGGATTGTAGTCGAAATAGAACGAGACAGGCCACGAAAAAAAACGCAAATTTTGAAGGTATTAATTTTTGAATCAATGTTTTGGGAAATCCCGATCTTGGACTTGATCTATGAGGCAAAAATGATAAAAAACCGCTCCCAACTTTTTTGTAGGGAAGAAGTTGGCTATACCCACTTGATGCAAGATTGATGTAAAGATTTGAAAAAAACTGCCTTTGTAACATGAAATCGGGTTACCGAAATAACACAAAGCTCCCCGTCGAAAAAAAAGGAGACATGTATGAGAAACACGATTGGTACGTTAATGGCTTTATTGACGAGAGGCAAGACGTTGTTTGACAGTGGATACACACGCCAGTTAGATGAAGATACGGGCGCGGTGAAGGGGACAAGCCCGCACTGTGATGACACTATTACCTGATTCTTCTCCGAACATTCGGAAAATCTCTTCCACTCGGGATTTTGGGGTTGTAGTCTTGGGGGTCGTTGCAGCTCTCTGCGCTCTGGAATCCGTCCGCACAAATTTCATGTAAATGTTGCCCCGTCGATGTTCATTCAGCGAAAGGCTGAGGGGAAAGGGAAAATTTAAAAAAGTTAAATTTGGAAAGTAATAAAGCTGACCTATTCATTTAAACAAAAAGTTTTGTGGTTGGAAATTAAAACACACGTTAATTTTACTTGGGACACTTTTCCCCTGGAATTTTTCTTTCTTCAAAACTTTAGGGAGACATTCCTGCAAAAAAAGCTCGTAACTTACAGATCTTTCCCCTTACAGAAAGGGGTTTAGGGTCACCTGGTTTAGTAGCCCCACCTGGACAAGCTGAAATTAGCCCAAAACCCAGGGGGGCCCTAGGTGGGTCCTGGGCCCTTGCTGTCTGGGCCGATCAGAAAAATCCCGTTTTAAGTTATCAAGGAATTTGATTTAATTCAGGTGTTCACATCCCGATTAAAGATTCGCGGATTCATAACGATCATGAAGATTTAAGGGTTTGAAAAAATTGAAACTGCGGTTTTCACTTTCAGAAATGAATTCTAAAAAAGAACAAGAACTGGAACACGCATGAATTGATGAACTATAAAAAAAACTTGAAGCGAAAAATTGTGTTTTTCACGTGGGAAATTCTAAAAAGGGGGGCTGGGAAAAGGGCTGTAAAGATTAGATTGAAAACAAAAGAGTAAACCAAAATGGGGAGTGGGGTGATAGGCAAGAAATGATCTGTTTCTGAATTCACGGGTGAAATACCCCAAATATATTTATGTGGGGCTTAACAGAGCAGCTGCCTGTAATGTCATGGGGAAAACAGGGCTGTGATTTTCCCGCTGCCCTAAAGGAAAACCATGGGTAGACTCCCGGGTGAATATCCAGCACAGTCTTCCGTACTGCTGTACGGCGTGGGACCCGTCTTCCAGGATCCCCCGCTGCTCGTGCAGGTAGTCGAGGGCGTCTGAATGGCAGTTTTTTTTTTTCATTCGGTCAGACATCGTGGCAACCCCGTGGGGGAGCAAAAACTGTACGTTAAGTCATGTTACAGTTATTTCTGAAGCTCGGCCCTTGAATCCACCCGGAAAATTTTGAGAAATCCTGAAAAGGCATTTGAAAAACGTGCTCTCATCAGTGACGGACCGTTTTTTTTTCCGGTCACAAATTTTTACAACCCCGTTGGGGAACATGTTCCCCCCGAAAAAGGGTTGGGTTTGTTTACCTGACGCTCTCACCTGCCTCTGTAAAGCCCGGGAGTGGAAAATAGGCTTTTCTAAGCTGTTCCGGCAGTGCACTCCCCCTCCCCAAAAAGGGAAGTTCTGTGGGGTCAGGTTTTTCATTTTTACAATTTTAATCGTAAATCCGAAATGTTTTCCCACCTATAGGGACTGTAACTTTTTTTACGCCGTAAAATTTTTTTTTGAAAAAAAATTGGGTTTTTTTTTGGGATACCCTTTTGACTTGTAGGGGGGAAAAGGGGGAAATTGTTTTTTGAAAGTAGAATAGAAAGAAGGAAAAGAATTGTTTTTGATGAGTGTTCGGAAAAGGGGTGGCTTAAATTTTCTGGCTTTTTTATGAAAAAAAGTTTGTTTATTCTAATTTATTGTAATGAATTTTGAAGTAAGCTCCGGAAGTGAGCGATGGAAACTTCGTGTATTAAGGTTTTAGATGTATTTAAACCTTCTTTGATTGAATATGAATATCTATTTGTTGATAAACAAGAGTGTGTGGAAATCATTCCTCTGAGATGTAGTGATTATGTGAAATGATAAAAAACATTCTTGTCGTGATGGAAGAGACATGAAATGATTAAAAACATTCTTATCTTGGTGAAAGAGACGAAAGGAAATCGTTTCTTATATGCAATGATTATATTCTTGGTTTATCGAAAAGGGTCTATGTGGAAATCCTTTCCCCCAATGTGTAAAGCATGATTTCGAAAGGTCTATGTGGAAATCCCTTCCTTCCCAATGTGTACAACATGATTTCGAAAAGGTCTGTGCGGAAATCCCTTCCCCCCCTGACTGTGTAGAACATGTTTTCGAAAAAGAGAATGTTCTATTGTGAGTGCACTGCAGACCTCCCAGAATGGAAGAGTAACCCCGAGATTATCAGCAAGAGTGGCATGAGACCAGACATAGTAGTCCACTCTCAGTCAACCAAGCAGCTGATCATGATCGAGCTCACGGTGCCATATGAGAACAGAATGAGGCAGCTCAAATCTACAAGACTGAAAAGTATGCTGATCTGGCAAACAGCCTGAGGAGGGAAGGCTATCAGGTCAAAGTCCTCACTGCTGAAATTGGAGCTAGGGGGGTTTGTAGGAACGTCTGCATACAGCCTCATGAAACGGCTCTCATGTGCATGGAGGGAAAAAAACAGAGCCCTGAAAGCAATGGCAGAAGCGGCAGAGAGGTGTTCAAGCTGGATCTGGTTAAGGAGGAACAAAAGTGAACTTCATAAGGCTTAAATTTCCCTACAAATATCAGGTACCCCAGTGGCTTAGTGGTTAGAGTGCGAGTCATCAAGTGGAAAATGAGCATGTCCAGAGGGTCATGGGTTTGAATCCCAGCCATGGCTCGTCCCAAGATGGGAAAAAAGGGGCAGCAGAGGGACATCCGGAGTCATGAACCGGGTGTGGCCCAACCCCCCTAGAGTGTCGGGAGATAAGGGCCGAAAACACTTGCTGAAGGGGGCTTCTCTTCTGAGGACTCTCTGCTGTCACGCTCTCCACGAGTTTCTTTCTACCATGATGAATAATAGCAACGTTATAGTAGGCTAGATAATCAAGGTAGTTATGAGTTTCCCCAGGTAAAGTCGTTGTCCTGGTGTGACCGGGAACTGGCTGCCACTGCTAGAAGGCCTGGGGCGTAGCCGAGGCCTACCCCTGTCTCCAACCTGGTGAGGGTGTGGACAGGACGACGAGGGAGTCGACAGTAACCCGACATGCCACTGCTAGAGGGTCTGGGGCGTAGCTGAGGTCTACCCCTGTCTCCACCCTGCTGAGGGTGTGGAGAGGTCGACGAGGGAGTCGACAGTAACCCGACCTGCCACTGCGCCCGGGTCTGGGGCGTAGCCGAGATCTACCCCTTGTCTCCACCCTGCTGGGGTGTGGAGAGGTCGACGTGGGAGTCGACAATAACCCGACGCGCCAGTTGTGCCAGAGCCGCCGCTGCGGCCGAGCCAGAGCCGCCGCTCTTGAGGTATTGAACCAGCTGCGCCAGTCGTACCAGAGCCGTCGCTTCTGCTGTACCAGGGCCGTCGCTTTTTGTGGTGTCAACACCTTGTTTGTGTGTGAGCCACAGCTCTTGTGTTACAGCCGTCGCTCCTGTTGTGGGCAGAGCCATCGCTTCGGTTCGGTGGAGACCCTGCAAGCTGCTCCTCCCGACTGTGCGAGTCCCAGGAGAGGACTTTCTTTACATCATGCTTCACGTGAGACTTGTGCCGTCCGAAGAACTGTCGAGTTGGGCCGGACGTGGCCAATAGAATTAGGATATTATATGTGTTGTACGCCTGGAGTTACGGCTTATATTAACATTCTGCCTTATTGATATTGTTGTAAATTGCTGTGTTTTTGTGTATTTGTGTATTGATGGCTTGGGCAGATTAAAAAAAAAAAAAAGAAACGTTGACTTGTTGCCTGGCTGTCCATGTTTCGAATGTGTGTGTGTGTGTGTGTGTGTGTGTGTGTGTGTGTGTGTGTGAATTTAAAATCGTACAAAGCATCCGAATTTCTGTCAGTCAAACAAACAGACACACGCACCAACGCATCCGTAAACACATCACATTTTTCATCATTTTATACCGTATAAAAGAGGAACACGACCAGCGTTAAGAGTCACAGGAGACAAGACACTTAACAGTGCCATGATTTTTTGCCAAGGGGATGATACTGTCACATGCGTCCGTTGGTTGGTCTGTCTGTCTGTCGACAAGGTGACGCGCAAATATACCACCGATTGTCACGAAGCATGTTGGAAACGAACGACGCCATTAAATTCTGTGGGGATTCGTGGGACGGATCAGGATCCGTGCAACAAATTTATGTCAAATTTTCCACAGAACATTGGCCGTGTCAAGTTACCGTGTGTGACATAATAACTGTTCATGAAATATTATGTTTTCAAGGGACACTGAAACTTTCGAATGATACAGACGACAACCTTTCGTCCTTTTCAGTTTCGGAAAGAAGGAAATGTTTCAGTCTGTACTTACTTCCCCTGACAGTTCCTTTCAGGATCCGTTCGACCTTGGTGGAGGTCGCGCCCCCCAGAGTGTCTTTCTGGTTTGTTGTGTATTGCTTACAACCAAACCGACTGCAAAGAAGAGCTTCATAGATTTTCACCATGTCGGGGAACTCAACCTGAATCGAACAGTCTCGTGCTTTAAAAAAGAAAGAAGGAAAGAAAATAAATGTTTGTAATAAACAGACAACAGTTCGTATCATTCTAGTTGGCCATTGGTATCTTCACTGCAGATGAAATCATCCAACGTTGAGCGCCTTTGCCGGTTCCACTTGATTTTTCACACCAGCTCACAAAAAGGAGTAGATAACATGGGAAAAACATCGTCAATGCCATGACAAAATATTCAGAAGGCCGTAGTGGTAAGCAAGGCTAAAAGACTGGACAGCGAGCGCCCCAGTCCAGCGCCAATGATCTCGAAGCCTCCCTCTTCGCCAGTCATTGGGGTATGAGAACGTTCAAGGACATACAAGTCGTCTCACAGAAAAGGATAATATGTAGGAATTAAAGGCCACGACACCGTGGGAAGAAATGAAAGACTGTAAATACAGCGAAGCACTGGATATGTCGTGGAATGTATTTTACCTGTTTCTAATGTTAAGTTATTTTGGGATCAGTTTAATCTTTTCAGGCTTTCAATATTTAGATCAGCTAGTTATTTGTTATGTAGTCCTATTGCACGTTTCTTGTAACTCTCTCTCTCTCTCTCTCTCTCTCTCTCTCTCTCTCTCTCTCTCTCTATTTTATGTGAGAATGGATTTGGTATTGTATGGCTAAGCCAAGGTGCAGGTTGTGAGTATGGTTTTATTAGTGAATTCAAAGATAGACTTATCTCCTGCTATAAACAGCATTGGCATTCAGAATTGGAAGCTAATGATAAATATAGGTGGTTTCATTCTTTCAAAAATGTTTTTCAAGCAGAAAAATATTTATCATTTGTATTGGATAAATGGCATAGGGTTAGTCTTATCAGATTCAGACTAAGAGTTAGCGGCCTAAAAAATGTCAAACATTGGTTTCAAACTGAAGAAGATAAAAACAACGTTTGCCCGTCGTGTGGAAATGGAACAGAGGATGAAATTCATTTACTGTTCAATTGCTCTGCTTATAATGAAAAGCGCAAAAGCTGTAATATTCTAAATTCCTTTACAGGAAATCCTGATCAGAGATCGGTAACATATATTCTTTCAAATAACAATGAAAATGTAACGATATCCCTGGCTAGATTTTTAGCAGAAGCAATGAGATTAGGAAAGTGTTAATTGAACAAAGTCAACAAATTACATGATGATCCACCATCTGTATACCCGCGTTCGCGCAAGCATCTCTCTGTTTCTGTCTCTGTCTCTCTCTCTTTCTCTCGCACTCTTCCCCCCCCTCTCTCTCTCTCTCTCTCTCTCTCTCTCTGTCTCTCTCTCTCTCTTTCCCCTCTCTTTATCTCTGCGTGCGCGCGTGTGTGTGAGTGCGCGAGCGCGTGCGTGTGCATGCACCTGCATGTGCGTGCATATTTTCTTTCATGCGTGTGTGTGTATAGTCTTTTGATAAAGATATGAGATCATTTATGACAAAACATTTACTTATATATGATTGTCCCCCCTTGTCTGAAAGGGCTATACAGCTATTGGACAATAAAAAAGTGTCAGTGTCAGTGTCTCTCTCTCTCTCTCTCTCTCTCTCTCTCTCTCGCTTTGTCCCCTCCCCCCCCTTTTAAAAATGTTTTTGATGATGCTAAACATTTAAAGTTTTGCTGTTTTTGATGCTGGAGTCTAGAATCAGAGACACGATGAGAAGACTTTAAATGAACTAACTGGATATTGGCCTCTTAGTGCCCTTTTTTCTCCCCCATTTTCCTTCTCTCACCTTCACCCCCCATCTCATTTCTCACCCCTTTTTTTTTCTTTAAATCTTTGTCAAGTCAGTTTTATTGACGGGGAGGGATTGTTACTCGTTCTTGCCCACCCCCCCCTTCCTTCCCCTGCCGCCCCTATTTATTAAAACAAAAAGCCCAGTGGCAAATATGATCATGGTCATAGGACTTTGATGGCTGAATATGCTTTCCCCTTCTTCAGTTTTGCCCTTCCTCAATTCACGAGTTGGTATCAGACAGTAAAACTGCAGGACCTGAAGGAACCACAAAAACTATCAATATCACACACACAGACATGCACGCACACACACACACACACACACACACACACACACACACACACACACACCACACACACACACACACACACACACACACACAAATACACACACACACACAAACATGTTTCAATATGCAAGTGCAGGCACATGTAACCATAAACACATACATGTCCATATGTAAGCTTGCTCGCATGCGTGTGCGCGTGCGTCCACACACGCACACACGAACACACACACACACACACACACACACACACACACACACACACACACACACACCACACACACACACCTTACCCACTGTGTTTCTCCTTCAAAAAACCGTTTTGAACCGTTAAATATTAATTTCAGCCAAACTGACCATACATGAACACCTGTCGGTGACTTCACAAAGGAGATCAATATGAACAACAAAGAGAAGAAAAAGCACAGGAACAGAAAGCTGACTTACCACCAGCATTTCCGTCATGGAGAAGAGACTCTTGTAAGTGTCCAGATGGTCGCTGTAGTCCACCAGCTTGTTCTCCAGGTTGCACACCCGTGCCGGTTTACGGGGGGCGGCCTCGGTCCAGGGGGGGGGCCCTGTAGAATGCTCCTGAGCTGCTCCTTGCTTGCTTCATGTAAATGTCCTGTCCATGTCTGGCAAAAAGCGGGTGGGGGGGGGGGGGGGGGGGGGATAATTATGTATCAGTTTCAGTTCCGTGAACATTTATTGATGGGCAGTAAAGATCGTAACACCAGGTATGAGGAAGTTGGGTTTGCTTGGGGGATAGAAGGGGGGCGGTGGTGGTGGTGATGGTCTTTGAGGTGGGACGAGCAATCGGTTTTCTGAAGAATTAGTTTTCAGGACATGTATAGGAGGTGAGGATGATATCTTGTGAACATGAATAATGTTGCTAGGGACTGATCATGTTGGAAGAAATTTACTTTTTTTTTCTAACCACAACTATTATAAGAGTCTTGGGACTCTAGCACAGTCACCGTGTTTCATTCATGTAAAAACTGACGATGCTTTTCAGTAGCTTTTTTCTCCACCTTTCCATTGTCCTTAATCTTACTGTCCATAATCTTACCCTCCTCCCCACTTCAATTCGGAGATACCATAAATGTGTTTGTCGGATCCAAAACAGCCATTTTGCGCCGAATATGAGAAGATAAGGGGTTTCTTCTCCTTCGTTTGCACTGTCCTTTAAAAGGTGTTGTTTTGTCTGAAGAAACCCGAAATGCATTGTGTTTTGTCTGAGAAGACACCGAAATGGGATTGTGTTTTGTCTGAAGAAGACCCGAAATGCATTGTGTTTTGTCTGAAGAAGACCCGAAATGCATTGTGTTTTTTTTGAAGAAACCCGAAATGCATTGTGTTTTGTTGAAGAAGACCCGAAATGCTTGTGTTTTGTCTGAAGAAGACCCGAAAGCATTGTGTTTTGTCTGAAGAAGACCCGAGATGTCGAAATGCATTGTGTTTTGTCTGAAGAAGACCCCAAATGCATTGTGTTTTGGGTTTAAGAAGACCCGAAAGGCATTGTGTTTTGTCTGAAAAAGACCCCAGATGTCGAAATGCATTGTGTTTTGTCTGAAGAAGACCCGAAATGCATTGTGTTTTGTCCGTTTCTCTCGTTTCTTTCCGTATCCTTGCCGGTAACTAACCTCTTGTCCTTCTTAACCAGCTAGTTGATGGGAGAATTCACGATGAGACCCGAGGGTGGGGGGTGAATGGAAGGGAGGGGCACTTATGGTGTGAGGATGGTTTGGGGGGAGCTGGGAGGAGGTTGAGGGGATGAATGATATAACAAAAATGCCAAAGGAAGTTTAAAAATGAACAAGACTAAACCATATTGTATAAAAAATCCGTTTTGAGAGACGTGAAGATGAAATGTGCATGACATTCAGTAAAACAACACTTTATCCAGAACGGACGGGAGTGCTGATGGGAGGGGGGGGGGGGGGGGGGGGGGGGTGTTCACAGCGTGAATAAAACTGATGCTAAGGAAATGAGTTGACAATGAAGATAATGGAAGGTATCAAAATGATACAAGTTTAGACCATAGCTGCTAAACCCAAAAACAAGAATAACATTTTTAACATTGAATTGTTTTTTTCACCCAAAAACCCGAAAATCATAGGAGTAAGCAATCCTGGACTTGTGCGGTAAGCCCCCCCCCCCCCCCCCCCCCCCCCCCCCCCCCCCCCCCCCCCCCCAAAAAAAAAAATCCATCATCGACTGGGGAAAAAAGAAGGTCGATGATAATGAAAAGAATAGAGATGTGGATATGTATATGACCATCAGCAAAAAAGGTTTGAACAGTGTGTGCCAAATAAGAAAGACACCATAACAGAGGGTAAAAGTGGTAACTTTCTGTTGACTTACCGACACACTGAACCATACTGTCTTCAACTGTCGCATTAGGTCTTCAAGGATGTTCCTGAAGCCATCCTTCTTTCGTCGACCACATGTGTGGATCTCTGTCACAACAGATGATCAACACAACCTCAGACTTGTCGCATCAGGGAATTTCTACATTCTTCTCAAACATTTTGCTTCAGCATCTTGCATCACCCACTGGCGACTGGAAAGTGGCAGAACTAAACAGTCACCAGCATAAAATAGAAACGCAGGAATTCTTCAGTCCTGACCAAGACCTATCCATAGTTAGCTGTATGTATGGGTTGACATGGGGAATGTGGGATCACAGTCCTATCATAGTTAGCTGTATGGGATGGGTTGACATGGGGAATGTGGGGATCACAGTCCTATCATAGTTAGCTGTATTTATGGGTTGACATGGGGAATGTGGGATCACAGTCCTATCATAGTTAGCTGTATGTATGGGTTGACATGGGGAAAGTGGGATCACAGTCCTATCATAGTTAGCTGTATGTATGGGTTGACATGGGGAATGTGGGATCACAGTCTATCATAGCTGTATGTATGGGTTGACATGGGGAATGTGGGATCACAGTCCTATCATAGCTGTATGTATGGGTTGACAGGGGAATGTGGGATCACAGTCCTATCATAGCTGTATGTATGGGTTGACATGGGGAATGTGGGATCACAGTCCTATCATAGTTAGCTGTGTGTATGGGTTGACATGGGGAATGTGGGATCACAGTCCTATCGATAGTTAGCTGTATGTATGGATTGACATGGGGAATGTGGGATCACAGTCTTGGATGAATTCCATTCCCTTGATTTTTTTTGAGAATGTTGTTCCTTTTATCAAGTCAACTGGTGCTAAGATGCATTATCCAAGTGATCTAAATAGTTACAGCCCTGATATACAGCCTGAAAACAAACATTAAACGAATATATGTTGCTGTTTTAACTGATCCTCATTGATGAAAATAACGTCACCAACAGCGTTGAATCATCTTCTGCGAATCTGTGTTCACTGTTTCTTTTACCTGATCCCTGGTCATGTTTTTCTTCGACTTCCCTGTCCATGTTGTATGCATATCAAGGTCATCACTGATTGCACCTGCATGGAGACCATCATTGCAAGGTGGTGTGAAGTGTCATCTCTACTTCATAAGTGACGCTCGTTCAGTCCGGATTTACAAACCAGGCGAGTATTGCCATTAGGGGTCTCTTACTTAAGCCGTCCACCTCAAAGGGACCACAGCTCTCATGGGGACTCGTCTGTGGGCTGTCGGATTTACAAACCAGGTGAGTATTGCCATTACGGGTCTATTACTTCAAAGCCGTCCACCTCAAAGGGACCACAGCTCTCAAAGGGACTCCACTCTGGGTTGTCCTCCTGCCTCTGTTCAGTTGGTTCTCTTCCTTTTCAGCTCTACCCCAGTGTCTCCTCTTCAGCCATGTCTGTGTTGCACCCCTCTTCCTACTTCCATGCTGGTTCCACGTCAGCGGTGGCGCACAGACTTCTCCTCTTGATGACTTCACGGCAAAATGACACCGGCAGTTCCCTGCAGTTTACTGACAGCTACAATGGTTTGATCTTTTTGTGATTGTTTATGGCGTGGGGGTGGGAGGGCTGAGTGACTAGTATTAAAACATTGCCAGTGAAGAAGCACTGAAGACAAAGCTACATACACACAAATCATACACTATGGATGTTATGCAGGAAAGCTACATACGCACAAATCATACACTATTGATGCTATGCAGGAAAGCTACATACACACAAATCACACACTATGGATGTTATGCAGGAAAGCTACATACACACAAATCATACACTATGGATGTTATGCAGGAAAGCTACATACACACAAATCATACACTATGGATGTTATGCAGGAAATCTACATACACACACATCATACACTATGGATGTTATGCAGGAAAGCTACATACGCACAAATCATACACTATGGATGTTATGCAGGAAAGCTACATACACACAAATCATACACTATGGATGTTATGCAGGAAATCTACATACACACACACATCATACACTATGGATGTTATGCAGGAAAGCTACATACGCACAAATCATACACTATGGATGTTATGCAGGAAAGCTACATACACACAAATCATACACTATGGATGTTATGCAGGAAAGATACATACACACAAATCATACACTATGGATGTTATGCAGGAAATCTACATACACACACATCATACACTATGGATGTTATGCAGGAAAGCTACATACACACAAATCATACACTATGGATGTTATGCAGGAAAAAAAAAACAATCAGTAAAAAGACAAGCTCAAGCCAAAAGAAATGAATCGGGGCTGATACCTTGACAAAGGCGCTTAGTATAGCAGGGTATGAACGCGGAATCTTCAGCCTCTCATTGCGTACTGTATGATATCACTCCAATTCTATTTTGTATTATACCATCTTCGTTTATATGCTATTATATAATATTGCAATTTATCATTGCATTACGACTGTTTTCTTTTCCGTCTACATATGCATAGGTGTGTTTTGTGTTTAGAAATCCCCAGCAGACCCCCCCCCCCCCCCCTCCATCCATTTTCATACACACACAAAACACAGCAGCTGTACAGTTTAAATGGAAAGACACTTTACGGTGCTTAGTAGAAAGGCACTTTACAGTGCTAAGTAGAAAGGCACTTTACGGTGCTTAGTAGAAAGGTACTTTACAGTGCTTAGTAGAAAGGCACTTTACGGTGCTTTGCTGAAAGGCACTTTACGGTGCTTAGTAGAAAGACACTTTACGGTGCTTTACGGCGCTTAGTAGAAAGGCACTTTACAGTGCTTAGTAGAAAGGCGCTTTACGATGCTGAACAGAAAGGCACTTTACAGTGCTGAGTACAAAGGCACTTTACGGCGCTTAGTACAAAAGGCACTTTACGTGCGGGCTTAGGCGAAGGCCTTTACGTGCTGTAGAAAGGCACTTTACTAGTGGCTTAGTAGAAAGGATCGGCTTTAAGTGCGTGTTAGA
>CM031608.1:90632965-90668913 GCA_018398815.1 Conus ventricosus | reverse complement strand
CACCTTTGTACTTCTTTTTTTATCGGGCCTCTCGCCTGTCTTTTTACCTTTTCGCCGTGCTTCGTTTTTTTTTTAGTTTGAAGTATGCTCACTCTGTGACCCCAGCAGGGCATGTTGGCCGCCATTGCTGAGGGGGTTAGCTCTTCACTCGAGCGGAAGATGTCTCTGGGAGCGCCTGCTCCAGTCTGGGGTTCCTTACCGTATCATCGAGGAGTACAGTCAGTACTTTCAATTCCTGCAGTCGGCCTGTAGGAGAGGGGACATCGCTTCTTCGTTTCCGCATCTTCCCCTCTGTCCTCTCGACTGGCCCGGGGTAGAGAGAATCCTTTGACCCGCCTCTTCGGGGTCACCCACGGGTAGCTGGTAAGCATCAGTTTCGTGGTCTGTTTGTTTTGGTTTGTTGTTGTTACCCGGCTTAGTTCGCTTTTGCGCATTTTCTTTTGTTTTCCAAATTGTAGAGAAATATTGTGTGAGACCTTTTCTCTGGTTAATTCCATTTTTAAAACCTGGCCATTCTAAATTATTTCCAAAATTCTTTCTCCTGTTTATGTATCTGGTGATGCGGTAGTCGGTGGGGAAGGGAGAGAACCTGGTAAATTCAGGGTTGGAACTTGCTTGGTCTCGCTCGTCCGCCCTGTCACTTTTCGCGGACTTTTTCCTTCGGCCACCGTCTGTTGTGTGTGCAAGGAGAACGAGTTTTATGTTCACGAGCGTGCGTACGATGATTTGTCGTTCGGATGCGTGGTTTGGGGGATTTGTGTTTTTTTGAAATGTGTTTATAAAATGTGACAATCATGCCTTTGAATTACTATTTGCGAATGTGGTGGCATTTTATTAAGCGATGGTCGCTGTGTTGATTTATTTCCTAAGGAAGGAAACGTTAAGCGTGAGTGAGGAAGGGTGAGATATTCATATTTGTTTTATAACCTGTTGATTTAATGCAGTCTTTTACCTGCATTGTGTGAGAAGACTTGATTCGATAGGTTTACTGTGTGCATTTAATACACTTCCCTCGCCCATCATGCGGTGGCTGTTAAGACTTGACAGCAATGGTCAGACGGTACTGACGCGGGTTCCCAGTCCCCTCTCTTCCTCTCCTTCCTTCTTCTTTTCCTCCTCTCGACTCTCCCCCCAGCTACGTCCTCCCCCCTCCCGGGGGCTTCACCTGGAGCATGAACTGGATGGTGCCACGTGCTGGTCGAGGCCACGTTCTGGCTGAGACCACGGACGAGATGGTGCCACGGCTGGTCGAGGCCACGTTCTGGCTGAGACACGGAGGGAGATGGTGCCACGCGCTGGTCGAGGCCACGCCTTGGTCGGGACCGTGGGGGGGTTTAGGGGACCCCCGCGTCTTGACTGGCCGGCCTGGACCCCCGCCCAGGACCTCCAGTAACAGCTACGCCCCCCCCCCCCCCCCCCCCCCCCCCCCCCCCCCCCCCCCCCCCCCCCCCCCCCCCCCCCCCCGGGCCCACGCTCTTCACTCCCCGCTTGGAAGTCGAGGGTGTCGGCTTTGGGCGACCCCCTTGCGAAAAACCCAAACCCCGGCTCGGAGCACCTAGTGCGCCCAGGGTGCTCCCTGCGGATTTGACAGGGGCAGGGATGTGGACGCACTCCGTGGTGTGAGAAAGGGTCAATATGGAAATATTTCTTTATAATTTTTGTACATGTCATATGGGGCGGGAAATGCGGGTAATTGTGATTGTGTACCGTCGTATGGTAAAATATTTTTTTTATAATCGTGCATGTTGTGGGTGTGGGAGTGCTTGATTGCGTTTGTGCATGTTGTGTGCTTTGGAGTGCTTGATCGTGATTGTGCATGTTGTGTGCGTTGGAGTGCTTGATCGTGATTGTGCATGTTGTGTGCGTTGGAGTGCTTTATGTGATCGTGCTGGTGCGTGTGTTGGAATGTTTATTTTGCTGGTGTGAATAATGGGGTGTTGTATCGTAATCTTTTTGTGTGGTCTCTTGCGGAGCGTGTGGAGGTCAGTCACTCCCTTCACTCCCACCTAGACCGATTTCCTGTCAGGGCAGACCTCCAGGGGTCGGTCGTGACAATTGTGGGGGCTCGCCCGGGATGTGAAGGGCTCTGGCTGTCTCTCTCTCGTTTCGCAGAGTACCTGTTTAGTTTTGTCTGTTGTGTATTTTGTTTAGTCAGTTTGTCGTGTTTGTTGTGGGTGGTTGGCTGGGTGACTCTAGCGTGAGGGGTCTTTTGGTGGCTGAGGAACATCGGTGTGACTGGGGTTGAGGTGAGACCAAGGGGAGTCGACCGCGCCCAGGCCTCCTTCCGGGGGGTTTACCTCACGCAGGTACGGCCGAAAGTCTTCCCCTTCTGTTGCCGTTTCCGTCTTCCCATTCCTGTTTTGTATTTAGCCAATTCTTGTTTTTTTTTTTTTTCTTTTCCCGGGTTGTTGAGTCCAGGGGGTTGTATCGGACGCTAGTGTTTTGTTTTTTTTGTCCTCTCCGGATTTCGTCTGCTAGGTTTTTGTTTGTTTTTTTTTTCCGGCCAGCCCCCCCGCCCCTGTTGCTCGTGCTGTAGAGCGCGGTGTTGCCAGAGTGGGGGCAGCCGGACATATTTTTTTTTTTTTTTTTTTTTTTTCGGTGAGCCCCACCGCACTGTTGCTCGTGCTGTGAGCGCGGTGTTGCCAGAGTGGGAGCAGCCGGAACTTGTCCGCACACACGCACACACACATACACACATAACACACGCCCTAAAATTTTTTTTTTTTTTTTTTTCTTTCTAGTGGAATTGTCTTTCCCTGTTTTTGAAAACCGTAGGATATTGTTATGGCGACGTCCGGCGCTGGTGGTATGGCGACGCGTGCGTCGAAGAAGAAGGGTATTCAAATGTTACTGTAGTCCCTCCTATTAGTACCAGTACTTCGACTCGGTAATTCTACCTATTCCAGTGCTGTAGAGGTAGTCCAGTGAGTACTTTTACTACCTCTTCGCTGGGGGGTTTCCCCCTGTCGAGACCCCGCTGGCACTTCCGTCGGAAGCGTCAGAGTTAGCAAAGCAATTGTGGGCTTCTGTTGAGTCGCAGAAAACCGAAACCTTCTCCTCTCCAGGCTTCCCTCGTAAGGGGCATCCCCCAGAAGACTTTCCTTTGGGAAAGTCGAGACCCAAGGGACGGGTCAGACGGATCATCCCTCCCCTGTCGGGAGTGGCGAACCCGCCCAGGACATCACTTCCGTCCTGATGTTTCTAGGGGCGACAGCGACGGGGGATGAGGCCCAACGTAGGAAGAGGTTTTTAGGCGGAAGCCCTCCGTAGGGAAGAGCGCAGAGAGGAGGCCCCTGCAGGAGGCTCTGCGCAGAGAAGCGACTGACAGACCGGGATTATGCATAGGGAAGAGGCTATGCTGCGCAGGAAGAGGCTGCCCGACAGGGGCCCCTTCTTAAAGGGGAAGCTGCTAGACAGGAGGCTCAGCGTAGGGAGGAGGGTGCTCAGCGTAGAGAGGAGGCTGCGCAGCGTAGAGAGGAGGTGCTAAACCCGGAGGCTCAGCGTAGGGAGGAGGCTGCTCAGCGTAGGGAAGAGGCTGACAGGCAGGAAGCCCTCCGTAGGAAGAACTAGACAGGATGGAGGCTCTTTCGTAGGGGGAGATGGAACAAAATTCTTTCGCGGCCTCCCGCTTCTGTAAACCCGGGGGTTTAATCACCAGGCAGGTGATAGAGTTAGAGGCCCAAAGTTAAAGCTTCCAGAGTTCAGACCTAGTGAGGACATTGATATGTTTTTAGAGCATTTCGACCCAAGGTTGCTTGTTCATACCAATTGTCTGGGAACCCAAAAGGCTATGCCCCCTTTTTTCTGGATTATCTGGTGCTGCAAGGGAGTGTGTGCTCACTCTAAAGAAGGCGCGTCTTATGCAGACATGCAGTTGGCTCTGCGTAAGCGTTTCCACCTTACCCCCGGACCTACAGGAGGAAGTTTAGGTCCATGAAGAAGAATAACGACGAGACTTTCGTGCAGTTTGGTGATAGGCTCGCAAACGCTAGGGTACTGGCGTCAGTTGCTAAGTTGGAGCTGGAGGATCTGATCCTCATTGAACAGCTCACCAAAACTGTGTCCCCAGAGTTGAGGATCCGGATAGGCGAGACAGCACCTCAGGATTGCGCGGCTGCGATTCACACCGCTGAGGTGTTTGCTGAAGCTCGCAGGGGTTTTGGGCATCGCCAGATACGGAGAGGAAGCCCTCCACGGTTTTTGTAGCAAAAGGCGCCGACAACTGCTAGCGGGGTGATAAGGCAGGCAGGTCCATCGGGGACCTCAGCACCTCGATTTTGTTTTTTTTGTGGTCGCCTGGCCACATCAGGAAGATTGCCTAGAGCCGCTGGTAGTCATGGGGCTAGTCCTTTCCAGCATCCTCGTGCCTCGGCTAACGTGGGTTCCATCCAGCTTCTGGTGAATCAGAGTGCCCAGTGTTTCTCTCTGTTGTTGGTTCATCCTTGGTCGAAACCATCAGGGATTCGGGAGCATCCAACACTCTTTGTGGATAAGGATTTAGTTTCCCCTAAGGCCCCGGGGGGGCGGCGTTATGATGTGTGCGGGTTGGAGGTGGTTTTACCTCCACCCGTCCTTCTGTACTGTTTCTATTTTCCACCCCCTCTTCTGTGGCGAAGTATGGGCCATCGCGGTGGAGCGACCTCTGTATTCCCTTATCATAGGGAATACTGTCACCTTTGCGGACGGACGCAGTCAGTCCGTGTCTACGGATCTGCCCGTACAGGGTGTGTAGGAGTCACCCACGCGCCAAAGCTAAAAAGCAGGAACAGGAATTGCGTCCCGTTCTTCAGCCCATCTCTGACGAGGTTCTGGCAAGGGCCGATCCTGCTAGCATTATCCGTTTCAGGCCAGGGACTTGGAGTCCAACGCCTACGACAACTTTTGGATCGTCCCGCTCAGTCGGCCGACACGCCAAGGTGAGCTTCAAGTCCACAAGGGGGTCTCGTTAGGGTTTCCATCAGGCAGATCGTGTGGCCAAACAGCTTGTTGTTCCCCCAAAACTTGAAAAGAGTCTGTTCTCCGGCAGGCCCCCGATTCCCCATGGCCGGTCATATGGGCTCCAAACGGACTCTCGAGCGGTAACAGGACTTCTTCTGGCCAGGGATTGAACTCACAGGTTAGGCAGTCCCGCCGCAGTTTTCGGATTCCTGCCAAGGACAACCCCCTAAGGGGCGTTGAGGCGTGTTCCATGGGAAACAGTGCCACTTGTTGGGGAGGGATTCAGCAAGGTTGGGGTCGACCTGGTGAGACCCATTAATCCTCCATCCGATCGCGGGCCCGCTACACTTCGGTAGTGGTTTGAAACTGCGAGTCGATACCCAGGGTGTCCCGCTTAGGACTATCGATGCCCCTACTGTTGCTGAATCTCTCAGGCCCGATTTGGACGCGCACTGGCGTGCCCAAGAAGAAGTACGGCCGAAAGTTTGTCTGGAGGCGATCATTTATCCTCTCCAGTACCTGGACCCGGGTCCGGCCAGTCAGTCGTCGACTTTATGGGTTGGGCAGTGGAGCTGCAGAGTCATGCGTTCCCTTTCCGTCATATCAAGGGTTCCTGTAATACGGATGCTGACTATCTTTGCCGAGCTCCGTGTCAGCACGTTGGAAAGCAGTCAGAGGGGCACCCCTCAACCCGGTTATATCCCCTTTTGTCTCTGTTCAGGTTTTAGTGACAGTTTTTTACTTCAGTGATGTTAAAGGTAGTGAATCACCAATGGTTCGATTGTTACTTTCATGGTTGGAAGGTTTGCTTAGTTGTTTGATAAATGTAGTATTATGTATTTCCCTGTGTGATTCTATCGTGAATGTTTGTATTGGATTCATCGTACTCTGTCGTCACAGAGAGTTGGGTTCGGTCCCATTGTTGGGAAGTTGCACATGCGACAGGTTCAAAGGGCACTGTATCTCAGAGAAACAGATGCTTTTAGAAGGGGGGTTTGTCACGAGTTTGTCGCGGGCCTACGACGTTCGACCCCCCCCAGGGTGGCGGAATTATTATTGTTTATTGTCGTT
Source organism: Conus ventricosus (assembly GCA_018398815.1). Lineage (NCBI taxonomy): Eukaryota > Metazoa > Mollusca > Gastropoda > Neogastropoda > Conidae > Conus > Conus ventricosus. The sequence continues at coordinate 90,662,904 of CM031608.1, read as the reverse complement.
GCTGTTGTCGTGTACCGTCCCTTAGTGTGGCTTGTGGTGGGGGTTGCACCTTGGGATAGTTCAGCTCAAATTCGGTTTGCTTTCTCTCTCTCTCTCTCTCTAATTCCACCGCCGTGCTATTCATCCTGCAAGTTTCACGGGTGGCCGGTACCTTTCTCTCGAACTTTCTGTTCTATCGGCCTCTCGCCTGTCTTTTTACCTGTCGCACGTGCTTCGTTTTTTTTAGTTTGAAGTATGCTCCTCTGTGGGCGCAGCATGGCATGTTGGCCGCCATTGCTGAGGGAGGTTAGCTCTTCACTCGAGCGGAAGATGTCTCTGGAGCGCCTGCTCCAGTCTCGGTTCCTTACCGTATCATCGAGAGTTCAGTCAGTACTTTTAATTCCTGCAGTCGGCCTGTAGGAGAGGGACATCGCTTCTTCTGTTTCCGCATCTTCGCCTCTGTCCTCTCGACTGGACAGAGGGTAGGGGAGAGTCCTTTGACCCGCCTCTTCGGGGTCACCCACGGGTAGCTGGTAAGCATCAGTTTCGTGGTCTGTTTGTTTTGGTTTGTTGTTGTTAGCCGGCTTAGTCTTCGCTTTTGCGCAATTTTCTTTTGTTTTCGAAATTGTAAGAGAAATATTGTGTGAGACCTTTTCTCTGGTTAATTCCATCTTTAACCTGGCCATTCTAAATTATTTCCAAAATTCTTTCTCCTGTTTATGTATCTGGTGATGCGGTAGTCGGTGGGGAAGGGAGAGAACCTGGTGATTCAGGTTGGAACTTGCTTGGTCTCGCTCGTCCGCCCCTGTCACATTCGCCGGACTTTTATCCTTCGGCCACCGTCTGTTTGTGTGTGCAAGGAGAACGAGTTTTATGTTCACGAGCGTGCGTACGCATGATTTGTCGTTCGGATGCGTGGTTGGAGATTTGTGTTATTTTGAAATGTGTTTATAAAATGTGACAATCATGCCATTGAATTACTATTTGCGAATGTGGTGGCAGTTATTAAGCGATGGTCGCTGTGTTGATTTATTTCCTAAGGAAGGAAACGTTAAGCGTGAGTGAGAGAGGGTGAAGATAATCTATTTGTTTTATAACCTGTTGATTTAATGCAGTCTTTTACCTGCATGTGTGAGAAGACTTGATTCGATAGGTTTACTGTGTGCATTTAATACACTTCCCCTCGCCCATCATGCGAGTGGCTGTTAAGACTTGACAGCAATGGTCAGACGGTACTGACGGCAGGGTTCCAGTACCCTTCTTCCTTCCTCCTTCCTTCTTCTTTTCTCCTCTCCGACTCTCCTCCCAGCTACGTCCTCCCCCCCTCCCGGGGGCTTCACCTGGAGCACGAACTGGATGGTGCCACGTGCTGGTCGAGGCCACGTTCTGGCTGAGACCACGGACGAGATGGTGCCACGTGCTGGTCGAGGCCACGTTCTGGCTGAGACCACGGACGAGATGGTGCCACGCGCTGGTCGAGGCCACGCTTGGTCGGGACCGTGGGCTGGTAGAGACGCCCGCCGTCTTGACTGGCCGGCCTGGACCCCCGTCCAGGACCTCCAGTAACAGCTACGTCCCCCCCCCCCCCCCCCCCCCCCCGGACACGCTCTTCACTGCCCGCTTGGAAGTCGAGGGTGTCGGCTTTGGGCGACTCCTGCGAGAACCAACCCGGCTCGGAGCACCTAGTGCGACAGGGTGCTCCTGCGGACTTGACAGGGGCAGGGATGTGGACGCACTCCGTGGTGTGAGAAAGGGTCAATACTGGAAATATTTCTTTATAATTGTGTACATGTCATATGTGCTGGATGCTGTAATTGTGATTGTGTACGTCGTATGGTGAAATATTTATTTATAATCGTGCATGTTGTGGGTGTGGGAGTGCTTGATTGCGATTGTGCATGTTGTGTGCGTTTTGGGGTGCTTGATCGTGATTGTGCATGTTGTGTGCGTTGGAGTGCTTGATCGTGATTGTGCATGTTGTGTGCGTTGGAGTGCTTTATTGTGATCGTGCATGGTGCGTGTGTTGGAATGTTTATTTTGCTGGTGTGAATAAATGGGGTGTTGTATCGTAATCTTTATTGTGTGGTCTCTTGCGGAAACGTGTGGTCAGTCACTCCCTTCACTCCCACCTAGAACCGATCTGTCAGGCAGACCTCCAGGGTCGGGTGTGACACTGCATAACATCCATAGTGTATGATTTTTCTGTATGTAGCTTTCCTGCATAACAAACCATAGTGTATGATTTGTGCGTATGTAGCTTTCCTGCATACATCCATAGTGTATGATTTGTGTGTATGTAGCTTTTCCTGCATAACTCCATAGTGTATGATTTGTGTGTATGTAGCTTTCCTGCATAACATCCATAGTGTATGATTTGTGCGTATGTAGCTTTCCTGCATAACATCCCTAGTGTATGATTTGTGCGTATGTAGCTTTGGGCTTCAGTGCTTCTTCCTGGCAATGTTTTAATACTAGTCACTCAGCCCTCCCACCCCCACGCCATAAACAATCCCAAAAAGATCAAACCACTGCAGCTGAAATGTCAGTAAACTGCAGGGAACTGCCGGTGTCATTTTGCCGTGAAGTCATCAAGAGGAGAAGACTGTGTGCCACCGCTGACGTGGAACAGCATGGAAGTAGGAAGAGGGGTGCAACACAGACATGGCTGAAGAGGAGACACTGGGGTAGAGATGAAGAGGAAGAGAACCAACTGAACAGAGGCAGGAGGACAGCCCAGAGTGGAGTCCCTTGAGAGTTGTGGTCCCTTTGAGGTGGACGGCTTTGAAGTAATAGTCCCGTAATGGCAATACTCACCTGGTTTGTAAATCCGGCAGCCCACAGACGAGTCCCCATGAGAGCTGTGGTCCCTTTGAGGTGGACGGCTTAAGTAAGAGACCCCTAATGGCAATACTCGCCTGGTTTGTAAATCCGGACTGAACGAGCGTCACTTAGAAGTAGAGATGACACTTCACACCACCTTGCAATGATGGTCTCCATGCAGGTGCAATCAGTGATGACCTTGATATGCATACAACATGGACAGGGAAGTCGAAGGAAAACATGACCAGGGATCAGGTGAAAGAAACAGTGAACACAGATTCGCAGATGATTCAACGCTGTTGGTGACGTTATTTTCATCAATGAGGATCAGTTAAAACAGCAACTTATATTCGTTTAATGTTTTTTTCAGGCTGTATATCAGGGCTGTAACTATTTAGATCCATGGATAATGCATCTTAGCACCAGTTGACTTGATAAAAGGAACAACATTCTCAAAAAAAATTCAAGGGAATGGAATTCATCCAAGACTGTGATCCCACATTCCCATGTCAACCCATACATACAGCTAACTATGGATAGGACTGTGATCCCACATTCCCCATGTCAACCCATACATACAGCTAACTATGGATAGGACTGTGATCCCACATTCCCCATGTCAACCCATACATACAGCTATGATAGGACTGTGATCCCACATTCCCCATGTCAACCCATACATACAGCTATGATAGGACTGTGATCCCACATTCCCCATGTCAACCCATACATACAGCTAACTATGGATAGGTCTTGGTCAGGACTGAAGAATTCCTGCGTTTCTATTTATGCTGGTGACTGTTTAGTTCTGCAACTTTCCAGTCGCCAGTGGTGATGCAAGATGCTGAAGCAAAATGTTTGAGAAGAATGTAGAAATTCCCTGATGCGACAAGTCTGACGTTGTGTTGATCATCTGTTATGACAGAGATCCATACATGTGGTCGACGAAAGAAGGATGGCTTCAGGAACATCCTTGAAGACCTAATGCGACAGGTTGAAGACAGTATGGTCAGTGTGTCGGTAAGTCAACAGAAAGTTACCACTTTTACCCTCTGTTATGGTGTCTTTCTTATTTGGCACACACTGTTCAAACCTTTTTTGTTGATGGTCATATACATATCCACATCTCTATTCTTTTCATTATCATCGACCTATCTTTCTTCCCAGTCGATGAGGGACTTTTTGGGGGGCTTACTGCACAAGTCCAGGATTGCTTCCTCCTATGATTTTCTGGTTTGGGTGAACAAACAATTCAATGTTAGAAATGTTATTCTTATGTTTGTTTAGCAGCTATGGTCTAAAACTTGTATCATTTTGATACCTTCCATTATCTTCATTGTCAACTCATTTCCTTTAGCATCAGTTTTATTCACGCTGTGAACCCCCCCCCCCCCCCCCTCCATCAGCACTCCCGTCCGTTCTGGATCAAGTGTTGTTTACTGAATGTCATGCACATTTCATCTTCACGTCTCCTCAAAACGGATGTGTATACAATATCGTTAGTCTTGTTCACTTTATACTTCCTTTGGCATTTTTGTGATATCATTCATTTCCTCAGCCTCTCCCAGCTCCACCCAAACCATCCTCACACATAAGTGCCCCTCCCTTCCATTCATCCCCCACCCTCTGGTCTCATCGTGAATTCTCCCATCAACTAGCTGTTTAAGAAGGACAAGAGGTTAGTTACCGGCAAGGATACGGAGAAACGAGAGTACAGGACAAAACACAATGCATTTCGACCTCTCGGGTCTTCTTCAGACAAAACACAATGCATTTCGGGGTCTTCTTCAGACAAAACACAATGCATCTCGGGTCTCTTCAGACAAAACACAATGCATCTCGGGTCTTCTTCAGACAAAACACAATGCATTTCGACATCTCGGTCTTCTTCAGACAAAACACAATGCATTTCGACATCTCGGGTCTTCTTCAGACAAAACACAATGCATTTCGACATCCGGGGTCTTCTTCAGACAAAACACAATGCATTTCGACATCTCGGGTCTTCTTCAGACAAAACACAATGCATTTCGACATCTCGGGTCTTCTTCAGACAAAACACAATGCATTTGGACATCTCGGGTCTTCTTCAGACAAAACAAACAACATTTAGGACAGTGCAAACGAAGGAGAAGAAACCCCTTATCTTCTCATATTCGGCGCAAAATGGCTGTTGGATCCAGCAAAACACATCATGTGTATCTCCGAATTGAATGTGGGGAGGAGGTAAGAATTATGGACAATAAGATAATGGACAATGGATGGGTGGAGAAAGAAGTTACTGAAAAGCATCGTCAGTTTTTTACATAAAATGAAACACGGTGACTGTGCTAGAGTCCCAAGACTCTTATAATAGTTGCTGGTTAGAAAAAAAGTAAATTTTCTTCCAACATGATCAGTCCATAGCAACACTATTCATGTTCACAAGATATCATCCTCACCTGCTATACATGTCCTGAAAACTAATTCTTCAGAAATCCGATCGCTCGTCTTCACCTCAAAGACCATCACCACCACCACCACCACCACCCTTCTATCCCCAAGCAACTCCATCTTCCTCATACCTGGTGTTTACGCTCTTCACTGCCATCAATAAAATGTTCACAGAACTGAAACTGATACATAATTATCACCCCCCCCCCCCCCCACCCCCCCACACGGCCTTTGCAGACATGGACAGACATTTACATGAGCAAGCAAGGAGCAGCTCAGGAGCATTCTACAGGCCCCACCCTGGACCGAGGCCGCCCCCAGTACCGGCACTGGGTGTGCAACCTGGAGAACAAGCGTGTGGACTACAGCGACCATCTGGACACCTACAAGAGTACTCTTCTCCATGACGGAAATGCTGGTGGTAAGTCGCTTTCTGTTCCTGTGCTTTTTCTTCTCTTTGTTGCTCATATTGATCTCCTTATGTGAAGTCACTGACAGGTGTTCATGTATGGTCAGTTTGGCTGAAATTAATATTTGACGTTCAAAACGGTTTTTTGAAGAAGGAGAAACACAGTGGGTAAGGTGTGTGTGTGTGTGTGTGTGTGTGTGTGTGTGTGTGTGTGTGTGTGTGTGTGTGTGTGCGTGTGGCGTGTGTGGCGCACGCGCACAGCTGAGATAGGACGTGTTTTTTTTGTGTCCCAGAAAAAAACAAAACCCCCTTCTCCCCAAAACCCAACCTTTTGAAAAAAAATTTTTCCAAACCCTTTTTTCCCCCCCCCCCCCCCTTTTTTCCCAACAAAAAAAACTTTTGGCCCCCGGGTTTTTTTAAAAAAAAAACCATTTGGACATCCCGGGGGAAAAAAAACCCCTTTTTTAAATTTGGGAAAAGGGTTTGGATCCAGCAAAACACATATATCCCCAAAATGGGGGGGGGGGTTTTTACTTGTTCTTGGGGGGGGAAAAGATTCTGAAAATCCCCTTTTTTAAAAAAAAAACCTGCGGGTTAAATAAACCCTTTAAAATTTTGGGGGTTAAAAAAAAGAAAATTTTTTTTTGGGGTTTTGTTTTTTGTTTTTTCTTCCCGGGCCCAAAAAAATTTTAAAACCACCTGCTTTTTAAAGCCCCATCCCCCACCCCAAATTTTTGTTTTTTTGGTGTTTGTTTTTTGTTTTAAAATTTTGTTTTGGGTTTTCACCCCCCCCCCCCCCCCCCCCCCACCCCCCTTTTTAGACGGGACAACTTAATTTAAGCAAAAAGGAAGGGTAGATTCAGGGCCCCACCCTCCCGGGGGGGCCCCCCATGGCGGGTTAATGGGCGCGGGGAAAGGAAATGGGCCCAAACAAAAATCCCCCCCAAAAAACTGGGGATGGTTTTTGGTTTTTTTTGGTAAATTTTTAAACCTAGGGCATTTTTTTTTTAAATTTTTTACTCAAAATTTTTTGGGGGGAAAAAACGGGGGTTTTTTTTTGGGTTTTTTTTTGGGGGGGGGGGGGGGGGGGGGGGGGGCCCACGCCACTGCCAAAATTTTCCAATGTTTTGGTTTGGAAGGGGCTTTTTTAAGGGTTTTTGTTTTTTTTTTTTTTTTTTTTTTGGGGGTTGGGGGTTTTTGGGGTTTGGGGCATGCGGGTGGTTTTTAAAGGGGCCCGCCCGGGGAAAAACCGGAAGAGAAGGGAAAAGAAAGGGGGGTTTTAGAAAAGCCCCAAAAAATTTTTGCGCCTTTTTTTTAAAATGGGGGAAAGAAGGGGGGGGGTCAAAAAAATAAAAATCCCTCCCCCCAAAAACTACTAAAATTTAAAAAAAAAAAGGGGGGGTAAAAATGAAGGGATGGGGGTAAGGGAAAAAAAAAGGGGGGGGGAAAAAAAGGGCAGGGCTTTAAAGTTTTTAAATTTTCCTCTTTCCCTTTCTAACTTTTTTAAAAAAAAATTTAAAAATTTTTTTCCCAAAAAAACCTTTTGGGGGGGGAAAAAAAAAAAAAAAAAAGAAAAAAAAGGGGGGAAAAAAGAAAGAGAAAAAAAACAAGAATTCGAATGCTATACAAAAAAATAATATTTAAACCCTAAAAAATTAAAATTTTTTTCCAAAAAAATTTTTAAACAAAAAATAAAGAAAAAGGGGAAAAATTTTTTCCCCCGGCGGCTTTTTTTTTAAAAAATTTATTTTTTGGGGTTTTAGCCAATTTCCCCCCCTTTTGGGAAAAACTTCAGTAGGGCGTTGGGGGGGTTTCCTTTTTTTGGTTCCATACCCTCTATATTTTGTCTGGCATTGAGTTTTTCCCCTTTTTTCCCCTTTTTGTGGTTTAAAACCAAGTGGAAAAGGCGTGGGGATTTTTTCCGGGGGTCCTCCAAACTAAATGTTCAACCTTTTGTTTTTTTTAAAAATTTTTTTTTTTCCTTTTTTTTAACCCTTTTTTTTTTCCCCAAAAAAAATTTTTTTTTTTTTTCCCCCCAAAAAAAGGGGGGGGGGGGGGGGGGGGGGGGGGGGGGGGGGGGGGGGGGGGGGGGGGGGGGGGGGGGGGGGGGGGGGGGCCCCCCCAAAAACCCCGGGAAAAAAAGGGAAAAGAATTAATTTTTTTCCCCCGAAATTTTAAAAAAAGGGGGTTTTAAAATTCGAAAGTTTTCATGTCCCTTAAAAATAATTTTCCCATGAACAGTTATTTTTCCAACGGAACTTGCAGGGCCCAATGTTCTGGGGGAAAAATTTGACAAAATTGTTGCACGATCCGACCGTCCCCGATCCCACCCAAAAATTTTGCGTCGTTCTTTCCACTTTCTTTTGTGTGGGAATTTGCCGTCACCTTTTCGACAGACAGACAAACCAACCAACGGACGCATGTGACGTATCATCCCCCTTTGGCAGAAACATGCACTGTTAAGTGTTTTTCTCCTGTGACCCCTTTTTGTGGGCGTGTTCCTCTTTTTTTAAGATAAATGATGAAAATGTATGTTTACGGATGGTTTTGGGGCGTGTTGGGTTGACTGACAGAAATTCGGATGGTGTCGGTTTTTAAAAACAAAACACACACCCACCATTCGAAACATGGACAGCCAGGCAAAAAGTCCAACTTTCTTTTTTTTTTAAACTGCCAAACCATCAATACACAAATACACAAAAACACAGCAAATTTTCAACAATATCAAAAAGCAGATTTAATATACCGTAACTCAGGTACAACACATTAATATCCAATTTTTTTGGCCACTCCGGCCCCAAACCCACAGTTCTTCGGACGGGACAAGTCTCACGTGAACAGATGTAAAGAAAGTCCTCTCCTGGGGCTCCCCAAATCGGGAGAGCAGCTTGCAGGTCTCCACCGAACCGAAGCGATGGGTCGCCCCCCCAAAAGGACGACGGCTGTAACCAAGACGTGCCCACAAAACAAGGTGTTTAACCACAAAAGCGACGGGCCCCGGGGCAGCAGAAGCGACGGCTCTGGTACACGCGCAGCTGGTTTCAATACCCCAAAACGGGGGCTCTGGCTCGGGCCCCGCGGCGGCTCGGCACAACTGGGGCGTCGGGTTTTTGTCGACCCCCGTCGACCTCTCCACACCCCCCGCAGGTGGAGACAAAGGGTAACTCGGGTCGCCCCGACCCGGGGCCCGTGGGAAGTCGGGTTCTGTCGACTCCCTCGTCGACCTCCCACCCCCACGGGTGGAGACAGGGTAACCTCGCTACGCCCAGACCCTCTAGCAGTGGCATGGGGTTATGTCGACTCCCTGCGTCCTGTCCCACCCCACCCGGTTTGGGGACGGGGAGGCCCGGGTACCCCCCGGCCTTTAGCATGGGGGCCATTCCTCACACCGGGAAAAGACTTTCCTGGGGAAAACATAACACCTTGATTTTAGCCTACATAACTGGGATTTTTCCCTCATGGGAAAAAACTCGTGGGGGAGTGGGCACGGATCCTAAAGAAAGCCCCTTCAAAAATGTTTCGGCCCTTATCCCCGACACTCTAGGGGGTTGGGCCACACCCCTTTTGCTCCGGATGTCCCCCTGCCCCTTTTTTTTTCCCCTTTGGGGGAGCCCTGGCTGGGGTCAAACCCCTGCCCTCTGGGCATGCTCATTTTCCACTTAAAACTGCCCCTAAAAACCCAGCCACTGGGGACCTGATATTTGTGGGAAATTTTTTTTTTGCCTTTAAATTACTTTTGTTCCTCCTTAACCAATCCAGCTTGAACACCTCTCTTCCCTTTTGCCCTTTCTTTTGGGGTCTGGGTTTTTTTTCCTTTCCCTCACCTGAGAGCTTTCATAGGGTTATGCAGGACGTTCCACAAACCCCCCCGCTCCAATTCGCTGAGGACTTTGACCTATAGCCTTCCTCCCCAGGCGTTTGCCAGCAGCTACTTTTCAGTCTTGAGATTTGAGCTGCCCCCTTCGTTCTATATGCACCCGGGCTCGATCAGACCTGCTTGTTGAGAAAGGGGGCACATGTCTGGTCTCATGCCACCTTGCTGAAATCTCTGGGTTACTTTCCATTTGGGGGTCTTCATGCCCACATAAACATTCTTTTTTTTTTTGAAACTGTTCTTACACTCAGGGGGGGGGGGTTTCCCAAAAACCTTTTTGAAAACATGTTTTACCATTGGGAAGGAAGGGTTTCCACATGACCTTTTTTGAAATCATGCTTTACACATTTTGGGGGGAAAAGGGTTTCCATAACCCTTTTCGAAACCCAAAAATATAATCATTGCATATAAGAAACATTTCCTTTCGTCTCTTTCACCAAGATAAAATGTTTTTTATCATTTCCTGTCCTTCCATACAAAAGTTTTTTATCATTTCACAAAACACTACATCCAAAGGAATGTTTCCACACACTTTGATAAAAATGATATTATTTTTCATATAAAAATGGTTTAAAAAACACTCACAACCCTTTTTACACGAAGTTTTCCCTCGCTCACTTCCGGCTTTCTATCATAATTCCCTTCAATACATTTGAATAAACAAACTTTTTTTTCTCAAAAACCTGAACTATTTAAAACCCCTCCCTTTTTCCGAACACTCATCAACCCCAAAATTCTTTTCCCTTTCTATTCATACTTTCTAAAAAATTTCTCCTATCCCCCATCAATACAAGTATACCAAAAAACAAACCAATTTTTTTTTTTTAAAAAAAAATTTAATAGGCGCGAAAAAATTTCGCGCCTAAGTAGGGAGAAAGTTTCGGATTTACGATTTAAAATTGCTAATAATGAAAAACCTGACTGCCACAGCAACTAGTCCCTGTTCGGCCACTGGGGAGTTGCACTGCCGGAACAGCTGTAGAGACTGCCTGATCGTTTCAGCTCACCTGGCTTATACAGAGCGCAGGTGAGCAGCAGTCAGGTAAACTAACCAACCGGTTTCTGGGTGAACATGTTCCGGCCAACGCGGTTGTAAAAAATTTGTGACCGGACAAAAAACGGTCCGTCACATGATGAGAGCACTTGTTTTCAAAATTGGCCGTTTCGGGCATTTCCTCAAATTTTCCTGGTGTGAGTTCAAGGGCCAGCAGTCTTCAGCAATAGAACTGTAACATGACTTAACGTACATGATAGTTCTGTCTCCCCCACGGTGTGCCAGCGATGTCTGACGCTGAATAAAGACTGCCACTCTCAGTACGGCCCTACATGACTTAACGTACACCGATTGTTCCGTTCCCCCCACAGGTGTGCCAGCGAGTCTGACGCTGAATGAAGACTGCCACTCTCAGTACGCCCTCGACTACCTGCACGAGCAGCTGGGGATCCTGGAAGACCAGGTGCCTCACAGCCGTTACAGCAGTACGGAGAGACGTGTGCTGATCAGTTCATCCGTGAGTCTACCCATGGCTTTCCTTTAACCGCAGCGAGGCCAATCATCAGACCTGTATTGCCCATGACTGTACAGGGCAGCTGCTACTGTTGACTCCATCATAAATATATTTGGGGTATACCAGTCCGGGAATTCAGCAACAGATCATTTCTTGCCCATTCACCTCCCTCCCCCCTCTCCATTCGGCTTGATCTTTTGAAATTCCAATGCTAGTCTTTCCAGACTTTTCCCGTGACCCTCCATTTTAGAATTTGCCACTGTGAGAAAACACAGTGTTTCGCTTCAAGTTTGTTTATAGTTCATCTAATTCATGATGTGTTCCAGTTTTTGTTCTGTTTAGAATTCACTACTGTAAGTGCAACCGCAGTTTCAATTATTTCTAAACCCCTAAAGCTTCATGATCGTAATGAAGTCCGCGATAATCTTTAATCTGATGTGAACACTCTGAATTAAATCAAATCTCCTTTGATAACTTACAACGGGGAGTTTCTGATACGGAAAGAGCTGTAAGTTACGATGCTTTTTCGCAGTGAATGTCTCCATAAATGTTTTTGAAGAAATGAAGAAATTCCAGGCTGAAATGTGTCCTAATGTTAAAATGTATCGTGTGTTTTGAATTTCCAACCACCTTAGCTTTTTGTTCAAATGAATATGTAAGCTTTCATTATCTTTCCAATTCAACTTTGATTATCCTTCCCATCAGCCTTATCGTCTGAAATGAACATCGACGGTCAGCATTTACATGAAATATTGTGCAGGACGGATTCCAGAGCTGCAGAGAGCATGCAACGACCCCGAAGACTATAACCCCAAACTCCAGATGCTGGAAGAGATTCTCCTGAGTGTTCTGGAGAAGAATCAGGTAAGTTAGTGTCATCATAGTGCGGTCTTTGTCCACGTTCACCGCGCCAGTATCTTCATCATAACTGAGTGTGTGTCATCCACTGTCAACCACAACGTCTTGCCTCTCGTCATGTAAAGCCTAGTTGAAGTCGTACCATATCGTGTTACATCATACTATGTTGCTCCTTCCCTCTCGTCATATAAAGCCTAGTTGAAGTCGTACCACATCGTGTTACATCATACTATGTTGCTCCTTCCCTCTCGTCATATAAAGTCTAGTTGAAGTCGTACCATATTATGTTTCATCATACTATGTTGCTCCTTTTTTCGATTTCTGGAGTCAGCTTTGTGTTATTTCTGTAACCCCTGATTTCAATGTTGACAAAGGCAGTTCTTTACAAATCTTACATTGCATGCAAGTGGCTATAGCCAACTTCTTCCAATACAAAATTAGTTGGCATGCGGTTTTTATCATTTCTGACCTCATAGATCAAGTCCTAGAGATGCGGCATTTCCGAAGCATTGATTCTAGAAAATATAATACTCTCTCAACATTCGCGTTTTTTCTCGTGGACCTGTCTCGTTGCTATTTCTGATCTACAATCCACGTTGACCTCATAACAGGGTTTACAGATGGCGTGCAGCTGTCTCGTTGCTATTTCTGATCTACTATCCACGTTGACCTCATAACAGGGTTTACAGATGGCGTGGAGCTGTCTCGTTGCTATTTCTGATCTGTTATCCACGTTGACCTCATAACAGGGTTTACAGATGGCGTGGAGCTGTCTCGTTGCTATTTCTGATCTGTTGTCCACGTTGACCTCATAACAGGGTTTACAGATGGCGTGGAGCTGTCTCGTTGCTATTTCTGATCTGCAATCCACGTTGACCTCATAACAGGGTTTACAGATGGCGTGGAGCTGTCTCGTTGCTATTTCTGATCTGTTGTCCACGTTGACCTCATACAGGGTTTACAGATGGCGTGGAGCTGTCTCGTTGCTATTTCTTATCTGTTGTCCACGTTGACCTCATAACAGGGTTTACAGATGGCGTGGAGCTGTCTCGTTGCTATTTCTGATCTGTTGTCCACGTTGACCTCATAACAGGGTTTACAGATGGCGTGGAGCTGTCTCGTTGCTATTTCTGATCTGTTGTCCACGTTGACCTCATAACAGGGTTTACAGATGGCGTGGAGCTGTCTCGTTGCTATTTGTGATCGTTGTCCACGTTGACCTCATAACAGGGTTTACAGATGGCGTGGAGCTGTCTCGTTGCTATTTCTGATCTGTTGTCCACGTTGACCTCATAACAGGGTTTACAGATGGCGTGGAGCTGTCTCGTTGCTATTTGTGATCTGTTGTCCACGTTGACCTCATAACAGGGTTTACAGATGTCTCGTTGCTATTTCTGATCTGCAATCCACGTTGACCTCATAACAGGGTTTACAGATGGCGTGGAGCTGTCTCGTTGCTATTTCTGATCTGCAATCCACGTTGACCTCATAACAGGGTTTACAGATGGCGTGGAGCTGTCTCGTTGCTATTTCTGATCTACAATCCACGTTGACCTCATAACAGGGTTTACAGATGGCGTGGAGCTGTCTCGTTGCTATTTCTGATCTGCAATCCACGTTGACCTCATAACCGGGTTTACAGATGGCGTGGAGCTGTCTCGTTGCTATTTCTGATCTGCAATCCACGTTGACCTCATAACAGGGTTTACAGATGGCGTGGAGCTGTCTCGTTGCTATTTCTGATCTGCAATCCACGTTGACCTCATAACCGGGTTTACAGATGGCGTGGAGCTGTCTCGTTGCTATTTCTGATCTGTTATCCACGTTGACCTCATAACCGGGTTTACAGATGGCGTGGAGCTGTCTCGTTGCTATTTCTGATCTGTTATCCACGTTGACCTCATAACAGGGTTTACAGATGGCGTGGAGCTGTCTCGTTGCTATTTCTGATCTGTTGTCCACGTTGACCTCATAACAGGGTTTACAGATGGCGTGGAGCTGTCTCGTTGCTATTTCTGATCTGCAATCCACGTTGACCTCATAACAGGGTTTACAGATGGCGTGGAGCTGTCTCGTTGCTATTTCTGATCTGCAATCCACGTTGACCTCATAACAGGGTTTACAGATGGCGTGGAGCTGTCTCGTTGCTATTTCTGATCTGTTGTCCACGTTGACCTCATAACAGGGTTTACAGATGGCGTGGAGCTGTCTCGTTGCTATTTCTGATCTGCAATCCACGTTGACCTCATAACAGGGTTTACAGATGGCGTGGAGCTGTCTCGTTGCTATTTCTGATCTGTTATCCACGTTGACCTCATAACAGGGTTTACAGATGGCGTGGAGCTGTCTCGTTGCTGTTTCTGATCTGTTATCCACGTTGACCTCATAACAGGGTTTACAGATGGCGTGGAGCTGTCTCGTTGCTGTTTCTGATCCGTTATCCACGTTGACCTCATAACAGGGTTTACAGATGGCGTGGAGCTGTCTCGTTGCTGTTTCTGATCTGTTATCCACGTTGACCTCATAACAGGGTTTACAGAGAGCCGGATTGTATGAAAAGTTTGATAGTAATTTTTTGTCTTTCTTCTCTTGTCTTTTCTTTTTGACAGGGGAAGGGGGGGGGGGAGGGGAAAAGGAGGGGTTGGTAATTAGACGCAGAGCTAGTGTTGGAATCAGTACAGCAAATTCAGGCGTGGACACTGGTATCCCACCTGTTTGGCACGACCGTTTCCAGGAGGACTGTGCCTGCATGGTGTTCGTCAGAACGCTGGAACTGACCAGAGCCATTCAGAACTGGATCCTGACGCATCCGCAGCTGAAAGTCCTGAACCCTGGACGCATCACGGGACAGAGGAAATCCGCTGTTGATGGGGGTAAGGGGTGTGTGTCGTCCGTTTGATGTCCTTCCACTATAGTGATTCAGACAGTTTATGTGTGGGTGAATGAAGTATGCAAGTGATGAAGTGTATTATTCCATTAACGATAGAATATGACATGCCCTCCTCTCCCCCCCCCCCCCCCACCCCCCCCGATCCCCCATCCCTCTTCCACCTTGACACTTTTAAGTGAAAAGTGATAAGATCTACAGATAAGTTCCAATTGAACTATTTAACAAACACTTACAAACTGAGTCAAGAACAGAGTAATTGTTTAAAATATATGGTAAAGGCAATGAAGTCGATCCATCAGTGTAACCATCAATACCCGAATGTCTTAGGAGCTCTCTTGCTCTTGGGCATTGAATCAGCAAATGACTGACATTTAAGGATTTCCCACACATACATTTAACATTATGACAATGTTTTGTTTTCAATGCGTTCAAACGGAATCTAAGGATTAAGCTTTCAATCTCCCTAGACGAGGAGGAGACTTGTTTGAACGTTTTCCCATTGTACCCGTCACTAAATTTTATACAATTGTGATAATATTGAATGTCTGAGTTATCAATGAGGTTTTAACTTTTTCTCTTAACGTTGAATTTATAATTGGAAAACATTCATTCAAATCTATAGGAACCTTGAGTGGTATTGCGGAATTGACATTTTGAGCTGCTTTTCGTGCAAGTTGATCTACACGCTCGTTGGGTACTATACCACAATGAGAGGGGATCCAACAAAAGTGACAGTAATGCCTTGCATGGGTAAAAGGTGAATAATGTGATGAATTTTAAATATCATATCAAGTCGGATTGAAGGACATGCAGACTTAATCGAGTAGATTGCTGCTTTAAAATCAACACCTGTTAAGATTTGTGAACTTTTTATTGGAAAATTTAGAATAAAATCTAACGATTTAAGTATAGCAAGTAATTCAGCACTGAATATCGATAACTCTTTACCAAGATAGAAGAGCTTTTCTACTTTGAGGCTAGGGATTATGAAGAGAGAGAGAGAGAGAGAGAGAGAGAGAGAGAGAAAAGAGAGAGAGTGTGTGTGTGGTGTGTGTGTGTGTGTGTGTGTTGTGTGTGTGTGTGTGTGTGTGTGTGTGTGTGTGTGTGTTGGTGTGTGTGTGTGTGTGTGGCTTACTCTGTTTCCCAGGTTCTGCTTCTCTTTAGTCTATGTGTCTGTTTGTCCATCTTTCTCTCTCTCTCTCTCTCTCTCTCTCTCTCTCTCTCTCTCTCTCTCTTTGTGTGTCCTTTCTCTCTCCCTCTCTCTCTTTCTCTCTGTCTCTCTCCCTCTGTCCTCTCTCTCTCTCTCTCTCTCTCTCTCTCTCTCTCTTTTCTTCTGCATCTGATTGCCCCTCTTCATTTCCTGAAACTGCTGACGTCATGGTCAACTCATCACGTAGATATATAAAGGCGTGAAATTCTGAGGTAAAAATTCAACTACATCTTGCGTCGCAGGTGATGAAAAGACGGGAGATTAAGGATTTCGCGTTGTCGTTTCATTATGGAGAGAAAAAAAAAAAGAAAAACAAACCGGCAATTTCTGACGTCACATTGACCTTCCATCGTAGGTGATTATTAAAAAAGGATTTACTTCATGTTAAACCTTATCCCAGGTGATGAAAAGATCGGAAATAATCTGACCTGATGTAAATTTTGCATCAAAGGCGATTTAAAAAGAACAAAGGACTCACGTCACATTAACATTTCTTTACAGATCATGAACACACAGAAGATTTCTGACGTCAGATGCTTCAAAAAACAGGACTTCTATAAAGTGAATGTATGTCACAGGCAATGAAAAGACGGGAGATTTCTGACGTCATGTTAACTTTTCATCATCAGGAAAGAGAGAGAGAGAGAGAGAGAAGAAAAATGACTGGTGATACCTCACGTTGAGCTTTTCATCAAAGACAATCAGAAGACTGGAGATTCCTGATGTTGTTTTGACCTGTCATCCTATACAGGGCAAACAAGAGCATGATGGATTGTCTTCCTTCCATGATAGGTCATAAAAGAGAATCTGACGTCATGTCAGAAAAACGTGTTTTCATCAATAATGCAAAAATACAGGAGGTTTCTGATTTCATATTGATCTTTTTTTTCATCATATGTCGTTAACCCCCCCCCCCCCCCCCCCCCTCCATCAAAGGTTTCTGACATTGTGCTCCATTTTGCCTGACAGGGATGAAAGGGCAGGAGATCTCTGACGTGCTGTTCAACTTCAGAGCCGGGGAATACAAACTGGTGGTGTGCACGTCAGCGCGAGAGGTTGGACTTTCAGGCCTGTAACGGTGGTCCGCTACGACTACGTCACCTCAATGACCCATGATCAATAACGGGTGAGGGTTCAAGTTCTCTCAAGTCACAGCTGGAGTCCTGTTCAGATGGTACAGGTGCTCTCGTTGCGTCAAGCTTTAGTTAAAAATTCCTGTAATCAGTCAGAACATAAAGCAGTAATCAGATAATGGTCAGAACGTGAGGTCATAACACAGTCAGTCAGAACTAAGGTCAAAATCAAAAGTCAGATCATGGTCAGAACATGAGTCATAATCACAGTCAGATCATGGTCAATAACTGAGGCAGTAATCACAGTCATGGCAGAACATAAACGTCAGTAATCACAGTCATGATCAGGAACAAAAGGTCAAAAAATCACAGATAATGATCATGGTCAGGAATTGAGGTCAGTAATCAAGACATGATCATGCCCAGAAACAGAGGTAGTAATCTCATAGCATGGTAAGAACATGAGGTCACATCTGGTCAGAAACATGAGGTCAGTAATACATCATGTCATGGTCAGGAACATGAGGTCAGTAATCACATCATGATCATGGTCACAGGAACAGAGCAGTAATCACAGTCATGATCATGAGAACATGAGGTCAGCAATCAGTCATATCATGGTTCATCACAAATGAGTCAGTAATACAGGCTGATAATGTCAGGAACATAGTCAAAAATCAGTCATGGCAGAAACTTGAGGTCAGTAATCAATAGTCTGGTCAGAAACATGAGTCAGTAATCACAGTCAAGACATGGTCAGGAACATGAGGTCAGTAATCACAGTCAGATCAGGTCAGAAAATGAGGTCAGACTACAGTCATCATCATGGTCATAGGAACATGAGGTCAGTAATCAACAGTCATGATCATGTCATCAGGAACATGAGTCAGTAATCACATTTAATCAGGTTCATCAGGAATAACAGTAATCACAGCAGATCAAGGTCATTCAGGAAATGAGGTCAGTATCACAGTCATGACATTTAATGAACTGAGGTCATAATCACAGTCATAAAAGGTCCAGGAACAGAGGTCATTAACACGGTCATGATCATGGTCACAGGAACAGAGGTCATTAATCACGTCATGATCATGGTCATCAGAACATGAGGTCAGTAATCACAGTCATGATCAAGTCAGGAACATGAGGTCAGTAATCAGTCTGATCTGGTCATCAGGAACGTTGAGGTCAGTAATCACGTCAGATCATGGTCAGGAACATGAGGTCAGTAATACAAACAGATTGGTAAGGAACATGAGGTCATAATCACAGTCATGGACATGAACATGAGGTCAGTAATCACAGTCATGATCATGGTCAGAAACATGAGTCAGTAATCACAGTCATGGTCATGGTCATGAACATGAGGCAGTAATCACAGTCATTATCATGTCAGGATCATGAGGTCAAATAAAGTCATGGTCAAAAAATGAGTCAGTAATCACAGTCATGATCAGGAAACATGAGGTTAGAATCACAGTCATGGTCAGGAACATGAGGTCAGTAATAACAGTATGAATCATGGTCAGGACATGAGATCAGTAATCACAGTCATGATATGGTCAGCAACATGAGGTCAGTAATCACTGTACAGATCATGGTCATGTATTTGAGGTCAGTAGTTAAAAGGGTCATGATCAGGTCAACAGGAACATGAGGTCAGTAATCACAGTCATATAGTCAACAGGAACATGAGGTCAGTAATCAAGTCATGGTCACGAACATGAGGTCAGTAATCACAGTCAGGTGTCGTCAGGAAACATGAGGTCATAATCACAGTCAGATCATGGTCATCAGGAACATGAGGTCAGTAATCACAGTCATATCATTTTAATGAACATGAGGTAGTAATCACAGTCATGATCATGGTCATCAGCAACTTGAGGTCAGTAATCACAGTCATGATCATGGTCAGGAACATGAGGTCAGTAATCACTGTCATGATCATGATCAGGAACATGAGGTCAGTAATCACAGTCATGATCATGGTCATTAGAACATCAGGTCAGGAATCACAGTCGTGATCTGATCATCAACAACATGAGGTCAGTAATCACAGTCATTGATCATGGTCATCAGAACATGAGGTCAGTAATCACAGTCATGATCATGGTCAGGAACATGAGGTCAGTAATCACAGTCATCATCATGGTCATCAGGAACATCAGGTCAGTAATCACAGTCATCATCACGGTCATCAGGAAAAATGAGGTCATTAATCACAGTCATGATCATGGTCATCAGGAACATGAGTTCAGTAATCACAGTCATCATCATGGTCATCAGGAACAAAGGTCAGTAATCACAGTCATGACATGGCCAGGAACATGAGGTCAGAATCACAGTCATGATCATGGTCATCAGGAACATGAGGTCAGTAATCACAGTTCATGATCATGGTCAGGAACATGAGGTCAGTAATCACAGTCATGATCATGGTCATCAGGAACATGAGGTCATTTATCACAGTCTGATCATGTCATCAGGAACATGAGGTCAGTAATCACAGTCATGATCATGGTCAGGAAACTGAGGTCAGTAATCACAGTCATGGTCAGGAACATCAGGGCAGTAATCACAGTCAGATCATGGTTATCAGGAACATCAGGTCAGTAATCACGTCCGTGATCTTGATCATCACAACATGAGTCATAATCACAGTCATGATCATGATCAGGAACAAGAGGTCAGGAATCACAGTCATGATCATGGTCATGAACATGAGGTCAGTAACCACAGTCATGATCATGTCATCAGGAACATGAGGTCAGTAATCACAGTCATGATCATGATCAGAACACGAGGTCAGTAATCACAATCATGATCATGGTCATCAAGAACATCAGGTCAGTATATCACAGTCGGTGATCTTAATCATCAACATCAGAGGTCAGTAATCACAGACATGATCATGGTCATCAGAACATGGGTCAGTAATCACAGTCATGGTCAGGAACATGAGGTCAGTAATCACAGTCATCTCATGGTCATCAGGAACATGAGGTCAGTAATCACAGTCATATCATGGTCTAAGGACATGAGTTCAGTTCACAGTCATGATCATGGTCATCAGGAACAAGTGGATCAGTAATCACAGTCATGATCATGGTCAGGAACATGAGGTCAGTAATCACAGTCATGATCATGGTCATCAGGAACATGAGTTCAGTAATCACATGTCATCATCATGGTCATCAGAACAAGTGGTCAGTAATCAACAGTCATGATCATGGTCAGGAACCATGAGGTCAGTAATCACAGTCATGATCAGGTCATCAGGAACATGAGGTCAGTAATCACAGTTTGATCATGGTCAGGAACATGAGGTCAGTATCACATTCATGATCATGGTCAGGAACATGAGGTCAGTAATCACAGTCATGGTCAGGAAAATCAGGTCAGTAATCACAGTCATGATCATGGTCATCAGGAACATCAGGTCAGTAATCACAGTCGTGATCTTGATCATCAACAACAGAGGCAGTAATCACAGTCATGATCATGATCAGGAACAAGAGGTCAGTAATCACAGTCATGATCATGGTCATGAACATGAGGTCAGTAACCACAGTCATGATCATGTCATCAGAACATGAGGTCAGTAATCACAGTCATGATCATGATCAGGAACACGAGGTCAGTAATCACAATCATGATCATGGTCATCAGGAACATCAGGTCAGTAATCACAGTCGTGATCTTGATCATACAACAACATGAGGTCAGTAATCACAGTCATGATTAATGGTCATCAGGAACATGAGGTCAGTAATCACAGTCATGATCATGGTCAGGAACATGAGGGTCAGTAATCACAGTCATCATCATTGGTCATCATGGAACATGAGGTCATAATCACAGTCATCATCATGGTCATCAGAAACATGAGGTCATTAATCATCATGATCATGATCATCAGGAACATGAGTTCAGTATCACAGTCATGATCATGGTCATCAGGAACATGAGGTCAGTAATCACAGTCATGATCATGGCCAGGAACATGAGGTCAGTAATCCGTCATGATCATGGTCATCAGGAACATGAGGTCAGTAATCACAGTCATGATCATGGTCATGAACATGAGGTCAGTAACCACAGTCATGGTCATGGTCAGGAACATGAGGTCAGTAATCACAGTCATGATCATGGTATTCAGGAACATGAGGTCAGTAATAACATGATGATCAGGTCAGGAACATGAGGTCAGTAATCACAGTCATGATCATGGTCAGGAACATGAGGTCAGTAATCACAGTCATGATCATGGTCATCAGGAACATGAGGTCAGTAATCACAGTCATCATCATGGTCAACAGGAACATGAAGTCAGCAATTACAGTCGTGATCATGGTGAGGAACATGAGGTCAGTAATCACAGTCCATGGTCAGAACATGAGTCAGTATCACAGTCATCATCATGGTCAACAGGAACATGAGGTCAGCAATTACAGTCGTGATCATGGTCAGGAACATGAGGTCAGTAATCACAGTCATGGTCAGGAACATGAGGTCAGTAATCTCAGTCATGGTCATGAACATGAGGTCAGTAATCACAGTCATGATCATGGTCAGGAACATGAGGTAAGTAATCACAGTCATGATCATGGTCAGGAAAATGTGGTCAATAATCAGTCATGATCATGGTCATGTATATGAGGTCAGTATTCGCAGTCATGATCATGGTCAACAGGAACATGAGGTCAGTAATAACAGTCATTATCATGGTCAACAGGACATGAGGTCAGTAATCACAGTCATTATCATGGTCACGAACATGAACTCAGTACTCACAGTCATGATCATGGTCATGTATATGAGGTCAGTATTCACAGTCATGATCATGGTCAACAGGAACATGAGGTCAGTAATCACAGTCATTATCATGGTCAACAGGAACATGAGGTCAGTAATCACAGTCATGGTCAGGAACATCAGGTCAGTAATCACAGTCATGATCATGGTCATCAGGAACATCAGGTCAGTAATACAGTCGTGATCTTGATCATCAACAACATGAGGTCAGTAATCACAGTCATGATCATGATCAGGAACAAGAGGTCATAATCACAGTCATGATCATGGTCATGAACATGAGTCAGTAACCACAGTCATGATCATGGTCATCAGGAACATGAGGTCAGTAATCACAGTCATGATCATGATCAGGAACACGAGGTCAGTAATCACAATCATGATCATGGTCATCAGGAACATCAGGTCAGTAATCACAGTCGTGATCTTGATCATCAACAACATGAGGTCAGTAATCACAGTCATGATAATGGTCATCAGGAACATGAGGTCAGTAATCACAGTCATGATCATGGTCAGGAACATGAGGTCAGTAATCACAGTCATCATCATGGTCATCAGGAACATGAGGTCAGTAGTCACAGTCATCATCATGGTCATCAGAAACATGAGGTCATTAATTCAGTCATATCATGATCATCAGGAACATGAGTTCAGTAATCACAGTCATGATCATGTCATCAGGAACATGAGGTCAGTAATCACAGTCATGATCATGGCCAAGAACATTAGGTCAGTAATCACAGTCATGATCATGGTCATCAGGAACATGAGGTCAGTAATCACAGTCATGATCATGGTCATGAACATGAGGTCAGTAACCACAGTCATGGTCATGGTCAGGAACATGAGGTCAGTAATCACAGTCATGATCATGGTCATCAGGAACATGGGTCAGTAATAACAGTGATGATCATGGTCAGGAACATGAGGTCAGTAATCACAGTCATGATCATGGTCAGGAACATGAGGTCAGTAATCACAGTCATGATCATGGTCATCAGGAACATGAGGTCAGTAATCACAGTCATCATCATGGTCAACAGGAACATGAAGTCAGCAATTACAGTCGTGTCATGGTGAGGAACATGAGGTCAGTAATCACAGTCATGGTCAGAACATGAGGTCAGTAATCACAGTCATCATCATGGTCAACAGGAACATGAGGTCAGCAATTACAGTCGTGATCATGGTCAGGAGCATGAGGTCAGTAATCACAGTCATGGTCAGGAACATGAGGTCAGTATCTCAGTCATGGTCATGAACATGAGGTCAGTAATCACAGTCATGATCATGGTCAGGAACATGAGGTAAGTAATCACATGTCATGATCATGGTCAGGAAAATGTGGTCATATAATCAGTCATGATCATGGTCATGTATATGAGGTCAGTATTCGCAGTCATGGATCATGGTCAACAGGAACATGAGGTCAGTAATAACAGTCATTATCATGGTCAACAGGAACATGAGGTCAGTAATCACAGTCATGATCATGGTCACGAACATGAACTCAGTACTCACAGTCATGATCATGGTCATGTATATGAGGTCAGTATTCACAGTCATGATCATGGTCACAGGAACATGAGGTCAGTAATCTACAGTCATTATCATGGTCAACAGGAACATGAGGTCAGTAATCACAGTCCTGATCATGGTCATCAGGAACATGAGGTCATAATCAGTCATTATCATGGTCAACAGGAACATGAGGTCAGTAATCACAAGTCATGATCATGGCCAGGAACATTAGGTCAGTATCACAGTCATGATCATGGTCATCAGGAACATGAGGTCATTATATCACAGTCATGATCATGGTCATCAGGACATGAGGTCAGTAATCAGAGCCATGATCATGGTCATCAGGACCATGAGGTCAGTAATCACAGTCATGATCATGGTCATCAGGAACATGAGATCAGTAATCACAGTCATGATCATGGTCATCAGGAACATGAGGTCAGTAATCACAGTCATGATCATGGTCATGAACATGAGGTCAGTAACCACAGTCATGGTCATGGTCAGGAACATGAGGTCAGTAATCAGTCATGATCATGGTCATCAGGAACATGAGGTCAGTAATAACAGTGATGATCATGGTCAGGAAAATGAGGTCAGTAATCACAGCCATGCATCATGGTCAGGAACATGAGGTCAGTAATCACAGTCATGATCATGGTCATCGGAACATGAGGTCAGTAATCACAGTCATCATCATGGTCAACGGGAAACATGAAGTCAGCAATTACAGTCGTGATCATGGTGAGGAACATGAGGTCAGTAATCACAGTCATGGTCAGGAACATGAGGTCAGTAATCACAGTCATCATCATGGTCAACAGGAACATGAGGTCGCAATTACAGTCGTGATCATGGTCAGGAACATGAGGTCAGTAATCACAGTCATGGTCAGGAACATGAGGTCAGTAATCTCAGTCATGGTCATGAACATGAGGTCAGTAATCACAGTCAATGTATCATGGTTCAGGAACATGAGGTAAGTAATCACAGTCATGATCATGGTCAGGAAAATGTGGTCAATAATCAGTCAGATCATGGTCATGTATATGAGGTCAGTATTCGCAGTCATGATCATGGTCAACAGGAACATGAGGTCAGTAATAACAGTCATTATCATGGTCAACAGGACATGAGGTCAGTAATCACAGTCATGATCATGGTCACGAACATGAACTCAGTACTCACAGTCATGATCATGGTCATGTATATGAGGTCAGTATTCACAGTCATTGATCATGGTCAACAGGAACATGAGGTCAGTAATCACAGTCATTATCATGGTCAAAAGGAACATGAGGTTCAGTAATCACAGTCCTGATCATGGTCATCAGGAACATGAGGTCAGTAATCAGTCATTATCATGGTCAACAGGAACATGAGGTCAGTAATCACAGTCATGATCTGGTCAGGAACATGAGGTCAGTAATCACAGTCATGATCATGGTCAGGAACATGAGGTCAGTAATCACAGTCATGATCATGGTCATCAGGAACATGAGGTCAGAAACACAGTCATGATCATGGTCATCAGGAACATGAGGTCAGTAATCACAGTCATGATCATGGTCATCAGGAACATGAGGTCAGTAGTCACAGTCATCATCATGGTCAACAGGAACATGAGGTCAGCAATTACAGTCATCATCATGGTCAGGAACATGAGGTCCAGTTAATCACAGTCATGGTCATCGTCATGCAAACATGAGGTCAGTAATCACAGTCATGATCATGGTCATCAGGAACATGAGGTCAGTAATCACAGTCATGATCATGGTCATGAACATGAGGTCAGTAATCACAGTCATGTCATGGTCATCAGGCAACATGAGGTCAGTAATCACAGTGATGATCATGGTCATCAGGAACATGAGGTCAGTAATCAGTCATGATCATGGTCAGGAACATGAGGTCAGTAATCACAGTCATCATCATGGTCATCAGGAACATGAGGTCAGTATTCACAGTCATTATCATGGTCAGGAACGTGAGGTCAGTAATCAGAGTCATGGTCATGGTCATGAACATGATGTCAGTAATCACAGTCATGATCGTGGTCAAAGGAACATGAGGTCAGTAATCACAGTCATGATCGTGGTCATCAGGAACGTAAGTCAGTAATCAGAGTCATGGTTATGAACATGAGGTCAGTAATCACAGTCATGATCATGGTCATCAGGACCATGAGGTCAGTAATCACAGTCATTGTCAGGAACATGAGGTCAGTAATCACAATCATGATCATGGTCAGGAACAAGAGGTCAGTAATCACAGTCATGATCATGGTCATCAGGAACAAGAGGTCAGTAATCACAGTCATGATCCTGGTCATCAGGAACATGAGGTCAGTAATCACAGTCATAATCATGGTCATCAGGAACATGAGGTCAGTAATCACAGTTATGATCATGGTCATGAACATGAGGTCAGTAATCACAGTCATGATTATGGTCAGGAACATGAGGTCAGTAATCACAGTAATGATCATGGTCAGGACATGAGGATAGTAATGACAGTCAATATCATGATCAGGAACATGAAGTCAGTAATCAGTCATGATCGTGGTCATCAGGAACATGAGTCAGTAATCACAGTCATGATCATGGTCAGGAACATGAGGTCAGTTAATCGTAGTCATGATCATGGTCAGAAACGTAAGGTCAGTAATCAGAGTCATGGTCTGGTCATGAACATGATGTCAGTAATCACAGTCATCGTCATGGTCATCAGGAACATGAAGTCAGTAATCACAGTCATGGTCATGATCAGGAACATGAAGTCAGTAATCACAGTCATGATCATGGTCAGCAGGACCATGAGGTCAGTAATAACAGTCAAGGTGAGAGACATGAGATCAGTAATCACAGTTATGATCATGGTCATCAGGATCATGAGGTCATGTAATCACAGTCATGATCATGGTCATCAGGAACAAGAGGTCAGTAATCACAGTCATGATCGTGGTCATCAGGAACATGAGGTCAGTAATCACAGTCATGATCATCAGGAACATGAGGTCAGTATCACAGTCATTCATGGTCAGGAACATGAGGTCAGTAATCACAGTAATGATCATGGTCAGGAAATGAGGACAGTAATGACAGTCATGATCATGGTCAGGAACATGAAGTCAGTAATCACAGTCATGATCGTGGTCATCAGGAACATGAGGTCAGTAATCACAGTCATGATCATGGTCAGGAACATGAGGTCAGTAATCACAGTCATGATCATGGTCATCAGGAACATGAGGTCAGTAATCACAGTCATGATCATGGTCATCAGGAACATGAGGTCATAATCACAGTCATGATCATGGTCAGGAACATGAGGTCAGTAATCACAGTCATGGTCAGGAACATCAGGTCAGTAATCACAGTCATGATCATGGTCATCAGGAACATCAGGTCAGTAATTCACAGTCGTGATCTTGATCATCAACAACATGAGGTCAGTAATCACAGTCATGATCATGATCAGGAACAAGAGGTCAGTAATCACAGTCATGATCATGGTCATGAACATGAGGTCAGTAACCACAGTCATGATCATGGTCATCAGGAACATGAGGTCAGTAATCACAGTATTGATCATGATCAGGAAACACGAGGTCAGTAATCACAATCATGATCATGGTCATCAGGAACATCAGGTCAGTAATCACAGTCGTGATCTTGATCATCAACAACATGAGGTCAGTAATCACAGTCATCATCATGGTCATCAGGAACATGAGGTCAGTAATCACAGTCATGATCATGGTCATCAGGAACATGAGGTCATTAATCACAGTCATTGATCATGATCATCAGGAACTGAGTTCAGTAATCACAGTCATGATCATGGTCATCAGGAACATGAGGTCAGTAATCACAGTCATGATCATGGCCAGGAACATGAGGTCAGTAATCACAGTCATCATCATGGTCATCAGGAACATGAGGTCAGTAATCACAGTCATATCATGGTCATCAGGAACATGAGGTCATTAATCACAGTCATGATCATGATCATCAGGAACATGAGTTCAGTAATCACAGTCATGATCATGGTCATCAGGAACATGAGGTCAGTAATCACAGTCATGATCATGGCCAGGAACATGAGGTCAGTAATCACAGTCATGATCATGGTCATCAGGAACATGAGGTCAGTATAATCACAGTCATGATCATGATCATCAGGAACATGAGTTCAGTAATCATAGTCATGACCATGGTCATCAGGAACATGAGGTCAGTAATCACAGTCATGATCATGGCCAGGAACATGAGGTCAGTAATCACAGTCATGATCATGGTCATCAGGAACATGAGGTCATTAATCACAGTCATGATCATGGTCATCAGGAACATGAGGTCAGTAATCAGAGCCATGATCATGGTCTCAGGACCATGAGGTCAGTAATCACAGTCATGATCATGGTCATCAGGAACATGAGGTCAGTAATCACAGTCATGATCATGGTCATCAGGAACATGAGGTCAGTAATCACAGTCATGATCATGGTCATGAACATGAGGTCAGTAACCACAGTCATGGTCATGGTCAGGAACATGAGGTCAGTAATCACAGTCATGATATGGTCTTCAGGAACATGAGTCAGTAATAACAGTGATGATCATGGTCAGGAACATGAGGTCAGTAATCACAGTCATGATCAGGGTCAGGAACATGAAGACAGTAATCACAGTCATGATCATGGTCATCAGGAACATGAGGTCAGTAATCCCAGTCATCATCAGGTCACAGGAACTTGAGGTCAGCAATTACAGTCGTGATCATGGTCAGGAACATGAGGTCAGTAATCACAGTCATGGTCAGGAACATGAGGTCAGTAATAACAGTCTCATCATGGTCAACAGGAAACATGAGGTCAGCAATTACAGTCGTGATCATGGTCAGGAACATTGAGGTCAGTAATCCCAGTCATGGTCAGGAACATGAGGTCAGTAATCTCAGTCATGGTCATGAAATGAGGTCAGTAATCACAGTCATGATCATGGTCAGTATAAATGTGGTCAATAATCACAGTCATGATCATGGTCATGTATATGAGGTCAGTATTCGCAGTCATGATCATGGTCAACAGGACATGAGGTCAGTAATAACAGTCATTATCATGGTCAACAGGAACATGAGGTCAGTAATCACAGTCATGATCATGGTCACGAACATGAACTCAGTACTCACAGTCATGATTCATGGTCATGTATATGAGGTCAGTATTCACAGTCATGATCATGGTCAACAGGAACATGAGGTCAGTAATCACAGTCATTATCATGGTCAAAAGGAACATGAGGTCAGTAATCACTGTCCTGATCATGGTCATCAGGAACATGAGGTCAGTAATCAGTCATTATCATGGTCAACAGTAACATGAGGTCAGTAATCACAGTCATGATCATGGTCAGGAACATGAGGTCAGTAATCATAGTCATGATCATGGTCAGGAACATGAGGTCAGTAATCACAGTCATGATCATGGTCAGGAACATGAGGTCGTAATCACAGTCATGATGATGGTCATTCAGGAACATGAGGTCAGAAATCACAGTCATGATCATGGTCATCAGGACATGAGGTCAGTAATCATAGTCATGATCATGGTCTCAGGAACATGAGGTCAGTAGTCACAGTCATCATCATGGTCAACAGGAACATGAGGTCAGCAATTACAGTCATCATCATGGTCAGGAACATGAGGTCAGTTAATCACAGTCATGGTCATCGTCAGAAACTGAGGTCAGTAATCACAGTCATGATCATGGTCATCAGGAACATGAGGTCAGTAATCACAGTCATGATCATGGTCATGAACATGAGGTCAGTGTCACGTCGCCGAGGAGATGGCAAACACCAAGCCAGGGGCTTCACTCCGCGTTCACACTCCAACGATCAGGTCCACATTTCAACCTTCATCCACCAGCCCAAACACTCAACTATGATTCACCCCTAACCACACTCACACCAAATGTAACACAAACTAACTAAATTTATTAATCACATCACAACATGCGCTCCACAAGTAAAAACAACAACCAATGATTTGCTAAAACCAAACAGCGCACAAAATTACATTAACAAGGCCCGCATACGCTATAGACACACACACACTGCCGACCAGCTCTGCTTCCTTCTCTGTGTAACAAAAACCTGTGAATGCACACAACAATCAATATCAGCCAAATGATTTCAAAAATGTATGCACACCACAACAACAGGGTATTCAAATCATTCCAACATGCAGCAAAGCACGAATCACAATAACTCAGAATTTCAGACAAGCAAAATCATCACTAACTATGGTTCATTACTAATGCAGTTCCTTCAACGAAGTGAAACCCAAAAAGCCCCAAAGCGATAAAGCTTTCCGACGGGGTTCTTCTGTTCAAAAGTTCATGGAGCTCACAACGCCAAGACGATAGAGCACATCCAAAACTAAGAGATGAACAAAAAAAAACTAACAGTGTCCACGGTTTTTGGCGGGGCAATTAGTGACCCTTAAAAACAAAGACTTTTCCTTTCCCTTTGTCACCC
>CM031608.1:90567005-90631965 GCA_018398815.1 Conus ventricosus | reverse complement strand
ACAGTTCTAAGAGTGCTGCCGTCAATTAAGGCAGGGTTTTGCCATTATCAGTTATATAGGTTTGACGGAAACAGCCAATTTAAAGAATTAATTGAGGGGCTATAAATTCATTGGATGTAAAAATAACTAATCAAGATGGAAGGCTAGTTGATTGTTCTGATTTATTAATAGTGCTTGAGGTAGAAGAGCATATTAGAAAAGTAGTAAGGGCTCAGTCCCGCGGACGTTAATAGCTCTGGAAGTAGAAGAGCGTACTGTAAACCCTTAATTTTTATATCCCTGGAGAGAATGTAAATATGTTTGTTCACGATCACCCCATCTTATTTTGCATGAAAACCCCATTTTAAAGTAACGATTACGTCGATTTTTAGAGGTTTTGCGTGTTAAGTTTGTTTAGAAAACAGGTGTTAATTTTGGCAAAAATCAACATGAGAAGGACGTGATTTGTATGTGAAAAGGGGGGTTTTTGTGCAAAATAAGATAGGGTGAGCTTGAACAAACATATTTACATTCTCTTAAAGACAGACAGCAGACAGAGTTGAAAGGTTACCTGTCGGTGAACGCTCGCACATTTCCCGCGGCCACTGGTAGTGGCAGTGACGATGGGCGAGCGTTGCGATCTGGGTCACGCTCCAGTGACAAATAGGACAAGCATGATCAACCTGCAACGCGATTATCGTTTCTGTGTTACAACATCGAGGGCCTTTTGAGTAAAATTAATGATTTATCTTTTATTAATTATGTTCGTGAATTTGATTTCGTGTGCTTGACTGAGACTTTTGTTGGTATATATGATTTCTGTAATATGTTTCAAGATCATGCAAAATATGATGCTCCTGCAACGAAATTATCTTCGCATGGAAGAAATTCAGGTGGAGTTTTGGTGCTGGTAAAAGATTGCTTTTCTCAGTTTGTTATGCAAGTTAGAGTAAAGTGCGATAATTTGATTGTTTTGAAATTGGATAAATGTTTATTTGATATGGAAAATGACGTTTTATTCATTGCTGGTTATGTTCCCCCTGAAGGTAGTCCTTATTATAATAACTGTGACATGAAAAATGGCATTCTTATTTTTGAAGAACACCTGTCAGACTTGCTCGAAAAGGAAGATATGTATGTTATTTTTTGTGGCGATCTTAATTCTAGGACAGGATATGAACAACCGAAAATTGAAAATATGATTGATTATTTACACCCAAATGAAAACCTGGATTATGATGAAGGAGAAAAGTTCCTACGGTGTTCTAATGATACAACTGTTAATGAATTTGGTAAATCACTGTTGGACTTTTGTTTCATGTCTGGTTTAATAATATTAAATGGTTGCTGTCAAGGGGATTCACATGGCGATTTTACATATATTTTAACAGACTTTTCCATAGTGGAATTTTCCCAACTGAGTGGTCAAAATCAATAATTGTACCCTTGTTTAAAAAGGGAAACATAAATATTCCAGATAATTATAGAGGGGTATCGTTATCAAGTGTACTGGGTAAAATTTATACTAGCATCTTGAATAAAAGATTAACGCAATGGGCAGAGGGGGAGGGAAAAATTATTGAACAACAAGCAGGTTTCAGAAGGGATTATAGTACAACCGATCATATTTTCACATTGTATTCAGTAGTCCAGCGTTATCTTTCAAGAAATTCAAAACTGTATGTCACGACGACCCCTGGAGGTCAGCCCTGACAGGATCGGTTTAGAGGGGAGTGAAGGGAGTGACTGACCTCACACGCCTCGCAAGAGACCACACAGAAGGATTACGATACAACACCCATTTATTCACATCAAACACGCAATCACAAATAAATATTTCAACGCACGCACCATGCACAATCACAATCAAGCATTCGAACACGCACAACATGCACAATCACAATCAAGCATCTCAATACATGACATACACAAATCATAATCATAAATAAATAATTCCAGCACCCATCCCTTTCCCTGTCATGCAGTGCCCTCACACTCCTGCCTCTTCAAAGTCTACTGGAACACCCTGTCGCACTGGGTGCCCCAAACCGGTTCGGTTCTTGAAGAGAGTTGTTCAAGGCCGACACCCTTGACACGCACAAACAGACGGTGGAGAGCGCGTCTCGGGGGACGGGGCGTTGTTGCCGGAGGTCCTAGACAGGGATCAGGACCGTCCAGCCAAGTCCAAACGGGCTTTTCCACCAGTACGTGGCCTCAACCAGTGCGTGGTCCCCACCAGTGCGTGGCCCCAACCAGTGCGCATTACCAACCAGTGCGCGGTCCCAACCAGTGTGCGTTACCAACCAGTGGGCAGTCCCAACCAGTGCGTGGCCCCAACCAGTGCGTGGCCCCAACCAGTGCGCGTTCCCAACCAGTGCGTGCTCCGGGTGAAGTCTCCGGGAGGAGGGAAAAGGTAACTGGGAGGAAAGTAGAAAGACGGGTACTGGAACCCCGCAGTCAGTACTGTCTGACACATGCTGTTAAACCTTAACAGCCACTCGCATGATGGGCGAGGGGAGGTCTACTAAATACACCAACAACACCAGCTCAACACAGACCCGAGCATAACACAGCGAACCAACCAAATCAGGAATGTTCGTTAAAGTCTTCTCATACGAAGCAGGTAAGAGACTGCATTAAATTAACAAGCTATAAAACAAATATGAATTAAACTTCATCCTTCTCTCACTCACGTTTAACATTTTCCTTTCTTAGGAATTGAACTAATAAAGCAACCATGGCTTTACATCTGCCACCACATTTGCAAATAATAATAATTCAATGGCACAATTATCCCCACATTTTATGGCAACATTTCAAAATAACACAAATTTCCCACCACGCATCCAAACGACTAATCATGCGTACGCACGCTCGCGAACATAAAACTCGTTCTCCTTGCACACACAAACAGACGGTGGCCGAAGAATGTGAGACGGGCAATTGTGACAGGGGCGGACGAGCGAGACCAAGCAAGTACCAACCCTGAATCACCAGGTTCTCTCCATCCCCGCCGACTACCGCATCACCAAATGCATAAAAAAGAGAAAGACTTTTAAGATATAATTTTGACTGGCCAGGTTAAAGATTGAATTAACCAGAAAAAGTGGTCTCAAACAATATTTCTTTTATAATTTTGAAACCAAAAACAAATTGCGCAAAAGAGAAGAATTAGCCGGCTAACATCAAAAAAAAAACACAACAACAAATAAACCACGAAACTGATGCTTACCAGCTACCGTGGGTGACCAAAAGAGGCGGGTCAAACGACTCTCTCTGCCCTCTGTCCAGTCGAGAGGACAGCAGCGCAGATGCGGAAAAAGATGAAGTGATGTCTCTCTCCTACAGGCCGACTGTAGGAAATGAAGGTACCGACTGTACCTTCGACGATAAGGTGAAGAACCAAGACCGGAGCAGGCGCTTCCAGAGACATCTTCCGCTCGAGTGAAGAGAAAACTTGCCTAACGATGGCGGCCAACATGCCACGCTACGTCACGGTGAGAATACCTCAAGCCTAAGAGGAACCTCGCACGTGCGGCAGGTGAAAAGACAGGTGAGAGGCCGATAGAGACAGCCAGTACAAGAAAAGATACCAGCCACCGTGAACCTGCAGGATGAATTGCACGGGCAGTGGAATTAGAGAGAGAGAGAGAGGAGAGAAAGTAAACCTAACCTGAGCTGAACTACACCAAAGGTGCAACCACACCACAAGCCGCATTAAGGGACGGATATACGACAATAACGACGACAACAACCAAATGGACAATTCCACCATCCTAGATGGGTCAATCGTCGTAGGCCTCGTGACAAACTCGTGACACTGTATGTAGCATTTGTTGATTTTCATAAGGCGTTTGATTCCGTCAATAGAAATATATTATGGGATATATTAAGAAAATCTGGTGTTGACGGTAAATTGTACAAGGCTTTAAGAGGAATATATGATACAGTTTTGGCTTGTGTTCATGACAAATGTTTGTATTCTAAATATTTCTCTTGTCCAAGAGGTGTAAAACAAGGCCGGCTGCATATTAAGTCCACAATTATTCTCTTTTTTTTCAATGAACTTGCTATAGAGTTGTCTAAACGTGGAAGACATGGCATACGTTACTTCCAGGAGCAGTTGAAATATTCTTATTACTATTCGCCGATGATGTTATTTTGTTTTCAGATACTCCAATAGGACTCCAAAACCAACTTAATGTGCTCAAATCTGAAGCAGATCGATTGCAATTAACAGTAAATTTAGACAAAACTAACATAATCGTTTTCCGCAAAGGAGGGTATCTATCTGCAAACGAAATATGGTGGTACGGTAAAGATGAGGTCAGAGTTACAAACCAATATAAATACTTGGGCATGATTTTCACCACAAAATTAGGTTTGACACCAGGATGGTCAGAAACAGCCCGGAAAGGGAAAAAAGGGGTAATTGAAATTCTTCGTGCTTTGAGAAGACTTGGATCCACTGATATTATTCTGTTTTGGAAATTATTTGATTCTCAAATTGAACCGATGCTGACGTATGGCGCTGAAATTTGGGGATTGAAGGAAAACAAACATATGGAAAATGTTCACACTTATGCCATTAAGAGATGTTTAAATATACCTTTACATTCTTCAAATAAAATGTCGTACGGTGAATCAGGTAGATACCCGTTGCTTATAAGAACCTATGTTAAATGTCTGAGATACTGGCTAAAACTAACCCGGTTACCAGTAACTCGTATTATGTAAACAGGCGTATGAAATGCTCGTTAGACAACATGAGACAGGGCATCATAATTGGGCATCAGATATCAAAAGAGCTTTAACCGAAAATGGATTTGGCATAATTGGTTGATGCAAGGGGTGGAAAATGAAAAACTGTTTTTGTATGAATTCAAACAGCGGCTTATTGATTGTTATCAACAAAACTGGCACTCACATATAACAGAAAATAGTAAATACGCCTGGTATAATTCATTTAAAGATTACTTTCAGCCTGAAAAATACCTAAACATTATAACAAATAAATGGCACCGGGGATACTTAGCAAGATTTAGGATGAGAACATTAGGACTGTTTATAAATAGAAG
The DNA here is from genome assembly GCA_018398815.1 of Conus ventricosus. Classification (NCBI taxonomy): domain Eukaryota; kingdom Metazoa; phylum Mollusca; class Gastropoda; order Neogastropoda; family Conidae; genus Conus; species Conus ventricosus. The sequence goes on along the minus strand of CM031608.1, from coordinate 90,626,908 downwards.
CTGGTATTTAAAAGAAGTTCCTGAAAATGCTGTATGTCCATTGTGTTCAGACGGACTAGAGGATGAAGCACATTTTTTGTTCGTATGTAAGGAATATGATGGTTTACGTATGACATGTGATTTATTTGGTAATCGTGATGTGATGAGACATGATCTTGTTGGTATTCTTTCAACGGAAAATGAGGATACTATTAAATTGCTTGCTAAGTTCATTAACGACGCATATAACCTAAGGCAGAAAAGACTTTCTATTTTGAATTGGGCCTAATCTAAGATAATTTTACGTTATTAGGTTTTACGAGTCACTTAAGATATAAGCGATATCAATGTTGTCATCATTTATGTATTTGTATTTTTGTCGGTTGATCGAACACATAGGGTGGGAAATACTAGCCCTGTGTGGAGTTAGGCTTTCCTCTTAAAATGTGTACTTGTCCTTAGATATATGTTTCATTATGTTTGTCGTTTTTTGTTTCATTATTCGACGTTGACCAATTTCGGACGCATAGTCGTTGTGATATAGTTGATTTACTTGGTTTGATGCATTATATGCCATATTTGCAGTATTTTCTGTAATTTTGCACTTCCATGGCATTAGAGCTAATCAGGCTATTGTCATTAAAGATGTCATTGTCATTGTCTCTCTCTCTCTCTCTCTCTCCTCTCTCTCTCTCTCTCTCTCTCTCTCTCTTTCTCTGTCTCTCTCTCTCTCTCTCACTCTCTCTCTCTCTCTCTCTCTCTCTCTCTCTCTCTCTCTCTCTCTCTCCTCTCTCTCTCTCTCTCTCTCTCTCTCTCTCTCTTTCTCTCTCTGCCTTTTATTTTTCGTAACGGCGGACACTGGGCGGCGAATGAAAAATGGTGGTTTAATGGAAACGAACTTAAAATTGTGAACATGTACAAGTACCTGGGCATTTATTTGTCAACAAGATTGAGTTTTGTGTAAACAATGTCTGATCTTGCAGAAAGAGCCAAGAAGGGAACAGTAGCATTGATAAGAATGTTGTGGTCCATTGGTGAACACCCACCTAAGATCTTTTTTAAGCTTTTTGATAGCCAAATACAGCCGATCCTGACTTATGGATCTGAAATATGGGGTTTAGTTGAAAATCAAGAATTAATCGAGAAGGTCCACTTGTTTGCATTAAAACGATTGATGGGTGTTAACCCAAAATCGCCTAAAAATTTGATATACGGCGAAACAGGCAGATACCCCCTATATGTCACAACGAATTTGAAATGTATAAAGTTCTGGTTACGACTTGTTTGCATGGATGACAATAGATATCCAAAGAAGCTTACCATATGCTACTCAGCCTACAGAGTCAAAACTATCAAACTTGGGCTTGTAAAATTAGAAATGTTTTGTATAGTTTTGGGTTTGGAGTAGTCTAGGAAGCTCAAGGGGTCGGAAATATGAGTATGTTTATGGCAACTTTTAAACAGAGACTTGTAGATTGTTTTCAACAGGATGGGCATGCGAAATTGGAGTCATATACTTTTTATAATGTTTATGCATCTTTCAGACAATTCCTGTCAATTAGTACTCATTTATGTCAAATTACGAACATCAGGGTGCGCAACACGCTTTCCAGGTTTAGAATTGGGATGTCCCCACTGAATTGTCATTTCATGCAGTACAAAGTTGGCTCGAGCAGAGACGTTAACTGTCCATTTTGTACCAATGTGCCAGAGACAGAAGTGCATTTTTTGCTTGTTTGTCATACATATGAAACTCTTCGGAAAGAACTGATCCCAAAAGAGTACAACGTCCGTCCATCTACGTTTAAATGTGTATTGCTACTCTCCTGTAACAACGGAATAATTGTAAGAAAAATGGCCTTATTTATTTTCAAAGCCTTGAAATTGAGACAAGAGAGAATGAATGTGGTTACATGCTGTTAATACTGTGTTTCATTAATCTCACTCCATTGTATGGGCGATTGGCCTGACAATTAAACATTCGTGACTCGTGACTCTCTCTGTCTGCCTTGTATTGAAGGTTCTCTTTTGTCCATGATAAACATTTTACAATAATGTTACAAACTTTTATCAGACAAATAGAATACGCTAATTTTTCACCCCCTTTTTTTGCATAAAACAGGTACAAAGAAAGATGATAACGATGGTAAAGACATTTTCAAATATAGACAGTTATGCCTTATCATAGTTTTCTAAACTGTCAAACTTTTGCATATATTGCTAACATCTTAACGTAAGAAACGTATTTTTAGTTTTTATCACTCGGCAGGATAATGCATTTTCGAAATTACAGTCTGCAGTCACATTGTTAAGTGTAGTATATTCTTCTTTTTTTTTTAAACAATGTTGAATCGGATTGGGATGCATTTCAACCTTGTTGCAATCTATTAGATTGTGTTGATTAGTGCTGTCGATTAATATTCATCTAACGGTAATTTAAAGTATTGAAACCATAGTTTAAACGTTACCCATGGAAATACATTTACGCTGAATTGACATGTTTTGTTGTTTTTGTTGTTGTTGTTTTTACTATATACGTATGGCTAAAATCGGCCCAATTCCTGCATTGTTTGTTCGGAGTAACTAAACCTGCAAATAAAGAAATTTTAACTATAACATTTTTAAATCAAACGCATAATTTTTTTCTGGTGCCACACATCTTGTTGAAAATGTTTCTTTTTTTTTTTTAATCATAAAAGATCTTGCATCTGTCATCATACTTTACTCGTATTCTTTTTAAAATGATGCTTGACTCTGAAATTCCATGATACGATTTATCAGTTTCAGTTTTATTCCTTTAATTGTACATTTCCATGAAGAGGATACACAGACAAGTTTCACATTTATATCGGCTTCCATGTTAATTTGTTTTCTTGAATAATACAGAAATGTTTGTTCTTTGTGCACTTATTAATGCGTTTATCCAGTCACTTATTAATGTGTTATCCCAGTCACTTATTAATGTGTTATCCCAGTCAATATGTGCGTCTATCCAAGTTTCACGTTTATGTAGGATTTCCTGTAAAGTGTTTTGCACGGTACAAATCACAGAAAATTGATATCAAAGATTTTTTTCAAGGAACAGATCATAGAAAATTGATATCGAATGTCGTTTTCGTTTTTTTCCTTTCTTTTTCAACCATATTCTTCGATCGAATGCAACCAAGGTAATTGAGACAATTTACCACTAGACTCCACTCTAAAAATTCTTCATGTTTCAAAAACGTTTTACTTTCATTCAAAGCTACATACACAAAAGATGCATTTAAATTCCGTCACATACCGTGCTCCTGAGTACCGAGACTATGGCGAGGTTGCATAATATTATGCCCAGGGTTATGTCACAGTGATGTTACTAACTCACCAGCTCAGCAAGAAAGACGAACTGCCCACATGTATTACGTTAAAGGGCTCCGTGTATTAGAGTAGTGTGAACGTCCACAAGTAATACTAAAGGTCTCCACGCACAAGGATAATTCGACCATCTCTAACCAGCGCACGCCTCTCTTCAGTGTGGTTCCGGAGATCAGCCACACGTGTGTGAGCTCCTCAGCTGTCTCCTCAATCGTCCGACAAACCTCCACCTTCAGCATTCTCCCAAGCTAAGTCATTCCATTCAGGTACCCGCTCGTTCAAGTGGACACTGAACAATGATGGTGATCCATCCCATAAACTGTAGCAGTTCTGTGAGCTGATTTAGCAGCGACGCTGTGGCAATGAACTTGTCAACTTGGATTTGATTCGATTTGATGTCCGGACCAGGCTCCTGAAGGACAGTGACACTGTGTTCGGGCCTGGCTCCTGAAGGACTGTGACATTGTGTCTTGATCTGGCTCCTGAAGGACTGTGACATTGTGTCCAGATCTGGCTCCGAAGGACTGTGACATTGTGTCCTGACCTGGCTACGGAAGGACTGTGACATTGTATCCAGATCTGGCTCCGGAAGGACTGTGACATTGTGTCTTGATCTGGCTCCAGAAGGACTGTGACATTGTGTCCTGACTTTGATCTGGATGGACTGTGACATTGTGTCCGGACCTGGCTCGGAAGGACTGTGACATTGTGTCCGGATCTGGCTCCTGAAGGACTATGACATTGTGTCCGGACCTGGCTCCGGAAGGACTGTGACATTGTGTCCGGACCTGGCTCCGGAAGGACTGTGACATTGTGTCCGGACCTGGTTCGGAAGGACTGTGACATGTGTCTGGACCTGGCTCCGGAAGGACTGTGACATTGTGTCCGGATCTGGCTCCGGAAGGACTGTGACATTAAGTCCTGACTTTGATCTGGAAGGACTGTGACACTGTGTCCAGACCTGGCTCCAGAAGGACAGTGACATTGTGTCTGGACCTGGCTCCAGAGGACTGTGACATTGTGTCCTGACCTGGCTGTGGAAGGACTGTGACATTGTGTCCGGATCTGGCTGCTGAAGGACTGTGACATTGTGTCCTGACTGGCTCTGGAAGGACTGTGACAGTGTGTCTGGATCTGGCTCCTGAAGGACTGTGACATTGTGTCCGGATCTGGCTGCTGAAGGACTGTGACATTGTGTCCAGATCAGGCTCTGAAGGACTGTGACATTGTGTCAGATCTGGCTCCTGAAGGACCGTGACATTGTGTCTTGATCTGGCTCCTGAAGGACTGTGACATTGTGTCTGTTCTGGCTCCTGAAGGACAGTGACATTGTGTTCGGGCCTGGCTCCTGAAGGACTGTGACATTGTGTTCGGGCCTGGCTCCTGAAGGACTGTGACATTGTGTTTCGGGCCTGGCTCTGAAGGACTGTGACATTGTGTTCGGCCTGGCTCCTGAAGGACTGTGACATTGTGTCTTGATCGGCTCCTGAAGGACTGTGACATTGTTTCTGGGCCTGGCTTCTGAAGGACTGTGACATTGTGTTCGGGCCTGGCTCCTGAAGGACTGTGACATTGTGTTCGGGCCTGGTATGAAGGACTGTGACATTGTGTTCGGGCCTGGCTCCTGAAGGACTGTGACATTGTGTCTTGATCTGGCTCGGAAGGACTGTGACATTGTGTCATGATCTGGCTCCGGAGGACTGTGACATTGTGTCCAGATCTGGCTCCTGAAGGACTGTCACATTGTGTCTGGATCTGTCACTGGAAGGACAGTGACATTGTGTCCAGACTTTGATCTGGAAGGACTATGACATTGTTGCCGGATCTGGCTCTGGAAGGACTGTGACATTGTGTCTGGACTTGGCTCCAGAAGGACTGTGACATTGTGTCTGGTCTGGCTATGGAAGGACTGTGACATTGTGTCTGGACCTGCCTCCAGAAGGACTGTGACATTGTATCCGGATCTGGCTCCTGAAGGACTACGACATTGCGTCCGGGCCTGGCTCCTGAAGGACTGTGACATTGTGTCTGGACTGGCTCCAGAAGGACTGTGACATTGTGTCCTGGCCTGGCTCCTGAAGGACTGTGACATTGTGTCTTGATCTGGCTCAGAAAGGACTGTGACATTGTGTCCAGACCGACTCTGAAGGACTGTGACATTGTGTCGGGACCTGGCTCCGGAAGGACTGTGACATTGTGTCTGGATCTGGCTCCAGAAGGACTGTGGCATTGTGTCCGGATCTGGCTCCTGAAGGACTGTGACTTGTGTCGGGCCTGGCGCCAGAAGGACTGTGACATTGTGTCCGGATCTGGCTCCTGAAGGACTACGACATTGTGTCCGGGCCTGGCTCCTGAAGGACTGTGACATTGTTTCTGGGCCTGGCTTCTGAAGGACTGTGACATTGTGTCCGGGCCTGGCTCCTGAAGGACTGTGACATTGTGTCTAGATCTGGCTCTGGAAGGACTGTGACACTGTGTCCAGACCTGGCTCCTGAAGGACTGTGACATTGTGTCCGGATCTGGCTCCTGAAGGACTGTGACATTGTGTCCGGACTTTGATGTGGAAGGACTATGACATTGTGTCCGGATCTGGCTCTGGAAGGACTGTGACATTGTGTCTGGACCTGGCTTCAGTAGGACTGTGACATTTTGTTCAGATCTGGCTCCTGAAGGACTGTGACATTGTGTCTAGATCTGGCTCTGGAAGGACTGTGACATTGTGTCTGGACCTGGCTCCTGAAGGACTGTGACATTGTGTCCAGATCTGGCTCCTGCAGGACTGTGACATTGTGTCCAGATCTGGCTCCTGAAGGGACTGTGACATTGTGTCTTGATCTGGCTCCGGAAGGACTGTGAACATTGTATCCAGATCTGGCTCCGGTAGGACTGTTGACATTGTGTCTTGATCTGGCTCTGGAAGGACTGTGACATTGTGTCGCGAACTGGCTCAGAAAAACTGTGACATTGTGTCTGGATCTGGCTCCAGAAAGACTAATATATTGTGTCCGGATCTGGCTCCGGAAGGCTGTGACATTGTGTCTGAGCCTGGTGCCATAAGGACTGTGACATTGTGTCTGGATCTGGCTCTGGAAGGACTGTGACATTGTGTCCGGACTTTGATCTGGAAGGACTATGACATTGTGTCTAGATATGGCTCTGGAAGGACTGTGACATTGTGTCCGGATCTGGCTCCTGAAGGACTACGACATTGTGTCTGGGCCTGGCTCCTGAAGGACTGTGACATTGTGTCCGGATCTGGTCCTGAAGGACTACGACATTGTGTCCGGGCCTGGCTCCTGAAGGACTGTGACATTGTGTCTGGACCTGGCTCCAGAGGACTGACATTGTGTCTGGGCCTGGCTCCTGAAGGACTGTGACATTGTGTCTTCAACTGGCCCCGGAAGGACTGTGACATTGTGTCCAGACTGACTCCTGAAGGACTGTGACATTGTGTCGGGACCTGGCTCCGGAAGGACTGTGACATTGTGTCTGGATCTGGCTCAGAAGGACTGTGGCATTGTGTCCGGATCTGGCTCCGGAAGGACTGTGACATTGTGTCCGGGCCTGGCGCCAGAAGGCCTGTGACATTGTGTCCGGATCTGGCTCTGGAAGGACTGTGACATTGTGTCCGGACTTTGATCTGGAAGGACTGTGACATTGTGTTTGGACCTGGTGCCAGAAGGACTGTGACATTTTCTCCAGGCTGGCGCCAGAAGGACTGTGACATTCTGTCCGGATCTGGCTCTGGAAGGACTGTGACATTGTGTTTGGACCTGCCTCAGAAGGACTGTGACATTGTGTCCGGATCTGGCTCCTGAAGGACTACGACATTGTGTCTGGGCCTGACTCCTGAAGGACTGTGACTTGTTTCTGGGCCTGGCTTCTGAAGGACTGTGACATTGTGTCCGGGCCTGGCTCCTGAAGGACTGTGACATTGTGTCTAGATCTGGCTCTGGAAGGACTGTGACACTGTGTCCAGACTGGCTCCTGAAGGACTGTGACATTGTGTCCGGATCTGGCTCCTGAAGGACTGTGACATTGTGTCCGGACTTTGATGTGGAAGGACTATGACATGTGTCAGATCTGGCTCTGGAAGGACTGTGACATTGTGTCTGGGACCTGGCTCCAGAAGGACTGTGACATGTGTTCAATCTGGCTCCTGAAAGGACTGTGACATTGTGTCTAGATCTGGCTCTGGAAGGACTGTGACATTGTGTCTGGACCTGGCTCCTGAAGGACTGTGACATTGTGTCCAGATCTGGCTCTTGACGGACTGTGACATTGTGTCAGATCTGGCTCCTGAAGGACTGTGACATTGTGTCTTGATCTGGCTCTGGAAGGACTGTGACATTGTGTCCAGATCTGGCTCCAGAAGGACTGTGACATTGTGTCTTGATTGGCTCCGGAAGGACTGTGACATTGTGTCCAGACCTGACTCCTGAAGGACTGTGACATTGTGTCGGACCTGGCTCCGGAAGGACTGTGACATTGTGTGTCTGGATCTGGCTCCAGAAGGACTGTGATTATTGTGTCCGGATCTGGCTCCGGAAGGACTGTGACATTGTGTCCGGGCCTGACGCCAGAAGGACTGTGGACATTGTGTCCGGATCTGGCTCTGGAAGGACTGTGACATTGTGTCCGGACTTTGATCTGGAAGGACTATGACATTGTGTCCGGATCTGGCTCTGGAAGGACTGTGACATTGTGTCCGGATCTGGACTCCTGAAGGACTACGACATTGTGTCCGGGCCTGGCTCCTGAAGGACTGTGACATTGTTTCTGGGTCTGGCTTCTGAAGGACTGTGACATTGTGTCCGGATCTGGCTCTGGAAGGACTGTGACATTGTGTTTGGACCTGCCTCCAAAAGGACTGTGACATTGTTTCTGGGCCTGGCTTCTGAAGGACTGTGACATTGTGTCCGGGCCTGCTCTCCAGAAGGACTGTGACATTGTGTCCGGGCCTGGCTCTGAAGGACTGTGACATTGTTTCTGGGCCTGGCTTCTGAAGGACTGTGACATTGTGTCCGGGCCTGCCTCCAGAAGGACTGTGACATTGTGTCCGGATCTGGCTCTGAAGGACTACGACATTGTGTCCGGGCCTGGATCCTGAAGGACTGTGACATTGTGTCTGGACCTGGCTCCTGAAGGACTGTGACATTGTGTCCGGGCCTGGCTCCTGAAGGACTGTGACATTGTGTCCGGGTCTGGCTCCTGAAGGACTATGACATTGTGTCTAGATCTGGCAGGACTGTGACACTGTATCCAGACCTGCTCCTGAAGGACTGTGACATTGTGTCCGGATCTGGCTCCTGAAGGACTGTGACATTGTGTCTTGATCTGGCTCTGGAAGGACTGAATTGTATCCAGATCTGGCTCCTGAAGAACTGTGACATTGTGTCTGGACCTGGCTCCTGAAGGACTGTGACATTGTGTCCAGATCTGGCTTCGGAAGGACTGTGACATTGTGTCTGGACTTTGATCTGGAAGGACTGTGACATTGTGTCTGGACCTGGCTCCTGAAGGACTGTGACATTGTGTCCAGATCTGGCTTCGGAAAGACTGTGACATTGTGTCCGGACTTTGATCTGTAAGGACTGTGACATTGTGTCCGGACTTTGATCTGGAAAGACTGTGACATTGTGTCCGGACTTTGATCTAGAAGGACAGTGACATTGTGTCCGGACCTGGCTCTGGAAGGACTGCGACATTGTGTCTGGACGTGGCTCCAGAAGGACTGACATTGTGTCTGGACCTGGCTCCAGAAGGACTGTGACATTGTGTCCAGATCTGGCTCTGGAAGGACTGTGACATTGTGTCGGATCTGCCCCCGGAAGGACTGTGACATTGTGTCCAGATCTGGCTCCGGAAGGACTGTGACATTGTGTCTGGATCTGGCTCCTGAAGGACTGTGACATTGTGTCTGGATCTGGCTCCTGAAGGACTGTGACATTGTGTCCGGATCTGGCTCCTGAAGGACTGTGACATTGTGTCCAGATCTGGCTCTGGAAAGATCTGATAGCGTGGTCTGGGTCTACTTCAAAAGGCCCAATGACTATGTGCCCGGGATCTAGCTCGGGAAAGGACTGTGACATTGTGTTCGGAACTGGCTCCTGAAGGACTATGACATTGTTCTGGGTCTGGAACAATTAACTTTTTTCTGAAAATTTTCGCGTAAAGATGTGTGTGTGAGAGAGAGAGAGAGAAAAGAGGGTGATGAAGATGGATGAGTGGTTGGTGGGTCTCTAGGGGAAGGACTTAAATAGTTCTCGATGAGAATTATCTGAACCTTTCACCTACACCCCTCTCTTACTAGTGGGGAAGGAGAAAACCCTTTCCAGTACTAGCCCATCGAAAGAAATTTATATTTGTTCCGGGTCTTGTTAAAATACTAAAGAGTGGTTCCGAGATAATTTTCCTTAGACCTGTACTTGTAGCTCTGAGAGACAGAATTGAAGAGAGAAGTTCAAACATTCAACATTTTATTGAACAACAGAGAACTGACACAAGTTAAGTGCATTTCCACACAACTTTACTTGCTTACACGTAGGTAAGTATTTACATGTCACTTCAATAGGCAGGTTTTAGTTCTCATTGAACCACAACAATGAGGGGCCCCTTCCACACTCCTACTTTACATGCTTGCACTCGGTGCAGCCACTTAAGTTGGAATACAGTGGGCCTTTTCTAAGTTACCCTGAATGCATTTTGGTTAAGATACATCCACTTCGCTGCAACACCCACTGCAGTAGCCAAAGTGGTACTCATAGACAGTTTCTCACTGTTTATCATAAAGTGAGGGTAAGGGTCTGATGGGTTCGAGTCCAGGGGTTAGCTAAATTACCTTATATTGGAGAGGTAGTTGATCTCTCCTGTGGTGGTGACTGATCCTCCCTTGTAGATCTGTTGTCTGATGTCACCCAGTTTTAAAGGGTAGCCATGGTGTCTGGCCCTTCCCCTGGTTCTGGCATAGTGCCAGAGTCTGGTTTCGCCTAATGTGTAGTGTGACCAGGATCCCAGTTTTTTTTCCCTGGGAATGAACCAGTGAATGACTTGAGATCAAGGAGTAGGTTATCAGCCCTTTTCTCTGGTCATCCCTTTCGCTTTCACTGTTCTGATCTACAGGCAGTCTTGAGGGGTCAGTGAAGTTGTGACTCTATGTGTCTGGTATATGTATTCTATACTGCCAAATCAGGTTTCTGATCTGGCTGACAAGGTGTCGGTCAAACACCAGGGGTGAGAGGAGGAGGGATCTATTCTTACCATCATTTGCCTCGGAAATTGTTTGAACTTCATCAGTACCAGCTCACCGAGATCATCGGTTGGTTAATGTATGTGTCCGTATAGACAAAGACCGTTGGGTGGGGGGGGGGGGGGGGGTTAGAGAAGGAGGGAGGTTTGCTGGTTACCCTTTGTGAGAAGTGAAGCTGCATGTGGCTCAGGTGGGGGGGGGGGGGGGGGGAGGGGGTGGTGGTGGAGGTGCTGGTGGGTGGGAGAGAGCAGCAACATGCCTTTGTGTCACGGGAGGGGAGGGGGTGAAGATAGCACGGGGGGGGGGGGGGGGGGGGGGGGGGGGGAGCTGGGCAATTGTCACAATGCAATGGAAATTTTTCTGCCTAGTAGCTGCTCACAGTGGGGAAGGAGGGTTGAGAGGGGAAGGGAGGTAGGCGGATAGGAATGATGCAGAGTGCGGCATGACGTAATTTTGTCTTGTACCAGATAGCAAGTTGTGCAGCTCACACTGTTCTAAGAGAGAGAAAGGGGGGGGGAGGGGTTTAGAGGGGAGAGTGGGTATAGATTTGAAATCTATTCTTTGGTTGAGTGGGACTGATCGGATGGGTTTGTCAAGCGTTTCCTTCAGGGGGGGGGGGGGGGGAGAGAAAGAGAGAGAGAGATGAATCACACAGTTTTAAAATTTAAAGTTCAATCAGTGCTAGTACTATTCATTTGATCAAATCCGATATCTCTTTAAATTTTGGTTCATATCGTGGTAACATGTATGTGAAACAGCTCAGAATTACATTTGAAATCCTGTTCTTTGAGGAGATCCACACTACTATTTTATGTAGAGTCCAGTAATTCTGCTTGTGGAGAGTGCGTTCCTCTCGCTGCGCTGGTCTACTAGTTAAGTTCACAGTCACATGCCTATAAACATAAACCCAAATATTGGCGAAGTTGTAGCAATGAGGCGTGGGGATTGCGACAAAGCTCACGATTTAAAACAGAGAAAGGACTGTTGTTTTCGAAGTACCCATTGATGCTTCACTCTCTCTTTTTCTAATCTCCCTCTCTGTCTCTCTCTCTCTCTCTCTGTCTGTCCATCTGTCTCTCTGTGTGTGTGTGTGTGTTGTCTCTCTCTCTCTCTCTCTCTCTCTCTCTCTCTCTCTCTCTCTCTCTCTGTGTAAATCGTGCATCGAAATGAAGAAAGTCTGTGAAAACGCTAATTGCATCATCCACAGCATCACCAGCTCCAAATCCCAGAGCAGATGGTCTGGACGACTCTGACTCCGTCTGCACCTGTCCACCGAGAACAACAGTCACGTGCAGGACCTGGTGGATGGCACCAGCAGCAACAGTGGCAGCAGCAGCAGCAGCAAAGTACAGCTGCGACTGATGCGCGACCTGAACATGCCATTGCGCGTGTCAAGCGATGGTTTGATCAAACTGAGGGCCTACCAGGAGGAGCTGCTCTATTTGGGCCCGCCAAGGCGGGCAACGTGGCCATCTTCCTGCCCACTGGCACCGGCAAAACCTTCGTCATCCTCAGGTACATGCAGGTGAGGTGCAGCTCCTGAAGGTGAACGACTCTTATGATAGGAGAAAGGCTCTATGATAGGAGAAAGGCTCTAACGTAGATAAACAACTGTAAGATAGGAGAAAGGCTCTATGACAGGAGAAAGGCTCTAAGGTAGGTAAATGACTCTATGGAAGTAAAAAACTCTATGATAGGAGAAAGGTTCTATGATAGGAGAAACGGCTCTAAGGTAGGTGTGAACGACTCTTATGATAGGAGAAAGGCTTTAAGGTAGGTAAACAACTCTATGGTAGGACAAAGGCTCTAAGGTAGGTACGACTCTATAATAGGGAAAGGCTCTAAGGTAGGTAAACGACTCTATGATAGGCAAAGAACTCTATGGTAGGAGAAAGGCTCTAAGGTAGGTAAACGACTCTATGATAGGAGAAAGGCTCTAAGGTAGGTAAACGACTCTATGATAAGAGAAAGGCTCTAAGGTAGGTAAACGACTCTATGATAGGAGAAAGGCTCTAAGGTAGGTAAAAAGACTCTATGATAGGTAAAGAACTCTATGGTAGGAGGGAAAGGCTCTAAGGTAGGTAAACGACTCTATGATAGGAGAATGGCTCTAAGGTGGGGTAAACGACTCTATGATAGGAGAAAGGCTGTAAGGTAGGTAAACGACTCTATGATAGGAGAAGGGCTGTAAGGTAGGTGAAAGACTCTATGATAGGAGAAGGGCTGTAAGGTAGGTGAAAGACTCTATGATAGGAGAAAGGTTGTAAGGTAGGTGAACGACTTTATAATAGGAAAAGGGTCTAAGGTAGGTGAACAACTTTATAATAGGGAAAAGGGTCTAAGGTAGGTGAACGACTTTATAATAGTGAAAAGAGTCTAAGGTAGGTGAACGACTTTTGTAATAGGGAAAAGAGTCTAAGGTAGGTGAACGACTTTATAAAAGGGAAAAGGGTCTAAGGTAGGTGAATGACTCTATGATAGGAGAAAGGCTCAATGTAGGCAAACGACTCCAAGGAAGGTAAACGACTCTATGATAGGTGAACGACTCTATGATAGGTGAACGACTCTATGATAGGAGAAAGGCTGTATGAGAGAAGAAAGGCTGTATGATGGAGAAAGGCTCAAAATTTTAGGCAGACGACTCCAAGATAGGTAAACGACTCTATGATAGATATAAACGACTCTATGATAGGTAAACGACTCTATGATAGGTGAACGACTCTATGATAGGTGAAAGACTCTATGATAGTAGAAAGGCTGAAAGAGAGAGGAAAGGCTCTATGATAGGAGAAAGGCCCCAAGGAAGGTAAACGACCCTTATGATAGGAGAAAGTCTCTAAGGGTAGAAAAAACGACTCTATAGTAGGAGAAAGGCTCTAAGGTAGGTGTCGCCCTCTATGATAGGAGAAAGGCTCAAAGGTAGGTGTAGACTCAAAGACGGGGGAGAAAGGCTCTAAGGTAGGTAAACGACTCTTGATGGGGGAAAGGCTCAAAAGTAGGTGAACGACTCTATGATAGGAGAAAGGCTCTGAAATAGGTAAACGACTCTATGGTAGGAGAAAGGCTCTAAGGTAGGTAAACGATTCTATGATAGGAGAAAGGCTGTAAGGTGGGTAAACGACTCTATGATAGGGGAATTGACTCTATGATAGGAAAAAGGGTCAAAAATAGGTGAACGACTTCTGATAGAAGAAAGGCTGTAAAATAGGTAGACGACTCTCTGATAGGGAAAGGCTCTAAAATAGGTAAACGACTCTATGATAGGAGAAAGGCAACTATATGGGACTGTTTGGTAGCATGTGTAACAATGTATCACTGAGGAATGAGGGTTCAGAGGTGGGCAGTGTTCTGACCTTGGGGGGTGCTGCCCGTGCAGGAACACCTGAGAGGCTCTGGCATGAAGCGTGTGGTCTTTCTGGCCCAAAGTCAAGCTGGCCGAGCAGCAGTTCACAGGTTCAGTGAATTTTTCCCCCATGCCACGTACTTCCGGTGTGGCAGATACACCAGTTCCAATGCTCCTTTCGCTGAACTGCTGGACACGTGAGTTTTCATGTTTTTGCGGGTTTTGTCTGCATGTACGACGAGAAATTACAGCAGTTATACAGATGTTCACAAGAGGCCCGATGCGTTTGGTTTTTTTTCCCATCCACCATTAAGATAAGATTAAGATTAAAAATTATAGTCCCGTCAACAGCAGAGGTTATTCCCCAAGGGCTGTCACCACGTTTCAAATTACCACGTTTTCTTCCACCATTAGAAAATTTTCATTAAAAAAAAACATGAATGAATTTGTTAATGAGAACAGTTGAAATAAACGGCATGCAAAAAACTTTTAACCCTAATAAATGTTACTTGATAACTACTCTTCACTCATCTTTATAGATTTGTTAATGGGAACAGTGGAAATAAACAGCAGCTATAAACATTTTGAGCCTTGATAAATGGTTACATAAAAAGCACTCTTCAATCATCTTTCACGCTTATATAAGTTCCAGACACTATATTTAACAAATATTGTCAGTCACTCCATGAAAAAGGAAAAAAAAGATTGAGACAAATTGGGTCAGAACTGTTTGTAAGTGAGTGATGTCTCTGCATGCAGATCAATATTCACTAAAATTGTCTGCCCTTTGTCAAGTTTTTGAAGAGAGTGGCTTTTTCAGCCTACGTTTAGAGATTCTGATGTTTGTGTCCAGGAAAGATATTCACAAAGACCCCCAGAGCTTGGGTAGTGCATCTTTGCAGAACATAAATGGTAATAAAAAGCGATTGCTTTATCCTCCCGAGGAATGAACTTTCTTCGAGGATCCCATTGATTAATGGTCAGCTGGTCCTGTCTGGTTTCTCCAGGTTTAAGGTGTTCCTGATGACCCCCCAGTGTTAACTTGTCCTGTCTGGTTTCTCCAGGTTCAAGGTGTTCGGTTCGTGATGACCCCCAGTGTTAGCTGGTCCTGTCTGGTTTCTCCAGGTTCAAGGTGTTCGTGATGACCCCCAGTGTTAGTAGTCGTGTCTGGTTTCTCCAGGTTCAAGGTGTTCGTGATGACCCCCAGTGTTAGCTAGTCCTGTTTGGTTTCTCCAGGGTTTAAGGTGTTCGTGATGACCCCAGTGTCTGGTTTCTCCAGGTTAAGATGTTCATGATGACTTCCCCCCTCCCCCCCCCCCCCAGTGTCTGGTTTCTGCAGGTACAAGGTGTTCATGACGACCCCCCCCCCCCCCAATGTCTGGTTTCTCCAGTACAAAGTGTTTGTGATGGCCCCCCAGTGTTAGCTGGTCCTGTTGGTTTCTCCATGTTCAAAGTTTTCGTGATGACCCCCCCCCCCCCCCCTCCCAGTGTTAGCTGGTCCTGTCTGGTTCTCCAGGTTCAAAGTGTTCGTGATGACCCCCCCCCCCCCCCCCCCTCCCCAGTGTTTGAACCTGGAGAAACCAGACAGGACCAGCTAAGTGTTCGTGATGACTCCCAGTGTTCGGTTTCTCCAGGCTGAAGGTGTTCGTGATGACCCCCAGTGTCAGCTGGTCCTGTCTGGTTTCTCCAGGTTCAGTGTGTTCATGATGACCCCATGTGTCTGGTTTCTCCAGGTTAAGATGTTCATGATGACCCCCCCCCCCCCCCCCCCCCCCCCCCCCCCCCCCCAGTGTCTGGTTTCTCCAGGTACAAGGTGTTCATGACGACACCCCCCCCCCCCCCAGTGTCTGGTTTCTCCAGGTACAAGGTGTTCATGATGACCCCCCCAGTGTCTGGTTTCTCCAGGTACAAGGTGTTCATGATGACTCCTCAGTGTCTGGTTTCTCCAGGTACAAGGTGTTCATGATGACCCACCAGTGTCTGGTTTCTCCAGGTACAAGGTGTTCATTGATGACCCGCCAGTGTCTGGTTTCTCCAGGTTCAAGGTGTTCATGATGACCCCCAGTGTTAACTTGTCCTGTCTGGTTTCTCCAGGTACAAGGTGTTCATGATGACCCCCCAGTGTTAGCTGGTCCTGTCTGGTTTCTTCAGGTTCAAGGTATTCGTGATGACCCCAGTGTTAACTTGTCCTGTCTGGTTTCTCTAGGTACAAGGTGTTCATGATGACCCCCCAGTGTTAGCTGGTCCTGTCTGGTTTCTCCAGGGTCAAGGTGTTCATGACCCGCCAGTGTTAGCTGGTCCTGTCTGGTTTCTTCAGGTTCAAGGTGTTCGTGATGACCCCAGTGTTAACTTGTCCTGTCTGGTTTCTTCAGGTTCAAGGTGTTTGTGATGACGCCCCAGTGTCTGGTGGAGGCCATCCATCGGAAGGAAGTGCAGATGACTGATTTTCCATGATCATCCTGGATGAATGTCATCACACAGCTCGGGGTAAACACGCCTTTAGAAACTTAATGGGAATCTATCTGGACGTCAGGCATTCCCCAGACTCCCGCCCCAACAATGTCGTAATGCCTCAGGTAAGATAGGGACCATGCTTTATATCTGGAAGGCTAGGCAAAGAAAAAAAGTGTATTCGTAACATCAAATGTCAGTGCCATGTTGAAGATGAACACTTTCTTGTGTTTGTTTGAAAAATAATGATTGATTATATGTGAATCGTATATGTATTTTCTGATTCATAAAGATTTTTAAAAGGTACAGGTCATTCATCTTCATGTTATATGAAACTTGAATGGCATTTGAAAGTGCGCAGATCTCCGTCAGTGGCGAAGGAATTCATGAATGCGCCCTCTCACAGTCTTCATGTTCAGTGGATTTTTTCTTTCTCATTTTCCGAGCCGCTTCAGTGATACCACACCCACAGCCCCGACATGAGCATTGCCAAGGGTAGAGACGTCGAGATGAAATCGAAAGCGAGGTCACCATGACAGAAGATCATAAAGGCCACAGAATTTGAGTCTTCTTTATGCTGAATGATGAGGCTGAGGCTGAAAAGGAGGATGCTACGGATCTCCTTTCTGATTTGAGACTCCACGACAGAGCTCTACTCTATGCTTACTGTTATAACATACCTCAGAATCGACCAGAACCGAGAGATACCGACACCTGCAGTGCTGGTCAGGAGATTTGAGCAACACTTTCAAAGATGCTGTCATTAAGTGGATGAAACTCGACTGTGTGGTGCCAGTCTTCCCACCTGAGCCACAGCAAAGTTAACTCAGGATAGGGGCCGGCGTGTGGCGAAACAATCCACAAATGAATGGCTTTGGTGGGCATCTGCAGCGCTAACCACTGTGACATTGCGGCTGGCATCAATGAAAAGTTTGTCACACTTTCATCGATAATGTGAACATATCCTGTATCCACCATTTCATCCAGATCTATTTTTCTGCATCTGCACTACAATATTATAGGTTTGTCTTTAAGACACATTCTGTATTTCAATGATTTTTGATTTAAGCAGATATTTGTTTTTGGTTTAGCAGATTTTTGTGCGGTATTTTGATAGTTTTGCTTTAGAGTCCTGTATCCTCCGTGGATTCCACCTCAGATCCAGACCCATGTAACGGGGTGTTGCCTCGTCAGCCTGCCCCTGTAAGGGGAAAGTGCACCTTGCTTTGAAAGAACACAGTTCATTTGGGCAGGTGTCGACTGGAAATAGTGTCTGCTGATCGTTCTTCACTTTCTCTCTTTTCACAAAGTCCCTCACCATGGAATGATACTCGTTCCACTCACACTTGTGTCAGACCACGTCCTTCAAAATGGAGTGATACTCGCTCCACTCACACTTGTGTCAGACCACGTCCTTCAAGATGGAGTGATACTCGCTCCACTCACACTTGTGTCAGACCACGTCCTTCAAGATGGAGTGATACTCGCTCCACTCACACTTGTGTCAGACCACGTCCTTCAAGATGGAGTGATACTCGCTCCACTCACACTTGTGTCAGACCACGTCCTTCAAGATGGAGTGATACTCGCTCCACTCACACTTGTGTCAGACCACGTCCTTCAAGATGGAGTGATACTCGCTCCACTCACACTTGTGTCGGACCACGTCCTTCAAGATGGAGTGATACTCGCTCCACTCACACTTGTGTCAGACCACGTCCTTCAAGATGGAGTGATACTCGCTCCACTCACACTTGTGTCAGACCACGTCCTTCAAGATGGAGTGATACTCGCTCCACTCACACTTGTGTCGGACCACGTCCTTCAAGATGGAGTGATACTCGCTCCACTCACACTTGTGTCGGACCACGTCCTTCAAGATGGAGTGATACTCGCTCCACGTCCTTCAAGATGGAGTGATACTCGCTCCACTCACACTTGTGTCAGACCACGTCCTTCAAGATGGAGTGATACTCGCTCCACTCACACCGGCTAGGGCCAGACCACGTTCTTCAAGATGGAGTGATACTCGCTCCACTCACACTTGTGTCAGACCACGTCCTTCAAGATGGAGTGATACTCGCTCCACTCACACTTGTGTCGGACCACGTCCTTCAGATGGAGTGATACTCGCTCCACGTCCTTCAAGATGGAGTGATACTCGCTCCACTCACACTTGTGTCAGACCACGTCCTTCAAGATGGAGTGATACTCGCTCCACTCACACCGGCTAGGGCCAGACCACGTTCTTCAAGATGGAGTGATACTCGCTCCACTCACACTTGTGTCAGACCACGTCCTTCAGGACAGAGGTGGGATGAGAGTTTCGGTTTCTTTAGATAGGTCTACAATGCTGCAAGAGTTTTTTTCCGGGCATTGGATGAGCAGATCGGGTGGGGAGTGGAGGGGGAAGTGCGGGTTAATTGTTTGATTTTGGGGTCCTTGGCATCTGTGTGGGAACGACTGCACAAAATGCAAATTCTGATAATTATTATGATTATTGATATCTTTGTTGTTGTTGCTTGTTGTCGTCATCATCATCATCATCATCGTCATCAGTCTTCTTCTTCTTCTCCTCTCCTTCCTTCTTCTTCTTCTTCTTCTTCTTCTTGTCATTATCATCATCATCATCGACATCATCATCATTATCATCGTCATCATATATCAATATCATCACCATTATTACTACTACTACTACTATTATTATTATTATAATTAATATTATTATCATCATCATCATTATTATTATCATTCGTACGTTATTGTAATTATGATAAAAGTAATTATTGTTATTATTATTAATCATGATCAATGGTGTAGTAGTTATGGTCGTAGTAGTAGTAGTAGCAACAGTAGTAGCAGTGTCATCATCATCATTATTATTATTACTATTATTATTATTATTATTATCATCATCGTTGTTATTATCCTTATTATGGTATGTTTGTGTGATTGTGTCAGGTGATAGGTCTCAGTGCCAGCCCCGGGGTGGGTCCTCAGGGGACCCTGGAGAGTGCGGTCAAACACATCCAACAGCTGTGCTACATGATGAACGTGGACAAGATCTGCACGGTGAAGACGGAGAAGAACAAGAAGGAGCTGCAGTTCTTCATCAACGAACCCAAGCACCGTAAAGTGCCTTTCTGTTCAGCATCGTAAAGTGCCTTTCTGTTCAGCACCGTAAAGTGCCTTTCTGTTCAGCACCGTAAAGTGCCTTGCTAGGTGCTTTCTGTTCAGCACCGTAAAGTGCCTTTCTGTTCAGCACCGTAAAGTGCCTTTCTGTTCAGCACCGTAAAGTGCCTTTCTGTTCAGCACCGTAAAGTGCCTTTCTGTTAGCACTGTAAAGTGCCTTTCTATTCAGCACCGTAAAGTGCCTTTCTGTTCAGCACCGTAAAGTGCCTTTCTATTCAGCACCGTAAAGTGCCTTTCTATTCAGCACCGTAAAGTGCCTTTCTATTCAGCACCGTAAAGTGCCTTTCTGTTCAGCACCTTTCTACTAAGCACCATAAAATGCCTTTCTACTAAGCACCGTAAAGTGTCTTTCAACAAAGCACCGTAAAGTGTCTTTCAACAAAGCACCGTAAAGTGTCTTTCAACAAAGCACCGTAAATTGTCTTTCAACAAAGCGCCGTAAAGTGTCTTTCAACAAATCACCGTAAAGTGTCTTTCAACAAAGCGCCGTAAAGTGTCTTTCAACAAAGCACGGTAAAGTGTCTTTCAACAAAGCACGTAAAGTGTCTTTCAACAAAGCACCGTAAAGTGCTTTCCATTTGAATTGTACAGCTGCTGAGTTTTGTGTGTATGTGGAGATGGCTGGAAACGGGGGGGGGGGGGGGGGGGGGGGGAGGGGGGGGGGGGGGGAGGGGGGGGGGGGAGAGGGGGGGGGCTGATTCATATCATACCATATGAAAGAAGATAATAATAATATAAGATAGAATTGGAATTATATCATATAGTACGCAATGAGAGGCTGAAGATTCCGCGTTCTTTACCCTGCTATACTAAGCGCCTTTGTCAAGGTATCAGCCCCGATTCATTTCTCTTGGCTTGAGCTTTTCTTTTCACCGATTGTTTTTTTTTTTTCCTGCATAACATCCATAGTGTATAATTTGTGCGTATGTAGCTTTCCTGCATGACATCCATAGTGTATGATTTGTGTGTATGTATCTTTCCTGCATAACATCCATAGTGTATGATTTGTGTGTATGTAGCTTCCTGCATAACATCCATAGTGTATAATTTGTGCGTATGTAGCTTTCCTGCATGACATCCATAGTGTATGATTTGTGTGTATGTATCTTTCCTGCATAACATCCATAGTGTGTGATTTGTGTGTATGTAGCTTTCCTGCATAAAATCCATAGTGTATGATTTGTGTGTATGTAGCTTTCCTGCATAACATTCATAGTGTATGATTTGTGCGTATGTAGCTTTGTCTGCATAACATCCATAGTGTATGATTTGTGCGTATGTAGCTTTGTCAGGAAATCATATATGTAGGAAAGGGGTTTTCAATCTATACCTCAGAATTATATGCAATACTGAAGGCTTTGACTTACATATATGACACATCAATTGCTTTCTATCAAATTTTACTTTGTGTTGATTCCAAATCAGTTTTACAGTCATTAGAGCGTTGGGACTGCAAAGCTAGAAAAGATTTGCTTTTTGAAATAAAACATCTCCTGCATTGTTTCATTACACTAGGCATAAGAATAGATTTTTGTTGGGTCCCATCTCACTGTGGTATAAAGTGGAATGAAATAGCAGACAGTCTTGCAAAAGAAGGAGCAAACAGAAAGACGGAAAATTTACTAAACAATCCCTTAGATCTATCCTCTTGTGAATTAATCCAAATTATGGAAAAATGTATGCATAAGCAGAATTCTAGTCAAAAAATGGCTACTTTACCGTCGTGCCCAAGGCACATTGTTAGATTAATTCATAAATTAAGGTTGAATGCTTGGAACACTAAATATTCTCATGGTATTTCTTGTGTATGCAGAGAAAGCATTTCTGTACATCATCTTTTGTTTGAATGCTCAGTGTTGACCCCACTCTATGAGGAGAAAGGTATTCAGATGAATATCACTGATAATGTCAATACTGTCTTATATGGTTCATATGTTGCTGAAATTGCCATGGTTATTTCGCAGTCACAGGTTGCAAATTTTTTATAAAGATCAACAACTTTGTGTACAGCTAGGGTATTTATTACACCCATGTCAATATGCATATATCAGATGTGGGTTTGAAAGTACAAATGTGGATGATAAGTTAAGTGTGGAGGGTGTTTTTTTTTTTTTTTTTTAAGTGTCTAATATCATCTGGCGATGAAAAGACTTTTAAATAAACCACTGAACTGAACTGTAGCTTTGTCTGCATAACACCCATAGTGTATGATTTGTGTGTATGTAGCTTTCCTGCATAACATCCATAGTGTATGATTTGTGCGTATGTAGCTTTGTCTGCATAACACCCATAGTGTATGATTTGTGTGTATGTAGCTTTCCTGCATAACATCCATAGTGTATGATTTGTGCGTAAGTAGCTTTCCTGCATAACATGCATAGTGTATGATTTGTGTGTATGTAGCTTTCCTGCATAACATCCATAGTGTATGATTTGTGCGTATGTATCTTTCCTGCATAACATCCAAGTGTATGATTTGTGCGTATGTAGCTTTGTCTACAGTGCTTCTTCACTGGCAATGTTTTAATACTAGTCAGTCAGCCTTCCCACCCCCACGCCATAAACAATCACAAAAAGATCAAACCATTGCAGCTGTCGGTAAACTGCAGGGAACTGTCGGTGTCATTTTGCCGTGAAGTCATCAAGAGGAGAAGACTGTGTGCCACCGCTGACGTGAACCAGCATGGAAGTAGGAAGAGGGGTGCAACACAGACATGGCTGAAGAGGAGACACTGGGGTAGAGCTGAAGAGGAAGAGAACCAACTGAACAGAGGCAGGAGGACAGCCCAGAGTGGAGTTCCTTGAGAGTTGTGGTCCTTTGAGGTGGACGGCTTCTAAGTAAGAGACCCGTAATGGCAGTACTCACCTGGTTTGTAAATCCGACAGCCCAGAGTGGAGTCCCTTGAGAGTTTTGGTCCCTTTGAGGTGGACGGCTTTGAAGTAAGATACCCGTAATGGCAATACTCGCCTGGTTTGTAAATCCGGACTGAGCGAGCGTCACCTATGAAGTAGAGATGACCCTTCACACCACGTTCCAATGAGGGTCTCCATGCATGTGCCATCAGTGATGACCTTGATATGCATACAACATGGACAGGGAAGTCGGAGGAAAAACATGACCAGGGATCAGGTGAAAGAAACGGTGAACACAGATTCGTAGAAGATGATTCGACGCTGTTGATGACGTTATCTTCATCAATGAGGGTCAGTCAAAACAGCAACATATATTCGTTTTTCTTTTGGTTTCCAGGCTGTATATCAGGGTTGTGACTATTTAGATCCATGGATAATGCATCTTAGCACCAGCTGACTTGATAAAAGGAACAATATTCTCAAATACCATCAAGGAAATGGAATTCATCCAAGACTGTGATCCCACATTCCCCATGTCAACCCATACATACAGCTAACTATGACAGGACTGTGATCCCACATTCCCCATGTCAACCCATACATACAGCTAACTGTGGATAGGACTGATCCCACATTCCCCATGTCAACCCATACATACAGCTAACTATGACAGGACTATGATCCACATTCCCCTTGTCAACCCATACACACAGCTAACTGTGGATAGGACTGTGATCCCACATTCCCCATGTCAACCCATACATACAGCTAACTATGATAGGACTGTGATCCCACATTCCCCATGTCAACCCATACATACAGCTAACTATGATAGGACTGTGATCCCACATTCCCAATGTCAACCCATACATACAGCTAACTATGATAGGACTGTGATCCCACATTCCCTATGTCAACCCATACACGCAGCTAACTATGATAGGACTGTGATCCCACATTCCCCATGTCAACCCATACACACAGCTAACTATGATAGGCCTGTGATCCCACATTCCCCATGTCAACCCATACACACAGCTAACTATGATAGGACTGATCCCACATTCCCCATGTCAACCCATACACACAGCTAACTATGATAGGACTGTGATCCCACATTCCCATGTCAACCCATACATACAGCTAACTATGATAGGACTGTGATCCCACATTCCCCATGTCAACCCATACATACAGCTAACTATGATAGGACTGTAATCCCACATTCCCCATGTCAACCCATACATACAGCTAACTATGATAGGACTGTGATCCTACATTCCCCATGTCAACCCATACATACAGCTAACTATGATAGGACTGTGATCCCACATTCCCCATGTCAAACCCATACATACAGCTAACTGTGATAGGACTGTGATCCTACATTCCCCATGTCAACCCATAAATACAGCTATGATAGGACTGTGATCCCACATTCCCCATGTCAACCCATGCATACAGCTAACTATGATAGGACTATGATCCCACATTCCCCATGTGAACCCATACACACAGCTAACTATGATAGGGCTGTGATCCCACATTCCCCATGTCAACCCCATCATACAGCTAACTATGATAGGACTGTGATCCCCCCATTCCCCATGTCAACCCATACACACAGCTAACTATGATAGGACTGTGATCCCACATTCCCCATGTAAACCCCATACACACAGCTAACTATGATAGGACTGTGATCCCACATTCCCATGTCAACCCATACACACAGCTAACTATGATAGGACTGTGATCCCACATTCCCCATGTCAACCATACACACAGCTAACTATGATAGTACTGTGATCCCACATTCCCCATGTCAACCCATACATACAGCTAACTATGATAGGACTGTGATCCCATTTTCCCCCATGTCAACCCATACATACAGCTAACTATGATAGGACTGTGATCCCACATTCCCCATGTCAACCCATACATACAGCTAACTATGATAGGACTGTGATCCCGCATTCCCCATGTCAACCCATACATACAGCTAACTATGATAGGACTGTGATCCCACATTCCCCATGTCAACCCATACATACAGCTAACTATGATAGGGCTGTGATCCCACATTCCCCATGTCAACCCATACATACAGCTAGCTATGATAGGACTGATCCCACATTCCCCATGTCAACCCATACATACAGCTAACTATGATAGGACTGTGATCCACTTTCCCCCATGTCAACCCATACATACAGCTAACTATGATAGGACTGTGATCCCACATTCCCCATGTCAACCCATAATACAGCTAGCTATGATAGGACTGTGATCCCACATTCCCATGTCAACCCATACATACAGCTAGCTATGATAGGACTGTGATCCCACATTCCCCATGTCATCCCATACATTACAGTTAACTACGATAGGACTGTGATCCCACATTCCCCATGTCAACCCATACTTGCAGCTAACTATGATAGGACTGTGATCCCATTCCCCATGTCACCCATACATACAGCTAGCTATGATAGGACTGTGATCCCACTTTCCCCCATGTCAACCCATACATACAGCTAGCTATGATAGGGACTGTGATCCCACATTCCCCATGTCAACCCATACATACAGCTAGCTATGATAGGACTGTGATCCCACATTCCCATGTCAATCCATACATACAGCTAACTATGATAGGACTGTGATCCACATTCCCCATGTCAACCATACACACAGCTAACTATGATAGGACTGTGATCCCACATTCCCCATGTCAACCCTACATACAGCTAACTATGATAGGACTGTGATCCCACATTCCCATGTCAACCCATACATACAGCTAGCTATGATAGGACAGTGATCCACATTCCCCATGTCAACCCATACATACAGCTAGCTATGATAGGACTGATCCCACATTCCCCATGTCAACCCATACATACAGCTAACTATAATAGGACTGTGATCCCACATTCCCCATGTCAACCCATACATACAGCTAGCTATGATAGGACTGTGATCCCACATTCCCCATGTCAACCCATACATACAGCTAACTATGATAGGACTGTGATCCCACATTCCCATGTCAACCCATACATACAGCTAGCTATGATAGGACAGTGATCCCACATTCCCCATGTCAACCATACATAAGCTAGCTATGATAGGACTGATCCCACATTCCCCATGTCAAACCCATACATACAGCTAACTATAATAGGTACTGTGATCCCACATTCCCCATGTAAAACCCATACATACAGCTAGCTATGATAGGACTGTGATCCCACATTCCCATGTCAACCCATACATACAGCTAACTATGATAGGACTGTGGTCCCACATTCCCATGTCAACCCATACATACAGCTAACTATGATAGGACTGTGATCCCACATTCCCCATGTCAACCCATACATACAGCTAACTATGATAGGACTGTGATCCCACATTCCCCATGTCAACCCATAAATACAGCTAACTATGATAGGACTGTGATCCCACATTCCCCATGTCAACCCATAAATACAGCTAGCTATGATAGGACTGTGATCCCACCATTCCCATGTCAACCCATACATACAGCTAACTATGGATAGGTCTTGGTCAGGACTGAAGAATTGCTGCGTTTCTATTTATGCTGGTGACTGTTTAGTTCTGCCACTTTCCAGTCGCCAGTGAGTGATGTAAGATGCTGAAGCAAAATGGTTGAGAAGAATGTAGAAATTCCCTGATGCGACAAGTCTGACGTTGTGTTGACCATCTGTTATGACAGAGATCCACACATGTGGTCGACGACAGAGGGATGGCTTCAGGAGCATCCTTGAAGACCTAATGCGACAGGTTGAAGACAGTATGGTTCAGTGTGTCGGTAAGTCAACAGAAAGTTACCACTTTTATACTCTGTTATGGTGTCTTTCTCATTTGGCACACACTCTTCAAACCTTCTTTGCTGATGGTCATATACATATCCACATCTCTATTCTTTTCATTATCATCGACGTATCTTTCTTCCCAGTCGATGATGTGGATTTGGGGGGGGGGGGGGGGGGGGGGGCTTACTGCACAAGTCCAGGATTGCTTTTCTCCTATGATTTTCTGGTTTTGGAGTGAACAAACATTTAATGTTAGAAATGTTTTTCTTGTGTTTGTTTAGCAGCTATGGTCTAAACTTGTACCATTTTACCTTCCATTATCTTCACTATCAACTCATCTACTTTAGCATCGAATTTATTCACACTGTGACCCCCCCCCCCCCCCCCCCCCCCCCCCCCCCCCCCCCCCCCCCCCCATATGAGCACTCCAGTCCGTTCTGGATCAAGTGTTGTTTACTGAATGTCATGCACATTTCATCTTCACGTCTCCTCAAAACGGATGTTAATACAAAATGGTTTAGTCTTGTTTAGTTTATACTTCCTTGACATTTTGTGATATTATTCATCTCCTCAACCTCCTCCCCGCTCCACCCAAACCATCCTCACACCATAAGTGCCCCTCCCTTCCATTCATCCCCCACCCTCTGGTCTCATCTCACAGTACATTTTCTTCCAACATAATCAGTTCATAGCAACACTATTCATGTTCACAAGATACCATCCTCACCCCCTATATATGTCCTGAAAACTAATTCTTCAGAAATCCGATTGCTCGTCCTCACCGCAAGACCATCACCACCACCACCGCCACCCTTCTATCCCCCAAGCAACTCCATCTTCCTCATACCTGGTGTTTACGATCTTTACTGCGCATCAATAAAAGTTCACATAACTGATATATATTTATTCACTCACCCCCCCCCCCTCCCCGCTTTTTGCCAGACATGGACAGACATTTACATGAAGAAAGCAAGGAGCAGCTCAGGAGCATTCTACAGGGCCCCACCCAGGACCGAGGCCGCCCCCCGTACCGGCACTGGGTGTGCAACCTGGAGAACAAGCTGGTGGACTACAGCGACCATCTGGACACCTACAAGAGTCTCTCTCCATGACGGAAATGCTGGTGGTAAGTCAGCTTTCTGTTCCTGTGCTTTTTCCTCTCTTTGTTGCTCATATTGATCTCCTTTGTGAAGTCACTGACAGGTGTTTTATGTATGGTCAGTTTGGCTGAAATTAATAAAAGACGTTTTAAAAACGGTTGTTTGAAGAAGGAGAAACACAGTGGGTAAGGTGTGTGTGGGGTGTGTGTGTGTGTGTGTGTGTGTGTGTGTGTGTGTGTGTGTGTGTGTGTGTGGACGCGCGAGCGCACGCATGCGAGCAAGCTTACACATAGACGTGTATGTGTTTATGATTACGTGTGCCTGCACTTGCATGTTGAAACAGTGTGTGTGTGTGTGTGTGTGTGTGTGTGTGTGTGGGGTGTGTGTGTGTGTGTGTGTGTGTGTGTGTGTGATATTCCTAGTTTTTGTGGTTCCTTCAGGTCTGCAGTTTTGCTGTCTGATACCAACTCGTGAGCTGAAGAAGGGGGAACTGAAGAAAGGGAAAACTGAAGAAGGGGAAAACTGAAGAAGGGGAAAAACTGAAGAAAGGGAAAACTGGAGAAGGGGAAAACTGGAGAAGGGGAAAACTGGAGAAAGGGAAAACTGAAGAAGGGGAAAGCATATTCAGCCATCAAAGTCCTATGACCATGATCATATTTGCGACTGGACTTTTTTTTTCAATAAAATAGGGGGGGGGGGGGGGTAGGGGGAAGGAATGGGGGGGAGGGGGGGGGGGGCAAGAACAGACTTACAATCCATTCCCGTCATTAAAACTGACTTGACAAAGATTTAAAGACAAAAAGGGATGAGAGATGAAGTGTAGATGGGGGTGAAGGCGAGAGCAGGAAAACAGGGGAGAAAAAAGGGCGTTAAGAGGCCAATATCCCGTTAGTTCGTTTAAAGTCTTCTCATAGTGTCGATGATTTTAGATTCCAGCATCAAAAACAGCAAAACTTTGTTAAATTTCTAACATCATCAAAAACTTTTTTTTGAAAAGGGGGACTAGACAAAAGAGAGCCAGAGAGAGACAGACAGACAGAGAGAGAGTTACAAGAGACGTGCAATAGGACTTCATCACAAATAACTAGCTAATCTAAACATTGAGAGGTTGAAAAATTAAACTGATCCCAAAATAACTTAACATTAGAAACAGGCAAAATACATTCTACGACGTATCCAATGCTTCGCTGTATTTACAGTCTTTCATTTCTTCCCACGCTGTCGTGGCCTTTCATTCCTACATATTATCCTTTTCTGTGAGACGACTTGTATGTCCTTGAACGTTCTCATACCCCTATGACTGGCGAAGAGGGAGGCTTCGAGATCATTGGCGCTGGACTGGGGCGCTCGCTGTCCAGTCTTTTAGCCTTGCTTACCACTACGGCCTTCTGAATATTTTGTCATGGCATTGACGATGTATTTCCCATGTTATTTACTCCTTTTTGTGAGCTGGTGTGAAAAATCAAGTGGAACCGGCAAAGGCGCTCAACGTTGGATGATTTCATCTGCAGTGAAGATACCAATGGCCAACTAGAATGATACGAACTGTTGTCTGTTTATTACAAACATTTATTTTCTTTCCTTCTTTCTTTTTTAAAGCACGAGACTGTTCGATTCAAGTTGAGTTCCCCGACGTGGTGAAAATCTATGAAGCTCTTCTTTGCAGTCGGTTTGGTTGTAAGCAATACACAACAAACCAGAAAGACACTCTTCACAAGGGAAGATACCAAAAACATGCCTATTCTAAGTCCAGCTTCAAGGTCTAAAGGCATAGTATTGGGAAATGTAGATATTTCTGTGGATGCAATAAAAAAGAAACTTCAATCTCTAAACCCTAATAAGGCATGTGATCCAGATGCCATCCCATCGAGAATACTAAAAGAGCTAATGAGGAGATGGCCTACCCACTTTATATACTCTTTTCTAAATCAGTTAAAGAAATGTTAGTACCTTCAGATTGGAAAACGGCTATAGTCATTCCAGTATTCAAAAAAGGTACAAGAACAGATCCAGAAAATTATAGACCAATGAGTTTAACATGCAATATATGCAAAATTTTAGAATCATTTATTAGAGAGGCTATTATTAAACATATGACAGACAATAAATTATATGCTGAGTGTCAACATAGATTTCGTGCAAAAAGATCTTGTGTGACTCAACTTTTAGAAGTGATGGAAGACTTCACAAAGGAGATAGATAAAGGAGAAAATATAGATGTATTTAGACTTTAGAAAAGCATTCGATTCAGTACCACATGAAAGACTTTTAAAGGAATAAGAGTCTTATTGAATAATAGGAAATGTACTTGGTTGGGTTAGAGACTTTTTATCAAAAAGAACTCAGAAGGTAAGGATTGGTAGTTCCTTCTCTCAAAATGATGATGTTATTAGTGGGATACCACAAGGCAGTATTTTGGGACCAGTATTATTCACGGTGTTTATAAATGATCTCCCTGTAGAATTAAAGAGTACATGTAAAATCTTTGCAGATGACACAAAACTTTATAACTCTCCGAAATTGCATAAGGAATTACAAAAGGATATTGAAACACTCCACCAAGGTCGAAACGGATCCTGAAAGGAACTGTCAGGGGAAGTAAGTACAGACTGAATGAAGTGTTTTCCCTGACACTCAAGAGAAGTTCGTTTATATACCTAGCATTTCTGCACTAACACACGCACTCTACCTTACCTGGTCAGTCCAGACTCTGGCTTGGGGGTTTCGTCAGGATTCTTTCCCAAGCCCTTCACTGGCATGAACTACCAAGTAAGGTCTGTCACACACAGTCTGCGACACACTCTGTCCAAGCTGTCCACATACAGCTTGCGTCAGAGGGTCAAGCAGCTGGTGCACCAAGGTCTGTCACATACAGTCTGCGACGCACTCTGTCCAACCGAGCTTGCTTCAGAGGGTCAAGCAGCTGGTGCACTGTCTTTCTGTCAGTGTCCACCTCCGGGCCCAGCAGTGGTATGTCAGAACCGTCCTAGCCGTTGTAACCGTCTACGGCTGTACTGTCGCAGTGCTAAGGCAAAACTGTCTCCTATAACCTGGAGGCCCTAACACTGGTCTAACACTAGTGTTACTGTCACTGTGGTACGACGTAGCTCCCTAGCTAACTACAAGTTAGCTAGTCCGCACTCCTCAAGGCCTAGCGTCGCTAAACTAACAAGTTAGCAGGACCGCACTCTTCAGGCTCCCCTGTCGTACGCCGGAGTTCGTCTGCTTGTTTACCTGAGTGTCAGTGAACACTTCTCACGCGAGGTGCACTTCCGTTGAGCTCGCCTATGTGCGCAGAAACCGTGCGTCACTACATGAAACAGTTCCTTCTTTCCGAAATTGAAAAGTACGAAAGGTTATCGTCTGTATCATTCGAAAGTTTTAGTGTCCCTTGAAAACATCATATTTCATGAACAGTTATTATGTCACACACGGTAACTTGACACAGCCAATGTTCTGTGGAAAATTTGTCATAAATTTGTTGCACGGATCCAGATTAGTCCCACGGATCTCCACCAGAATTTAATGGCGTCGTTCGTTTCCAACATGCTTCGTGACAATCGGTGGTATAGTTTGTGGGTCACCTTGTCGATAGACAGACAGACCAACCAACGGGTGCATGTGACAGTATCATCCCCTTGGCAGAAATCATGGCACTGTTAAGTGTCTTGTTTCCTGCGACACTTAACGCTGGTTGTGTTCCTCTTTTCATACCGTAGAAAATGTTGAGAAAGGTGATGACAGCACCTGTTTTCAAAACTGCAGTTTCAGACATTTCCTCAAATATTCATGATGGTGTGAGTTCAAAGGTAAGGCAAGGTAAGGTAATGTTGCTTATAGTCCAGCCGACCGCAGTGGGCCATTCAGGACTGTCACCACGTTAAAAATCAACTCACAAATTATTCATTCACATAACTCTTTAAAATACATCTTCTTAAAACCCACCCGAAATTTCGTTAAAAAAAACCTTTCCACTGTAAAATCTCAGATCCGATGAAAAATGTTAATCTCTTTCAAGAATTCAAAGATCGCATCAGGCGGAACATCTCTGAACAAGATTTTCATGGAATCTGCTGTAAAATGTTTGTGTCTCACATCGTGCAAGTCCCAACACTCTAAAAGAATATGTTTCATTGTGAGTGGCACACGACATGGAATGCACCACGGAGCCTTTTCACTCTTTAAAAGGTATGAATGAGTAAAATACGAATGGCCGGTGTGCAGCCGGCATAGAACCGTTTCTTCTTTGCGACCACCAGGATAGCAGCCTTCAGCAATAGAACTGTAACATGACTTAACGTACAGATAGTTGTGTCTCCCCCACAGGTGTGCCAGCGATGTCTGACGCTGAATGAAGACTGCCACTCTCAGTACGCCCTCGACTACCTGCACGAGCAGCTGGGGATCCTGGAAGACCAGGTGCCTCACAGCCGTTACAGCAGTACGGAGAGACGTGTGCTGGATCAGTTCATCCGTGAGTCTACCCATGGCTTCCTTTACCGGCAGCGAGGCCAATCATCAGACCTGTATTGCCCATGACATGTACAGGGCAGCTGCTACTGTTGAGCTCCATCATAAATATATTTGGGGTATCCAGTCCGGGAATTCAGCAACAGATCATTTCTTGCCTATCACCTCCCTTCTCCCCTCTCCATCTCGGCTTGATCTTTTGATTTCAATGCTAGTCTTTCCAGACTTTTCCCGTGACCCTCGATTTTAGAATTTGCCACTGTGAGAAAACACAGTGTTTCGTTTCAAGTTTGTTTATAGTTCATCTAATTCATGCTGTGTTCCAGTTCTTGTTCTGTTTAGAATTCACTACTGTAAGTGCAACCGCAGTTTCAATTATTTCTAAACCCTTAAACTTCATGATCGTATGAAGTCCGCGATAATCTTTAATCTGGATGTGAACACTTTGAATCAAATCAAATCTCCTTTGATAACTTACAACGGGGAGTTTCTGATACGGAAACAACTGTAAGTTACGATGCTTTTTTCCGCAGTGAATGTATCCATAAATGTTTTTGAAGAAATTCCAGGATAAAATTTGTAATTTGTCCTAATGTTAAAATGTATCGTATGTTTTGAATTTCCAACCACCTTAACTTTTTGTTCAGATGAATAGGTCAGCTTTCATTATCTTTCCAATTCAACTTTGATTATCCTTCCCATCAGCATTATCGTCTGAAATGAACATCGACGGTGAACATTTACATGAAATATTGTGCAGGACGGATTCCAGAGCTGCAGAGAGCATGCAACGACCCCGAAGACTACAACCCCAAACTCCAGATGCTGGAAGAGATTCTCCTGAGTGTTGTGGAGAAGAATCAGGTGAGTAGTGTCATCACAGTGCGGTCTTTGTCCACGTTCTCCGAGTGTTGTGAAGAATCAGGTGAGTAGTGTCATCCAGTGCGGTCTTGTCCACAGATCTTCCCTATGTTGTGAGAAGAATCAGTTGAGTCGTCCATCAAGTCGGTCTTTGTACACAGATTCTCCTGTCTTGTGAGAAGAACTAGGTAGAGTCGTCATCACATGCGGTTTTTCCACAGATTTCTCCTCTGTTAGTGAGAAGATCAGGTAAGTGTCCATATCGTTTTGTACAGTTCCCTTCCCTCTCGTCATATTAAAGCCTAGTTGAAGTCGTACCATATCTGTTACATCATACTATGTTGCTCCTTTTTTTCGATTTCTGGAGTCAGCTTTGTGTTATTTCTGCAACAACTGATTTCAATGTTGACAAGGGCAATTCTTTACAAACCTTAGATCGCATGCATGTGGCTATACTTCTTCCAATACAAAATTAGTTGGCATGCGGTCTTTGTCATTTTGACGTCATATATCAAGTCCCAGAGATGCGGCATTGTAGAGGATATATTACTCTCTCAACATTCGCGTTTTTCTCGTGGACTGTCTCGTTGCTATTTCTGATCTACAATCCACGTTGACCTCATAACAGGGTTTACAGATGGCGTGGACTGTCTCGTTGCTATTTCTGATCTGTTTCCACGTTGACCTCATAACAGGGTTTACAGATGGCGTGGAGCTGTCTCGTTGCTATTTCTGATCTGTTCCCACGTTGATCTCATAACAGGGTTTACAGATGGCTGGAGCTGTCTCGTTGCTATTTCTGATCTGTTTGCCACGTTGACCTCATAACAGGGTTTACAGATGGCATGGAGCTGTCTCGTTGCTATTTCTGATCTGTGTCCCCCGTTGACCTCATAACAGGTTTACAGATGGCTGGAGCTGTCTCGTTGCTATTTCTGATCTGTTTCCACGTTGACCTCATAACAGGGTTTACAGGAGTGCCGTTATTTGTCTGTTGACAGTTGATATAAGTTACAATTTTTTCTCTTCTTTTCTTTCAATATCTATTGACTCTTTACAGGGTTACGAGGCGTGGAGGCTGTTGGTAATTCCGATCTGTGTTAATCCATGTACAGCAAAATTACAAGGCGTGGACCTGGTATCCGACTGTTGTGCCACGGACCTATAACAGGGTACGATGTGCTGGATGCTGTTCGTCTATTCTGAACTGTTGCCACTGACCCATTCAGGTTAATGATCCTGGAGCATCGCCGTTGTATTCCTGATCCTTGCGACGCATGACCTCATAAAATCGCTGTTACGATGGGTGGTAGCTGTTGTGTGCTATTTGTGTTGTGTGTCAGTTTGACTTGGTGTTGATGGTGTGGTGTTGTTGCGTGTCTGACTGCATCCGTTTCTCATACGGGTTTGCAGTGGCGGATTGTATGACAGTTGTGTGCTTTTTTGTCTTTCTCTTCTTGTCTTTTTTTTTGACAGGGAATGGGGGGGGGGAGGGAGAAGGAGGGGTTGGTAATTAGACGCAGAGCTAGTGTTAGAATCAGTACAGCAAATTCAGGCGTGGACACTGGTATCCCACCTGTTTGGCACGACCGTTTCCAGGAGGACTGTGCCTGCATGGTGTTCGTCAGAACGCTGGAACTGACCAGAGCCATTCAGAACTGGATCCTGACGCATCCGCAGCTGAAAGTCCTGAACCCTGGACGCATCACGGGACAGAGGAAATCCGCTGTTGATGGGGTAAGCTGTGTGTGTGTGTGTGTGTGTGTGTGTGTGTGTGTGTGTGTGTGTGTGTGTGTGTGTGTGTGTGTGTGTGCGTGCGTGCGTGCGTGCGTGCGTGGTGCGTGCGTGTGCTGCGTGCGCTCGTGTGCGTGTGTGCTGTGTGTGTGGCTTGCTCTGTCTGTTTCACTGCCGATTTGTCCTCTCACTTGCCAGGTCTGCTTCTCTTTTGTCTGTATGTCTGTTTGTCTGTCTGTCTGTCTCTGTCTCTCTCTCTCTCTCTCTCTCTCTCTCTCTCTCTCTCTCTCTCTCTCTCTCTCTCTCTCTCTCTCTCTCTCTCTCTCTCCTTTTCTTCTGTATCTGTCTGTCCGTCTTCATTTCCTGAAAACTGCTGACGTTATGGTCAACTCATCACATAGACATATAAGGCATGAAATTCCGAGGTAAAAATTCATCTACATCTTGCGTCGCAGGTAATGAAAAGACGGGAGATTAAGGATTTCTAGTTATCGTTTCATTATGAGGGGGGAAAAAACAGGAAATTTCTGACGTCACATTGACCTTTCATCGTTTGTAATCATTCAAAAGGTCATACTTCATGTTAAACCTTATCACAGGTGATGAGAAGATCGGAAATCTCTGACCTGATGTCCATTTTCATCGAAGGCGATTTAAAAAGAACAAAGGACTCACGTCATATTAAATTTTCTTCACAGATCATGAACACACAGAAGATTTCTGACGTCAGATGCTTCAAAAGACAGGACTTCTGTAAAGTGAAATGGATGTCACAGGCAATGAAAAGACGGGAGATTTCTGACGTCATGTTCACTTTTCATCATCAGGAAAAAGAGAGAGAGAGAGAGAGAAGAAAAATGATTGGTGATACCTCACGTTGAGCTTTTTATCAAAGACAATCAGAAGACTAGAGATTCCTGATGTTGTTTTGACCTGTCATCCTATTGAACTACAGGGCAAACAGAGCATGATGGATTGTCTTCCTTCCATGATAGGTAATAAAAGAGGATCTGACGTCATGTAAAAAGAAGTATGTTTTCATCAATAATGCAAAAATACAGAAGGTTTCTGATTTCATATTGATCTTATTTTAATCATATATCGTAAAAAAAAAAAAAGATGCAAAGCATATAAACGTACTCCCAGTTTATCTTGAATACGCGTGAGATATTCCATAAAGAGGAAGAACCGTTTTGGGCCGCTATAGCCGTTAGTAACGGCGATTCTGGTAAACATCGGGCATCATCCGTGACCGATAATGAACATACCTACAAATTTTCAGAAAGTGGGCCAAGTACATTCTGAGATATAGTAACGGCTATAACTGTAAATTAAAACATCGGGCATCATCCGCGACCCATAATGAACATACCTACAAATTTTCAGAACGATCGGCCCAGTAGTTATGTCTAAAGCGAGTGGAACACATTTTGACCACGGACGACAGACAGACGCATTTCTTCGTTCCCATTGTAAAGTACTCCCTGTTCTATAAGAACTGGGAGTACAAAAACAAGGTTTCTGACATTGTGCTCCATTTTGCCTGACAGGGATGAAGGGCAGGAGATCTCTGACGTGCTGTTCAACTTCAGAGCCGGGGAATACAAACTGGTGGTGTGCACGTCAGCGGCGGAGGAGGGTCTGGACTTTCAGGCCTGTAACCTGGTGGTCCGCTACGACTACGTCACCTCCATGATCTCCATGATCCAGATACGGGGTGAGGGTTCAAGTTCTTTTGAAGTCACAGCTGGAGGTTTGTTCAGGAGTGGTACAGGGTGGTCTCTGTTTGCGTCAGAGTATTCAGTTGAATTCCTGTCAGTTGCAGCCCAGCCGACCGCGTGGGGCGATACGTGGGCTGTCGTCTTGTCGGAGTCCATTCCCTTGAGAAAAGTGGAAAGAAAAAAAACCCCACACGCATGCACGCACACACTCACTCACTCACTCACTCACTCACTATCCCTCATCAAAATAGATTCTCTAAAACACTCAAAATATGGTTGAAAAATTTTCTTTCCGTAAAAGCTTATACCAAATGCAAGGTATTTCTTTCTTTCAGGAGCTCATCCAATGGAACGTTTCTTAACAACCCTCGGAGCGTAGCCCTTTATGATGATTGACAAAACGGTCATACGTGATTCTTCGTTTTTGCTAATCATTCGCCCTAATCCGTCCGCCCACCAGTATTGGTGAACTATCGGTCCGCCAGAATCGGCCCGTCGAGGATGTCCAACATTTTGTATCCATATTGGGTATTTGGGAAATTCTATGCGTTTAGATGCGGCGTTTGATGGCCGCTGTTCCAGCGAGCGTGGGCTGCCATTTGCAAGTGTTTCGATTCGAGGCCTGGGGAATTTTCCCTCGGAGTTAACATTGGTTCTGACTCCATTTCCTATACAGTCCTTCGAATGAGACTATAAACCGAGGTTCCGCGTGTGAACGCACGCATAACATCTTGCACACACGTAAAATCCCATCACCAACTTTTGGAAGAGAAGGCCAGTTTGGACGTTGGTATGGATGACACGTTACACATAGCATGCACCTTCCCCGAAGTTGTTGTTTGGCTGCCTTAATGGCGGGATAAAAAGCGGTCAGACACACAAAACTCCACTCCCTTTGTTGGGTAGATGGGATTGATCCTTACCTTTGTATACAGGGGATGTCCGCAGGAGTATCAGCCTGCGTACGCAGAAAGAGAAGAAGATTGAGGCCAAAAATCTGAATTTTCATTTTTCAGCTCGTTTTGAAAGTGACTGTTACAGAGAATTGTCAATTAAACATGACTGTCCTGGAAACGAGTCGCGCCCCAAGCGTCGCTGAATCAGTAACAAAGTTACTGACGATCGTGTACGCTGTTCGGCTGCGTTTGCTCTCTCTTCAAACTTAAGGTGCGGTGAGCGAGATACATTTCATGAATAACGACGGCTCATCCTACCAATCACAAAGAAGGAATACAGAACTTGCTGTGATTACGTGATTGTTAAGTGAAAAAAAATGGTTACAAGGAAATCGGTGCTATGTGCATAGTGCAACTACCGGGCATTTCGTCTCTTTTTCATTTTCCTTACGATTGTTGATTTTCAGAGACTGACAGTCGTAAACTTTTTAAAGACTGTTTCAAAAAGCATTGCTGATCCAAAATTGACAGGTGCAAACCTTTAAGACGTGGTGCACAACTTTTTACTAATTGCATCTGCACAACTGACTTACAGGGGAATCAAAGAAAATACAAGCAAAACCTAGACAGAGACTCCTGTGTAAACCCTAGGTCATCCATCCCCCTCCCCCCTCCTTCCTCTCTCTTGCTAGAGCAAGTAACATATGTTCATCTTCAAAAAGCGGTACGGACTCCTAGCGGTCTGCTGTCATTAGATTCTTATTATCCTTCGTGAAGGAACCGAGCCTTGAGGTGTGCTGCCATTACATTCTTATCATCCTTCCTGAAGGAACCGAGCCTTGAGGTGTGCTGTCGTCATCCTTCCTGAAGGAACCGAGCCTTGAGGTGTGCTGCCGTCATCCTTTCTGAAGGAACCGAGCCTTGAGGTGTGCTGCCATTACATTCTTATCATCCTTCCTGAAGGAACCGAGCCTTGAGGTGTGCTGCCGTCATCCTTCCTGAAGGAACCGAGCCTTGAGGTGTGCTGCCATTACATTCTTATCATCCTTCCTGAAGGAACCGAGCCTTGAGGTGTGCTGCCATTACATTCTTATCATCCTTCCTGAAGGAACCGAGCCTTGAGGTGTGCTGCCATTACATTCTTATCATCCTTCCTGAAGGAACCGGAGCCTTGAGGTGTGCTGCCATTACATTCTTATCATCCTTCCTGAAGGAACCGAGCCTTGAGGTGTGCTGCCAAAAACAGTTTATCGTCCTTTCTAAAGGAATGCTGAGACCTAGATGTGTGCCCCTTCATCATACTTCCTGAAGGAAGAGACTTGAGGTGTGCTGGCCCTTCATGCGTTTCCTTTTCCCTGGATTTGAACCGATCTTCTCAGGTCAATCATGAGGTCAGTAATCTACATCCATGGTCATGTGACATGGGGTGCATTAATGACATGTCTGTTAATGGTCATGAACATGAGGTCAGTAATGCCAGTCATTATCATTCATCAGGAACATGAGGTCAGTTTACAGTCATTTTCATGGCATCGGAGGAACAGAGGGTGTATCACAGTCCATGTTCATGGTCTAGGAACATGAGGTCATAACTCATCAGATAGGGTCAGAAACCGAGGTGTAGCTCCAAAGTCATGATCATGGTCAGGAACATGAGGTTAGTAATCACAGTCATACCATGGCATCAAGAACACTGAGGTCAGTAATCAATCCATGATCATGGTCAGGAACATGTGTCATAACCCAGTCCATGATCATATCAGAACATGAGGTCAGTAATCACAGTCATGTCAGGGAACATGAGGTCAGTAATCAAGTCAGTCATGGTCGGGAAAACATGAGGTTAGTAATCACAGTCATACCCATGGTCATCAAAAACATGAGGTCAGTAATCACAGTCATGATCATGGTCAGGAACATGTGGTCAGTAATCACAGTCATGGTCAAGGAACATGAGGTCAGTAATCACAGTCATGATCTGGTCATCATGAACATGAGGTCAGTAATCACAGTCATGATCATGGTCAGGAACATGAGGTCAGTAATCACAGTCATGATCATGGTCAGGAACATGAGGTCAGAAATCACAGTCATGATCATGGCCCAGGAACATGAGGTCAGTAATCACAGTCATGATGAATCAGGACATGAGGTCAGTAATAAACTGTCAGACATGGTCAGGAACAGAGGTCATATATCACAGTCATGATCATGGTCATCAGGAACATGAGGTCAGTAATCAAGTCATGATCATGGTCATAACACGAGGTCAATAATCACAGTCATGATCATGGTCAGGAACATGAGGTCAGTAATCACAGTGATCATCATGGTCAGAACATAGAGGTCAGTAATCACAGTTATGATCTTTGGGTCACAGGAACAAGAGCCCAGTAATCACAGTCATGATCATGGTCAGGAACATGAGGTCAGTAATAACAGTCATGGTCAGGAACATGAGGTCAGTAATCACAGTCATGATCATGGTCATCAGTAACGGGGAAGGTCAGAATCACAGTCATGGTCAATCAGGACATCAGGTCAGAAATCACAGTCATGATCATGGTCAGGAACATGAGGTCAGTAATCACAGTCATGTCATGGTCAGAACATGAGGTCAGTAATCACAGTCATGGTCACGAACGAGGTCATATCACAGTCATGATCATGGCAGAACATGAGGTCTGTAATTCAGTCATGATCATGGTCAGGAACATTGAGGTCAGTAATCTCATGTCATGGTCATCAGGAACATGAGGTCAGTAATCACAGTCATGATCATGGTAAAGGAACATGAGGTCAGTAATCACAGTCATGATCATGGTCATAGGAACATGAGGTTAGTAATCACAGTCATTGTCATCAGGAACATGAGGTCAGTAATCACAGTCATGATCTGAACATGAGGTCAGAATCACTGTCATGATCATGGTATCAGGAACATGAGGTCAGTAATCACAGTCATGATCACGGTCAGGAACTGAGGTCAGTAATCACATCATGGTCAGGAACATGAGGTCAGTAATCACAGTCTTTGGGTCAGGAACATGAGGTCAGAAAATCAAGTCATGGTCAGGAACAAAGGTCAGTAATCACAGTCATGGTCAGGAACATGAGGTCAGTAATCACAGTCATGATCTTGGACATGAGGTCAGTAATCACTGTCATTAACATGGTCAGTAACATGAGTTCTGTAATGACAAGTCATGATCATGGTCATCGGAACATGAGGTCGTTAACTATCACAGTCATAAATCACGGTCAGGAACATGAGTCAGTAATCACAAGTCATGGTCATCGAACATGAGGTCAGTAATCCACAGTCATGATCATCTTCATCATGTGGATCATGAGGTCAGTAATCACAGTCATGATCAGGGTCAGGAACATGAGGTCAGTAGTCACAGTGATGATCATGGTCATCAGAACATGAGGTCAGTAATCACGGTCATGATCTTTCAGGAACAATGAGGTCAGTAATCACAGTCATGATCATGGTCATCAGGAACATGAGGTCAGTAATCACAGTCATGATCATGGTCAGGACATGAGGTCAGTAATCACAGTCATGATCATGGTCACAGAACATGGGGTCAGTAATAAAGTCATGATCATGGTCATCAGAACATGAGGTCATGATCACAGTCATGGTCAGGAATATGAGGTCAGTAATCAGTCATGATCATGGTCATCAGAACATGAGGTCAGTAATCAGTCATGATCATGGTCATCAGGAACATGAGGTCAGTAATCACAGTCATGATCATGGTTCAGGAACATGAGGTCAGTATCACAGTCATGATCATGGTCAGGAACATGAGGTCAGTAATCACAGTCATGATCATGGTCAAGGACATGATCGTAAGTATTCATCAATGAGGGAAAAAATCCACGAGGTTAGGGTTTGGGTCAGTCAGCTGTTCATTAAGAAAATATTTTCTGTTGTTAGGAAAGAGGCAGAAGTGGGTCGGGGGGGGGGGGGGGGGGGAGGGAGATCAAGAGCATGGCAGAGAGAGAAGTATTCAATGATGCGTTTAGTGGAGGCTGCAAGAAATTTTCTGTGTTGGGCGGAGTGTGGGGGCGGAGGGGGGGGGGGGGGGGGGGAGAGAGGGGAGAGAGAGAGGATTCAAATATGCGACGGTCAGGCGGCACACGAATGGTTCGTTTTCCCAGGTGCTTCTAGTGAAGGACTTCATATTTATAATCTGACGCCCAGATTTGTCATTCCTGTTTTCTTTCTCTCATCCCACTGACCCCCCCCCCCCCCCCTTTTCCCCCCCTCATTTTTTTTCTTTCTTTTTGAGACTTTGCCAAGTCATGATTGTAATGACGGAGGAATTGTTAGCATTCATTTGTTTTCTATCACTGCTAGATTGCTCGACTCAGCATCTGTATATTTGTCTATCTATCTATCTATCTAACTACCTGCCTACCTGTTTGTCTATCTATATCTTATCTGTCTAAGCCAATCTCTCTCTCTCTCTCTCTCTCTCTCTCCCCTCTCTCTCTCTCTCTCTCTGTCTCTCTCTCTTTCTCTCTCTCTCTCTCTCTCTCTTCTCTCTCTCCCCTCTCTCTCTCCTCTCTCCCTCTCTCTCTCTCTCTCGTACATCTATCTATGCATCAATCTGTCTATCCGTTTGTCTGTGTAAGCACCATATATAAAGAATACGTGAAGACGTCTATAAACATAACTGTAAAAATGCTCCTCCTCTCGTCAGCTCCTCCCTTTTTAAAAGTATTTCTGGGAAAGACATCGATTGAACATGTTACATATTAGTTTT
Organism: Conus ventricosus; assembly: GCA_018398815.1. NCBI lineage: Eukaryota > Metazoa > Mollusca > Gastropoda > Neogastropoda > Conidae > Conus > Conus ventricosus. The sequence continues at coordinate 90,585,079 of CM031608.1, read as the reverse complement.
GACAAATTGATATTGAATGTGCCTATTCTCCTTGTTCCCTTATGGATTTTTTCTTTATTCTTTTCTTTGTTTCTTCTTCTTTTTTTTTTCTCTCTCTTTTTTCTTTTTTTTTTTCTCTCTGTGGCGAGGGGGGGGGGGGGGGGGGGGGATTTTTCTCGTCTTTATCTTGTCTTTTACCCCCTCCCCCCGTCAACTATTGACCCACATGTTTACCTTGTTAACCCTTGTTCGAAAACAATTCTCTTACAATCGAAAATTGTATGTAGCATTTATAGATTTTGAAAAAGCACTCGATTCTATTAACAGACACTTGCTTTGGCCAATTTTGTTTAAAAATGGTATTAAAGGAAAATTGTGCAAATGTATTAGAAGTATTTATAATGTAGTAAAAGCGAGAGTTCGGTGTGGTGCGAAATTAACAGATTGCATTGAATGTACAGCTGGACTAAGACAGGGCGACGCATGCAGTCCAATATTATTTTCTTTATTTATTAATGAGCTAGCAACTGAGGTGATTAGGAATGGAAGACATGGCGCTATGCTGTCTCTGGAGGCATTTGAATTATTCATTCTGTTGTTAGCTGATGATGTAATCTTACTATCTGAGACTGTAACAGGACTACAAACACAGTTAAACAATTTACAAAGAGCATCTGCTTCTGTTCAGTTAAAAATTAACATGAATAAAAGTAATGTCATAGTATTTTGAAAGGGTGGTTATTTAAGTGTGAGGGAAAGATGGTTTTATGATGGTAGTATAATACCTTTAATGTGTATAAGTATTTGGGAATACTTTTTTCCACCCGTCTTAGTTTTGTTCTTGCTTGTAAAGATCTCGCGAGTCGGGCAAAAAATGCGGTGATTTGTATCATGAAAAAGTTGCATACACTTAATAATAACTCTTTCGTTTTGTTTATGAAATTGTTTGACTCGAAAGTTCAGCCTATGGTTCAGTATGGGGCAGAATTATGGGTTAAACAAGGCAGCTATTCATTGTGAGGCTGTGCATTGTTACGCTTTAAAGAAATTCCTCAGAGTAGAGATGAGGACACCAAATGACCTTGTCTATGGTGAAACTAACAGGTATCCTATACATATAAACTCAGCTGTGAAATGCGTACGCTATTGGTTTAAAATATTACAAATGGAACAGCAAAGAACTCCACGTAAAGCATATAATATGTTATATGATTTAGATCTGAAAGGTAAAGTAAACTGGGTGACTCAAGTGCGTACCTGTTTGTTTGAACATGGTTTGGGGTTCGTCTGGTACAATCAGGGGGTTGGAAACGTTAGCGATTTTATTCGTACATTTCGCCAACGGTTACTAGACTGTAGTTGGCAAAAATGGAATGAACACATTCAGACCAGCAGCAGATATGACATTATAGAAATTTTTGTGATGCGCCTTCTTTGAAGCCCTACCTATTACTGGATTTAAATCCACATTTGAAATATATAACAACAAGATTCAGGCTTGGAATCTCAGAGTTAATGGTACATAGCTTTAGATACAGAACTGTGAACAGAAGTGTTTTAATTTGTCCAATGTGTAAAGAAGCAGAGGAAAATGAGGTGCATTTTGTTTTTTGCTGCCCAGCACTTAGCCATATTCGCCCAAACCATATAAAACCTAAGTATTATCGACAACCCTCTTTGTTCAAACTCAGTTTACTAATGTCCTCACAAAAGTCTCACGACGTGCGGAATTTTTCACTATTTCTGTCTAAGGCATTTAAGTTTAGAGAATTAGTAACGTCTTAGTAATATGATTCTTTTGGTTTTGTCCCTACCCTGTTTCTGTTTCTATGTATTGTTATTGGTACTTGCTGAGGTTTGTTTTATGTCTGAATTTGTGCCCACTTATGTTTATTGACAAACTGCTTATATGATGTTCACACACCCCTTCACAAGGGGCCGTGGCCTATTGTGAATAAACTCATCCGAATCCGAATCCGAATCTCTCTCTCTCCTCTCTCTCTCTCTCTCTCTCTCTCTCTCTCTCTCTCTCTCTCTCTCTCTCTCTCTCTCTGTGTGTGTGTGTGTGTGTGTGTGTGTGTGTGTGTGTGTGTGTCTGTCTGTCTCTCTCTTCTCTCTCTCTCTCTCTCTCTCTCTCTCTCTCTCTCTCTCTCTCTTTCTTTCTCTCTCTCTCTCTGTCTCTCTCTCTCCTCTCTCTCTCTCTCTCTCTCTCCTCTCTCTCTCTCTCTCTCCTCTCTCGTCTCTTACATCATCTATGCATCAATCTGTCTATCCGTTTGTCTGTGTAAGCACCATATATAAAGAATACGCGAAGACGTCTATAAACGTAACTGTAAAAATGCTCCTTCTCCCCTCGTCAGCTCCTCCCTTTTTAAAAGTATTTCTGGGAAAGACATCGATTATACATGTTACATATTAGTTTTGACAAATTGACATTGAATGTGCCTGTTCCTCCTTGTATCCCTTATGGATTTTTTCTTTTTCTTTTCTTTTGTTTCTTCTTCTTTTTTTTTTCTCTCTCTCTTTTTTCTTTTTTTTTCTCTCTGTGGCGAGGGGGGGGGTGTATTTTTCTCGTCTTCATCTTGTCTTTTACCCCCTCCACCCCGTCTCCCTCCCCCCTCCCCCACCCCCATCTTTGTTCCACCTGCTGCAGGTCGGCCCGCCGCCTGGACAGCCAGTACTGCCTCCTGGGCAACCTGTCCCAGGGCAACATCAACAAGGAGCAGGAGAACCTGGCCTGGGAGCGCCTCATGAACAAGGCCGTGGAGCAGGTGCAGGAGGAGATGGACCAGTGCCCCAACGGCTTCCTGGAGTCCATGGACCGATGGCAGAGGTCCGACGTTGAGGCTCGCGCGCACCAGGCGGAAGTGGCTGTGGAGAAACAGCGCCGGCTCATCGACACTTCCGGCGTGTACCGCCTCCGTTGCCGGAAGTGTCACGGGTTCGTCTGCATGTCCACCGACTTCCGCCTCCTGGAGCAAACGAGTCGCGCCGTGGTTGATAAAAGTTTCGAGAGCAGGTGAGGGAGATGGTGATGGGTGTGGAAGGAGGTGGGAGATGGGATGGGGGGGGGGGGGGGGGGCGTTAGGGCGAAGGTCAGGCGGCGTGATGAGTTAGTCTGTAGGTCAGACAGCTCGTGGGGTGGGGTTAGTCTGTAGGTCAGACAGCACGTGGGGTGGGGTTAGTCTGTAGGTCAGACAGCACATGGGGTTAGTCTGTAGGTCAGACAGCACATGGGGTTAGTCTGTAGGTCAGACAGCACATGGGGTTAGTCTGTAGGTAATACAGCGCGTGGGGTTAGTCTGTAGGTCAGACAGCACGTGGGGTGGGGTTAGTCTGTAGGTCAGACAGCACATGGGGTTAGTCTGTAGGTAATACAGCGCGTGGGGTTAGCCTGTAGGTCAGACAGCGCGTGGGGTTAGTCTGTAGGTCAGACAGCGCGTGGGGTTAGTCTGTAGGTCAGACAGCGCGTGGGGTTTGTCCGTAGGTCAGACAGCGCGTGGGGTTTGTCTGTAGGGTCAGACAGACCGTGGGGTTTGTCCGTAGGTCAGACAGCGCGTGGGGTTAGTCTGTAGGTCAGACAGCGCGTGGGGTTTGTCCGTAGGTCAGACAGCGCGTGGGGTTTGTCTGTAGGTCAGACAGCGCGTGGGGTTAGTCTGTAGGTCAGACAGCACGTGGGGTTAGTCTGTAGGTCAGACAGCGCGTGGGGTTAGTCTGTAGGTCAGACAGCGCGTGGGGTTTGTCTGTAGGTCAGACAGCACGTGAGGTGGGGTTAGTCTGTATGTCAGACAGCACGTGGGTTTAGCCTGTAGGTCAGACAGCACGTGAGGTGGGGTTAGTCTGTAGGTCAGACAGCACGTGGGTTTAGCCTGTAGGTCAGACAGCACGTGAGGTGGGGTTTGTCTGTAGGTCAGACAGCGCGTGGGGTTTGTCTGTAGGTCAGACAGCACGTGGGGTTTGTCTGTAGGTCAGACAGCACGTGGGGTTTGTCTGTAGATCAGACAGCGCGTGGGGTTAGTCTGTAGGTCAGACAGTGCGTGGGGTTAGTCTGTAGATCAGACAGCATGTGGGGTTTGTCTGTTGGTCAGACAACACGTGGGGTTTGTCTGTAGGTCAGACAGCGCGTGGGGTTAGTATGTAGGTCAGACAGCGCGTGGGGTTAGTCTGTAGATCAGACAGCATGTGGGGGTTGTCTGTAGGTCAGACAGCACGTGGGGATAGTCTGTAGGTCAGACAGCATGTGGGGTTTGTCTGTAGGTCAGACAGCATGTGGGGTGGGGTTAGTCTGTAGGTCAGACAGCATGTGGGGTGGGGTTAGTCTGTAGGTCAGACAGCATGTGGGTGGGGTTAGTCTGTAGGTCAGACAGCATGTAGGGTGGGGTTAGTCTGTAGGTCAGACAGCACGCGCGGCTGGTCTGTAGATCGGGTGTTCCTAGCGTATGCGAAGATCAAAGCCATGAAATGTTGTTGTGGATATTTGGCATGGATATAACAACTGTCAAGCAAAATTACCACACATTTTCCACTGAGCTTAAAGCACTGCAAATATGCTGCTACGAATTGATAACTATATACTCAGTAATATTTTTTTATGAAATATGAATTCTTTCAAGTGATGTTAAAGTTTATATTTCGTACTTACAATTTTTTTTTATGACAAGAGTACCTGGGAAGTACCTATTTCAGTCTGTACTTACTATTACTTCCCCTGGGGGTGCAAAAATATGTTAGATTAAGTTCGCTCAAATTTGCAACTTACGAGTTGAATGGAGCGTAGTGGACCGTTCTTCGGTATGGTTCCCCGATGACATCCCGCTGAGTTAAAGGAGAAGAAGATACACCACTGGATTCTGTTTGTTTCGTTCAGCTTATATTATTATTATTATTATTATTATTGGTATGAATACTTATATAGCGCCTCTCCTCGGCCAGAGACACACAATGCACACTCGTTTACAAAACACAACGGGCTGCCTACCTGGGTAGTGCCGACTGAAGAGCTGCCAGCTGGCGCTTCATTCAGTCGTTTCCGTGTCGTCCAATCAATATTGTTCACTCAGTTTTCTTACTTCCTTCATTCTTACCATTTCTCACGCAGGGTGCATGCTATGTGTAACGTGTCATCCATACCAACGGCCAAACTGGCCTTCTCTTCCGAAAGTTGGTGATGGGATTTTATATATTGGGTATTTATATATCGCCTATCCTCGGTCACAGACCAAGCTCTAAGCGCTTTACAATAAACACACAACCTCACTCACTCAACGGGCTGCCTACCCAGGTAGAGCCGACCGAAGAGCAGCCTACTGGCGTTCATTCAGTCGTTTCCCGTACTATTCAAATATCAGTCACTCATTTTCATTTATCTCATTTATTCCTCCAGTTTCTCACTTAGGATGCATACGATGTTTTATACGTGTCCTCCATTTCCACCGGTACACGATGGCACACGATAACAGTATTTTTTTTAAGTGACAATTTTTGTGGCTTGGTAAGAAATACCAGGCGGCTATCTTCAATCTACATCAATTTTGCCAGGGCAGCGGGGACCCCCCTGCTCTTTTCGATTTTCAACTGCCGTGGGTTCTTTAACGTGTGCAAGGGCCAGGAAGGCACACGGGTCCGACTAACCTCTAGCCCCCATTCGGTGGACTTGACGTTCAGTTCGATTTGTCATTCAAACTGGGAAAGAAAGGGCGAGAAAGGCAGGGCTCGAACCCACGCACTTTACACACGTTGGATTGGCAGGCAAACGTCTTAACCACTCTGCCACCTTTCTTCCTTGTGTGTGCAAAATAGTATGCGTGCGTTCACACACGGAACCTCGGTTTATAGTCTCATTCGAAGGTCTGTCAGAACCAATGTTAACTCCGAGGGAAAAATCCCCCTGTACCGAAACGGCCCGGCGGGAGATTCGAACCCGCAGCCCCAGGATCACCAAGATTACGAGTCCGGCGCTGTACCACTGAGCTATGTATAATCCCCGTTATTAAAACGCTTGGGCCTTTATCTGTATGAAAGTCTTGGGTCTGTGGATTTGATTCACATGCGCCTAAAGTACATGCTGAACATTGTAATGAATGCTTGTACCATGCACAATAATACAGAACATTCAAGAATACATGAAAACAAACATAGAATAAGATATACTCATCCACTAAGAGAAAAATCGCCGAAGAATGTCTGTGTAATTTTTAAAAAATTGATTGGTTTTGTTCTTGGGAATATTGGCTTGTAACAATTCCATTCAAGATCGAATTTGGAGACACTGTTGATCAGTGGTACATTGTGAAGTTCAGTCTTGAAACTTGAATTGAATGATTTTGAAAAGCAGATAAATTTAGACAGACATTTATCTATCTATTTCGCAGTATAGATGTCAAATTTGGCGAACATTCTGACGAAGTCGGAGACGGCGTTTGTTTTCAGATATTTATCCACATGCAGCCTCGTTGACAATCCTTTTCGTGATCTCCTCTCTGACAGGTGGAAGAGGGTGGAGAGAGGGGACGTGAAGCAGATCAGACACAACGTGGAGAAGGTGGCCAAGGTTCACTGCCGGGCCGACAGTTGTTCCTATGACTGGGGCATCCTGATCCGCTACAAACCCACGGGCCGCCTCCTGCCCGTCCTCAAGATCGAGAGCTTCTTCCTCGTGGACTACGCCACGGGCGAAATGTTGAAGAAGAAGCACAAGTGGTCAGAGGCTCCTTTCCACGTGCCGGACATCTCGGAGGACGAGCTGGCTTGACGGACGTGAAGGGCGTGGCCGGTGAACTCTTGGGTGCCCAGCTAGCTCGCTGAGTTGGCAGTTAGACCCCCAAGTGTTCTTGACTCCATGTGGACGGTGAGATTAACGTGCCATTAGACGGTGAGATTAACGTGCCATTAGACGGTGAGATTAACGTGCCATCAGACGGTGAGATTAACGTGCCATTAGACGGTGAGATTAACGTGCCATTAGACGGTGAGATTAATGTGCCATTAGACGGTGAGATTAACGTGCCATCAGACGGTGAGATTAACGTGCCATTAGACGGTGAGATTAACGTGCCATTAGACGGTGAGATTAATGTGCCATTAGACGGTGAGATTAACGTGCCATCAGACGTGAGATTAATGTGCCATTAGATGGTGAGATTAATGTGCCATTAGACGGTGAGATTAACGTGCCATTAGACGGTGAGATTAATGTGCCATTAGACGGTGAGATTAATGTGCCATTAGACGGTGAGATTAACGTGCCATTAGATAGAGGATCTTGCATCACGCAGCACCCAGACATTTTCAAAATGCGCTGGTGTCCATCACCAGAAAGTCCCCCCCACCCCCCACCCCCCACACCGCCCATCTTAATGTGTTGTGGCCTGGTGGTATGAATATAGTGTTAAATAGCCTCCCCCCCCCCTCCTTCCCGCCTCACCCCTTTCTTCATTTTACAGTTGTCCACGTCATATCGCATTGAGTGGCTGGGGACTTTGAAAACCGAATGTAACAGTAGAAATGATCAACTGTCTTTCCGTTATGGTTGATTGTAAACTGTTTTTTCCGTTATGGTTGATTGTAAACTGTCTTTCCGTTATGGCTGATTGTAAACTGTCTTTCCGTTTATGGCTGATTGTAAACTGTCTTTCCGTTATGGCTGATTGTAAATGTGGAGGACGAAAATTGGTGACCTTGGCTTTTGGCATGGTTCTCTTTGAATGTTCTTTCTCTTACTCGTGATTCTTTTTTTTTAAATGTTAACTTCTTCCCTAATTTTTTTTAAGTGTTCTTTCACTTGTGATAGTTTTAAGTGTTCTTCACGTATGATTTTTTTTAGGACAAAAAAATTTTAAATCTGTCAAGGTTGTTTTTGAAATTATGAAGGATGAAAATTGTGAAATCGCCATCATCACATCATACTTATGAACGTATACATTTTTGGTTGATTAGTATGTGTTTTAACACAATATGACAATTGCAGTTTTTCTTCTAGGTTTTTTTTTAATCATTTATATCATGATCATTATGAGTGGGTTTTTCTGTCATTTCTCTTCCAATTTAACATTCTCCCCAAATATTCAAAACACGTATGCCTTCAAATGAATGCACATGTATATATAAAGCATGTGTGCTAATATGTAGCTTCTGATTATTTTTGTTATCAACGAAGGCTTAAAAGCGTGAATGTCCGGTTCGTAAAATTCATTCTTTTACGACTTGTTATTTGAACTTGTAAATTCATCTGTTTGGAATTGAAATATGTTTTAAAAACTTTTCCTGTGATAATAAGTTTTTAAAGGTGAAAGGATAGAGATGTGTGTCTGTCATCATTATTCTTTTTTCTTTCCTTTCTTTCTTTCTGCGTACGCAGGCTGATACTCCTGCGGACACTCCCTGTATACCCAGGCAGTGGAGTTTTGTGTGTAGGCCCCTTTTTTTAAATCCCCCCATTAAGGCAGCCATACTCCATCTTGGGGAAGAGCATGCTATGTTCACGTGTCATCCATACCAACGGCCAAACTGGCCTTCTCTTCCGAAAGTTGGTGATGGGATTTTACGTGTGTGCAAGATGTTATGCGTGCGTTCACACAGGGAACCTGGGGTTTATAGTCTCATTCGAAGGACTGTATGGGGAATGAGCCCAGAACCAATGTTAACTCCGGGGGGGAAAAAACCCCCCTTTTCCGAAATTCGAACCCGCAACCCGGGATCACGAGTCCGGCGCTCTACCAACTGAGCTACCCGGGCCCCCCCATTATTCATAAGATATGAAGGTTAAGATCTGCAAAATCTGGTTATTGATGGTTTTATGGTGTGATTAATAGAACTGGCATAGGTCTCTTTCGTGAAATGTATTTTTCCACATGTGAAGGATAAGATTAGCAGTGTCATTGTCTGTTGTCATTGTCTTTGATATGTAAAGGATCACGTTTGCTAAAGTCTCCTCCTATCATTGTTTTCAAAATGTGAAATAAGATAGCACTGCCTCTTTCTGTTGTCATTGTCTTTGGCCCATGTAAAGGAATCACGATTGAAAAAGTCTCCTCCTTCTATCATTGTTTTTCAAAATGTGAAATAAGAATTAGAATGGTCTTTCTGTTATCTTTTATGTCTCTAATGTGAAGGATGAATTGGCGACGCTTCAGATATATATTATATAGCACGAAATATATGACGTCATTCAAATAAAAAACAAACAAACACCCAAAGTTTTTTTAAACAGAAGCGCTTTCGGTTTTGCAAACCTTCCTCAGCTGACCATGGAAGTCGGCGTCAAAACTAGTTGACGTAATGTGTGTTTTTTACGTCATTAACCCCCCCACCCCCTATTACTTTTATGATAAAATATGATGCCTGGGTGTAGTCTTGATTCAGTGAAGGGCAAAGATCCCAGGGCAATTGTTCACGGGGAAACCCAAACAAATCCCACACATGAAACCAAACGGGTAGTTGGTCTTCAACTTGTGTCTCCACATCCTCTCTCTGTCTTTTCTTTTATGTGCATCTGCGGTCTTTATGAGTTAAATCACAACTTTTCAAATCTGACAGCTGGTGTCCAGGTCCACGAAATGGCGTGCCACGAGTTTATCTTGCTTTCTGATGATGTCAGAGCGATGCCCACTGAAGCGTGTTTGTAGGTGTTTCCCCGTCTCCACCAACAAAACTGTACATCCTGGCAATGTCCACAGTTGATCAGCTTACACTAGGTTGGACTTTTACACGTAGCTGAGTCCCTTATTTGGAACTGGTGACCCGTGCGAACACTCTTGAAGGAGGTCGTTTCCTCCAGGTGTTCCTTGCACAGAACACATCGTTTCGCTGTGCATTTGAAGCAACCTGGTACCAAAGAATCTGTAGCAGACGCTTGATGTTGCACTGCTGGTGGTTTGCTGGTATCAGAAGGTTCCTCAGATTGCGACATTTTACGCTCATTAAAAATTGGGAGGTTTGGGAGCGGATCTCTTCATGCTCTACTTCTGTGGAGCTCCGCATTTTTTCCTTCAGCCAAAAGGCCAGAGGACGGTTGAAGGGTTATGGCGGATAAAAAATGGCACCCTGTCTGACTGATGGTTCATCTATTGGTACTGGGGGTGCTTTCCTCCTGGGAAAGTCTGTGCCTTGTTGTTGGCAGAGTCCACCAGAGCTAATGGATAGCCAGGGTTATGTAGGTGGGTTCTCAGCTTTTGCATCGTTTCAGGAACACATCATCTTTACAACAGATTCTTCGCAGGCGGATAGTCTGCCCGTAGGGGATACCTCTCAGAAAATGTCTAGGGTGGCGGAGTTGAAGGGTAGGTACATGTGAGCATCCCTGGATTTAGTGTGAAGGTCGGGGTGTTTGTATCCCCATTGGTGCTCATGTTGACGTCCAGGAAAGGGATGCTGGTTCTACCATAGTTGGCTGTAAACATTATCGTGGCATGCTGGTTGTTTATCCAGTTGAGGAACAAAAGCAGCTGCTTTCCCCATGGAACCAGAGCATGACAATGTCATGAATGAAACGACGCCAGAATTTTGGATGGACATGCCAGGGTGAAGTTGCCAGTAGCTGTTGTTCAAACCCATGCCAGAAAATGTTGGCCAATGGAGGGAAGCCATTGGGGTCCCCATTGCCGTGCCTTTGGACTTGTTGGAACAGCTCACCATCAAACCCAACACGTTGTTTTAAAGGGACGTGTTCAACGATCTCCAGTAGTAATAGAACAGGGGGGCCTTCTTTAAGTGATGACCAAAACTGGGCGATGATTTCTTTCAGGGAAATCGCCACTTTATGATGAGTAAAATTTGTTTACAACTCAACCACATCAACAGTGACGATCAAAAACTTCACTCTCCAGAGGCTGTTGAGTGATTTTCCATTCTTCCAAGCTGTTCAGGAAGTGATTTTGTGTCTTTGATGTAGGACGTCAGGTTTTGTACAAGAGGCGGGAGCCAAGGGTCCACCAGCTTTGAGAGACGTTCAGTTGGTCCACTGACTCCTGACACAATTGGACGTCCAGGAGTTTATGTAATTTTTGTGGACTTAGGAAGATGGTAAAAAATAAGGTGTTTTAGTTTCTCAGGCTCCAGCACACCCCACCTGTAGCAGTCATCGTCGATCTGGTCCTTTGAGTGAAGCGTTTCAGTTAGGTGGTTTGATTTTGATGCAATATCTTTATGGGATCAGCCGTCAGATGCTCATAGTGAGTTGTGTTTTTGAAGCTGTCTGTGTGCTTCCTCTACATATTTATTGAAATCTTGCACCACAATTGCTCCACCTTTATCTGCTGGTGATTTTCGAGGACCCTGGTATCCGCAGGATTTTTTCGTTCTCTCAAATCAGCACGTTTTTTCTTTGTTTAAGTTTTGTCGCTTGTAGGTTTTGAAGATATGGGATTTCACCACCTCATCTCTTCCCTTAGGGGGACACCAAAACTTCTTGTAGAATTTCAGTTTTTTTGGGAATGAGAGTGGGAGCATCTCATCATGGAAGAATTTCCCTTAAGCGCAGACAGGGGATTCCTTAAAAAGTATCTTGGAGCAGGTCTGTTCATCATAAGGTGGGGTGTTGGGCAAAACTTTGCTCCCATAGCCAGTAACCTTGTCGGGGCATCAGTGAGTTTGGTATGAGAAATGTTTGTACACCACCTATGGTGTATCAGAGATTCATGTGTGCTTCCACTGAGGAGTGCCATGGCTGATGTTTAATTACCCGAGGGAGGTAGTCTGATGACCCCGATGAGTTCGCCCGGTTGTGTGGCGATCTAAGGAGACCAGAGATTCTTGTGGGGTTTCCACTGAGGATGCCATGGTTGATGTTTAGATTAACCAAGGGAGGTAGTCTGATGACCCCCGATGAGTTCGCCCAGTGGTGTGGCGATCTAAGGAGGAACCCTTTGTAGGCACTGCCCGGGCGACGGGCCGGAAATGCCAAAGAGGGAATCTCTCGAGTAGACCGGGGAAAGATCGGGGAAAGTTTGTGGGGGTGCCAGCCCCATTTTTAAAGAGGAAGACCAGTAGTTGTGGGAGGGGTTTACTAGTAGGTTGTTGGCCCTCCTGGAGATTTTAAGGAAATAGTTCTGAAATTTTATTTTCTTATTTCAAACTGGGAAACTTAGGATCACGCAATGTCGAGAAGATCTTGTATGCTTAGGTTAGAGGGACATGAGGTGAAAATGAAGTTTGTAGTTAACAGTTTGCAGTTAAACATGTAAGACCCTTATAAATATTCATAAGGCGTAGGGATCTGACAGATGGCGTCCCTAGGTGACGCTAGGGAAGGTGGGGGCTTCTTGAAGTTACGGAGTTATTCAGTCAGGCCCCAAATCTCAAACGGAGAGGACGACACCTTATTTTGTGAAGTGTGGTGATGGTTTCTGATGGCACCAGAAATGTAAGTTGATGCATTTTTCCATTTCGGTATTCTGACCGTGCACCTAAGTTTCTATGTACTTTGTGTTTTGCTATGTGCGCTTGTTTTTCATAAATGAGATTTGATCGTTCCATGCTTTGTGTTCTTGATCCTTGGGTTTTCTATAGGTTTTATTGAGCACTAAGAATTTTGAAATTGTTTTAGAAGTCGAGTTCATATTTGAAGGAAAGACCTACTTAATTGCAGGATAGAAATTCAGTTAAGGATTCATTCTGTGACAATAAAAATTTTAAATAAATGAGATAAAAACAGAAGTTATGGAGTCCTTATTTTGTATTATGTTTATTGTAAATTGTTAAGTAATAAGTGAATAAGCCCGATAGTATAGTGATGTAGTAGACAGACTATTTAGTGGGGTTTGTAGAATTTTATAATTGAAACAGTTGAGACAGAGTCGTTAAATGATGGCCGGTGAAACCATATTGTAATGTGTTATTGACTTATGGGCTAGGTAAAAGATTATTTGCATTGCTTTTTGACCGGAGCGATAAGCCATTGACTCTCTCTCTCTCTCTCTCCTCCTCTCTCTCTCTCTCGTCTCTCTCTCTTCTCTCTCTCTCTCTCTCTCTTTTCTCTCTCTCTCTCCCAAGAAATTTTTTTTCTGGGAACATTTTTACCATACCGGGTAAAGGTATCTGTCTCCCTTATATGCGTGATGAAGGTTACGGCTTGTTGCCTATATAGGCTGTTTGCCCTTTTAAAGCCGACTGAAACGGCATATTTTTTTTTGCGTTTCATGTTTTTCATTTTATGAGTCGAAGTGTTGTGTTGCGCTTGATTATGTTCACAGTCGATTCCTTTGACTGGTTGTAATTTGGGGATGAATCTGTTGTCCCCCTGTTGCTTAATTATAGAATCGAAGGAAAGAGCAGTTATTGATGGAATACATGGAATGAGATGGAATAATTGTGTTAGGGTGTGAATCCCACATAATTGGCAGTTGCTGTTCTGATTTAGGGCAGCACAGGGTTGAACCGTGTCTTTGAGGGGAGGTTTTTACCCTGGTTTCAGAGTGGTCGTTGTGTCACTCGGTTAGTTCTTTTTTGGATGGGTTATCATTGTTGATAACCTCTGTGCAAATCCAATACAAGAGACCCAAAAGAGCTATAGTGGCTGAACCTATGGTTTCCGAATGCCATAGTGTAGCGCCCTTCCTGGTTTATGTGTCTCCTGAATGATATGCTCTGGCTTGCAGTAGAATGAGGGATATTTCATCCCTGAACGACCTAGCTTCGTAATTTTGCTAAATGATGTTTTTCTGTCACGTGGAAGGACTTATGAAATGATTCGGATGTATGTGAGCATGCAATGGTGTAAGGTGCATTTGTGTTTACGTTCGTTTGCATTTTCATTGACAGGCCACGGTGCTAGAGCCCTTTTCCTTTTTCCTTTTCTAGAGCCCTTTGGGCGTTACTTCTACCTTTTATTTTCCCTTTTCCCCTTTACTTGTACCTTTTCCTTTTCCTTTTGTTGGGCATTGTCACCAGCCCCTTTTTTTTGCATAAGACTTTAGACCAAATTTAAAAGAAAGAAAAATCTTCATGGGCCTGACTCATTTGTCTCTTTGGAAGAACCTAGTCCAACTTTCCCGAACCCGATCTCCCTTGTGCGTTTCTTTACAGTAGGAACAAGGGGAGGTTTACACTTTGGCGCCCAATGTGGGGCTAGTTGGATTAGGATAGTTTAAAATTTAAAAGGGGTCTAGCAACGGGCCAACCAGAAGGGCGAGCGATGTCGTCCGAGGAAGAAGCCAGGCACCTTGCTGAGGCCGAAGACTCGGCACCAGCTGCAGTGAGAGGGGAGGAAGACGTGGCGACCTTACAGGGACAAGCTGGGGCACTGGAGGACGGCCATCCACCTTCAAACCCTCGGCAGACCAAAGGCCATGCTTTTTAAATGTGGTCTTGAGGGGCATTTTACAGGGGCTGCCAGAACCCAACCAACCCTCACTGGTAGCCCCGAAGGAACCAGGAGAGACGGCGCCGGAAACAACGAATGGCGTCGGCGGAAGGGACTTCCAGAGGTCTCTTTAAACTAGGAGTAGACTCCATGATTTTGGCTCTGGAACACGCTGACGCCCTGGAGACTTTGATGGGTTAGAGTCCCTTTGGGTCTCAGAGAGCTGATTCGGTTTTAAAACTCCTTAACAGGTCATTTGGGGTCTTACGTTCAATGTTGGCACCGCGATAGGAACTCCTAGGGTTGGGGGAAATACAGCGTTAGGTATACGCAGACAGTCCATTGGTGTATGAAAAAAGGGTTTCTTTTTTTTTTTATCACTTTAGTGACTATGTGCACGATGATTGGATTTCATTTTCGAGGTGCTGCATTTGTATTGTTGTGTGAATTTTTATTCCCATTTGAAATTTTTATTCCCATTGGCACAACCGATATGATTGTCGATGTTTCCTAATTTGTGAGTTTTTTAAGGAACATCTAGCCTTGGAGGGGTATGTGTACACCACCTATGGTGTACCAAGATTCATGTGTGCTTCCACTGAGGAGTGCCATGGCTGATGTTTAGATTTCCCGAGGGAGGTAGTCTGATGACCCCCGATGAGTTCGCCCGGGTTTTGTGGCGATCTAAGGAACCAAAAATTCTTGTGTGTTTCCACTGAGGAGTGCCATGGTTGATGTTTAGATTAACCAAGGGAGGTAGTCTGATGACCCCCGATGAGTTTCGCCCAGTGGTGTGGCGATCTAAGGAGGAATCCCTTTGTAGGGATTGACGGCGACGGGCCGGAAAAGCAAAGAGGGAATACTCTCGAGTGACCGGGAAAAGATCGGGGAAAGTTGTGGGGGGCCAGCCCCATTAGTAAGAGGGAAAACCAGTAGTTTTGGGATGGGCTTACTATGTAGGTTGTTGGCATCCTTAGATTTTAAGGAAATAGTTCTGATAATTATTTCTTATTTCAAACTGGTGAAACTTAGGATCACGCAATGTTCGAGAAGATCTTGTATGCTTAGGTTAAGGACATGTAGGTGATATGAAGTTTGTAGTTAACAGTTGCAGTAAACATGTAAAACCCTTTAAATATTCATAAGGCGTAGGGATCTGACGATGGCGTCCCTAGGTGACGCTAGGGGAAGCGTGGGTGCTCTTGAAGTTACGGAGTTATTCAGTCAGGCCCCAAATCTCAAACGGAGAGGACGACACCCCTTTTTCTGTGAAGTGTGGGTGGTGTTCTGATGGCACCAGAAATGTAAGTTGATGCATTTTTCCATTTCGGTATTCTGACCGTGCATCTAAGTACTATGTACTTTGTGTTTTGCTATGTGCGCATTGTTATCATGAAATGAGATTTGATCGTTCCATGCTTTGTGTTCTTGATCCTTTGGGGTTTTTTATAGGTTTTATTGAGCACTAAGATTTTGAAATTGTTTTAGAAGTCGAGTTCATATTTGAAGGAAAGACCTACTTAATTGCAGGATAGAAATTCAGTTAAGGATTCAGTTCTGTGACAATAAAAAATATAAATAAATGAGATAAAATACAGAAGTTATGGATCCTATTAGTATTATGTTTATTGTAAATTGTTAAGTAATAAGTGAATAAGCAATTTGTATAGTGATGTAGTAGACAGACTATTTTGGTGTTTGTAGAATTTTATAATTGAGCAGTTGAGACAGGAGTCGTTAAATGATGGCCGGTGAAACCATATTGTGATGTGTTAATTGACTTATGGCTATGGTAAAAGATGATTTGCATTGCTTTTTGAAACCCGGGGCGATAAGCCATGACTCTCTTCCCCTCTCTCTCTCTCCCTTTTCCTCTCCCCCCTCTCTCTCTTTTCTCTCTCTCCCTCTCTCTCTCTCTCTCTACTAAGAATATTTCTTTTCTGGAGAACATGTTACCATACCGGCTAAAGGTATCTGTCTCCCTTATTGCGTGATGAAGGTTACAGGCTTGTTGCCTATATGGGTGTTTGCCTTTAATGCCGACTGAAACTGGCAATTTTTTGTTGCTGTTTCATGTTTTTCTTTTATGAGTCGAAGTGTTGTGTTGCGCTTGATTATGTTCACAGTCGATTCCTTTGACTGGTTGTAATTTGGGGATGAAGTCTGTTTTTCCCATGTTCTTAATTATAGAAGCGAAGGATGAGCAGTTATGATGGGAAAACATGGAATGAGATGGAATAAATTTGTGTTAGGATGTGAATCCCACATAATTGGCAGTTGCTGTTCTGACTTAGGCAGCACCCGGTTGAACCGTGTCTTTGAGGGTAGGTTCACCCTGGTTTCAGAGTGGTCGTTGTGTCCTCGGTTTTGTTCTTGTTTGGATGGGTTATCATTGTTGATAACCTCTGTGCAAATCCAATACAAGAGACTAAAAGAGCTATAGTGGCTGAACCTATGGTTCCGAATGCCATAGTGTAGCGCATTCCTGGTTATGTGTCTCCTGAAAGATATGCTCTGGCTTGCAGTAGAATGAGGGATATTTCATCCCTGAACTGACCTAGCTTCGTAATTTTGCTAAATGATGTTTTTCTGTCACGTGGAAGGGCTTATGAAATTTAATCGGATGTATGTGAGCTATGCAATGGGGTAAGAAAGCATTTGTGGTTTACGTTCGTTTTTCATTTTCATTGACAGGCCACGGGTTGCTAGAGCCCTTTCCTTTTTTTCCTTTTCTAGAGCCCTTGACGTTACTTCTACCTTTATTTTCCCTTTTTCCCCTTTACTTGTACCTTTTTTCCCTTTTTCCCTTTTTTTGGGGATGTCACCACCTTTTTAATGCATAAGAACTTAGACCAAATTAAAAGAAAAAAATCTTCACTGGGCCTGACTCATTTGTCTCTTTTGGAAGACCTAGTCCAACTTTCTCCCGAACCCGATCTCCCCTTGTGCGTTTCTTTACAGTAGGAACAAGGGGAGGTTTAAAATGTTAATGACTTGTGAGGATCTGTTTTTTATTAACGGAACACGACGTCTGAAATGCGGTTTCTTTTAGTTTTCTGGGGTGGGAGTTCAGTTTTTTAAACTAAACAGAGGTTTGGGTCTTTGCCGCTATCCTGAAATAAGGCTGATATCCTTTTCTTCTTCCTGTCACAGCGTGACCTGACGGATCTTTGTACTTGATTTATTTCTGGAGAGACTTTGCAAGAGTCTCTTGATACAGAAATTTTCCGTTTAAGGCTACCCAAAACGGATTTAACTGTTCTCCAGGTCCTCAACAGCTTCTTCATAAAAGCTATGACACAACCGAAGAATGTTTCTTTCTGTATTCCTCAGTAGAGTCTGTATTTTCTGTGTTAAAGTTGTCGTTGGGGGAAGAGCAGAGAAGGGGAAAAACAATCTCATATCTTTTGGCGCGACATCACGGTTCAAGCAGGTTCCCAGAAATTGGCAATGAGATTTATAACGTTCTAGGTTTGATACCGAATGCAGTGCATGACCTGTCCCTGTACTGGAGTGGCCAGATCCAAAGCAACTGGATGCACTTTGATACGAATTGTTGTCCATGACGAAGAATGGCCAAACGAAAGGGACGAAATGGCTTCTGGGTGGATCCACTACAAAGTGAATGCACTGTCGTTTCTCACAAAACCATGTGGCATAACATAATTCAAATTTTTTTTTTTAAACACCCAAAGCATTTTACAGAAGCGCTTTCGGTTTTGCAAACCTTCCTCAGCTGACCATGGAAGTCGGCGTCAAAACTAGTTGACGTAATGTGTAGCTTTTACGTCATTAATCC